>JAGFNQ010003151.1:44999-328822 GCA_024364735.1 Boesenbergia rotunda | reverse complement strand
ACTTGTTAATGAGTTAACAACCCAATGATTTATGCAAACATTCAATTAGTTGATAGCATAATGTGATAGTTACATATATGTAATATGTAATCGGTATAATTACCTACCTTCATAGCTAAGAATAACTTGATGGCCCCAGCAATGGTTGTTCTTATCTATGGTTGGATATCAACCTATTTGGAGATGTTCCTACGATCTCCCGAATTGATAAAAAGGGTTATTCAATTCGAAAAATAAATAAGATTTAATTAATATATATTGATGCATTCTTCTCATCACATAATCTCAATTTGTATTTTTAGGATAATCACCTGATCATGTCTTCTCTGAATTTGCGTTCCATTTTGGACACCAATAAGTTAACTAAGGACAAAAGGATTGAAAAGGCACCAAAAGACACTTGCCATCACTGCGGCAAGGAGGGCCACTGGCGAAGAAACTGCAAGGTTTATCTTGAGTCCTTGAAGAAGAAGGCATCCGATGCCCCATCCTCTTCAGGCATCTTCGTTATTGAATGTCACTCTATTTTCTCGTACACATGGGTACTTGATACTGAGTGTAGCTCACATATATGTAATGACATACAGGGGCTAAGGAATAGAAGAAGACTCGTCAAGGGAGAAGCGAATTTGCGAGTTAGAAATGGAGCAAAGATTGCTGCTGTTTCCATCGGAACATATTTGCTAAAGCTCCCTACCAAACTTGTCTTAGAATTGGATAATTGTTATTTTGTTCCTTCATTAATAAAGAACATTGTATCTATTTCATGCTTAAATGAAAAGGGTTACCATTTAACTTTTAGTAACAATTGTTGTTACATAACTTTAAATGGTGTTCTTTATGGGATTAGAACTTTATGCAATGGTATCTACATGTTAGATTTATCCGGTGACGTTTTCAGTATCGAAGTTAGCAACAAACGTGCTCGAATAGATAATCAAATAAACTCCTATACGTGGCATTATCGTCTTGGCCATGTAAGTAAGAAACGCATGACCAAATTACACCGATGTGGAATTCTGGAATCATTTGAACCCGGTTCATTTGATACATGCGAATCATGCTTAAAAGGCAAGATGACCAAATTACCCTTTTCCGGAAAAGGTAAACTAGTGGGAGAATTTCTTGGTCTAATACATACTGATGTATGTGGACCAATGTCAACTCTTGCACAAGGAGGCTATAGCTACTTCATTACCTTTATCGATGATCACTCACGATTCGGGTATGTGTTCTTAATGAAACACAAATCTGAAGCTTTTGGGAAATTCAAAGAGTTCAGAAGTGAAGTAGAGAAATAGCGTGGCAAAAGTATTAAGATACTTCGATCCGATCGGGGTGGTGAATACTTAAGTCAAGAGTTTCAAGATTATCTTAGGGACAATGGGATATTGTCTCAATGGACTCCGCCATATACACCACAGCATAATGGTGTATTTGAGAGGCGTAACCGAACCTTGATGGACATGGTTAGATCTATGATGAATCATGCAACTCTTCCAAAAATCCTTTTGGGGCTATGCGCTTAAGACAGCTGTTTACTTGCTAAACAGAGCCCCGACCAAGGTAGTCTCAACTACTCCATATGAGACATGGAATAGTAAGAAACCTCATTTATCTCACCTAAAGATATGGGGTTGTCCTGCTTATGTAAAGCAGACTGTATTAGACAAATTGGATGCTTAGTCTGATAAATGTCTATTTATTGGATACCCTAAGGAAACGAAAGGTTACCAATTCTATCATCCCTTGGAACAAAAGGTGTTTGTTTCACTGCATGCTGTATTTCTAGAAAATAATTTCTTTTACAAGAAAACAGTGGGAGTAATGTTGAACTTGAAGAAGTTCAAGGAACTCCAATAGACATTACAGAGACACCTAGTCTAGACCCACAACCAATAACTCATAATGATGAGCTATCAGTTGAACCTAAAACAACACCACTTCTTCGTAGGTCTGATAGGACACGCAATATTCCAGAGAGATACGGATTTCTCATAAGTGAATCGAACGACGTGTTACTCATTAGCGATGACGAACCTATCAGTTATGAAGATGTTCTGAAAAAATTCAGAAAGGGATAAATGGCTTGAAGCCATGAAGTCGGAAATGGATTCCATGTACGAAAATCAAGTATGAGACTTGGTTAACCCACCTGAAGGGATTAAGCCCATAGGGTGCAAGTGGGTTTTCAAGAAGAAAACCGACATGGTAGGTAATGTTGTTACCTTTAAGGCTAAATAGTAGCACAAGGATATCGTCAGAAACAAGAAATTGATTATGACGAAACCTATTCGCCAGTAGCTATGCTTAAATCCATTCGGATGCTCATGGCCATAACAACTCATTATGATTATGAGATATGGCAAATGGATGTAAAAACAGCTTTCCTTAATGGAAACCTGCTTGAGGATGTATACATGATACAACCTGAAGGTTTCACATCGGTTGATAAAACCAAAGTATGCAAGCTTCGACGATCCATATATGGACTAAAGCAAGCATCCAGGAGCTGGAACATCCGTTTTGATAAGACAATCAAAGAGTTTGATTTCTCACAAAATCCTGACGAACCTTGTGTGTACAAGAAGTTTAGTGGGAGTGCAGTCATATTCCTAGTGTTATATGTCGATGACATATTACTTATAGGAAACGATATATCAGTCTTACAGTGAGTTAAAATTTGGTTGTCCAAAACTTTCTCCATGAAAGACCTGGGAGAAGCAACCTATATCCTTGGGATTAGAATCTATAGAGATAGATCAAAACGATTGCTTGGTCTTTCGCAGTCTACATATATAGATCGAGTGCTAAAAAGGTTTAGCATGTCGGAATCCAAGAAAGGTTACCTTCCCATCAGGCATGGGATCAACCTTTCGAAGTCTATGTGTCCGCACACAGAAGACGAGAGGATTTGCATGAATAAGATTCCTTATGCATCCGCGATAGGATCTATCATGTATGCTATGTTATGTACTGGGCCCGATGTATCATATGCTCTGAGCGTCACAAGCAGATACCAGTCTGATCCAGGAATAGATCATTGGGCGGCTGTCAAGACAATCCTCAAGTACTTAAGAAGAACTAAGGATGTGTTCCTAATATATGGAGAAGGTGATATGGTAATACGTGGGGTATATAGATGCCAGTTTCCAGACAGATAAGGATGACTCCAAATCTCAGTCTGGATACGTATTTATGGAGGCGCAATAAGTTGGAAGAGTTCCAAGCAAGACACCGTAGCGGATGCTACGATGGAAGCGGAATATATTGCAGCTTCGGAAGCAACAAAGGAAGTAGTCTGGATCAAGAAGTTTATCTCTGAACTTGGTGTGGTTCCAACCATTGATGAAGCAATACCGGTTTATTGCGACAACAATGGAGCTATTGCACAAGCAAAGGAACCAAGGTCTCATCAATGATCCAAACATGTGCTTCGCCGCTATCATCTGATCAGAGAGATTATAAGTAGGAATGATATACAAATTGAGAAAATTCCCACTGAAAGGAATTTAGCGGATCCTTTAACTAAGGCCTTGCCTCAAAGCAAGTTTGAGGGTCATATTAGAGCCTGTGGTATTGGATACCGTAGCGATTGGCATTAGGCCAAGTGGGAGTTTGTTAGTGATATGAGAAAAGTGTCCTAAGGCAATCGCCTTATGATTGTAATTATTTATTTTAATAAATGAATATTCACTATTTGAGTATATATGTTTATGTATTTGATTGAGATCTTAAACTCATTTACTGAATGTCCGCAATATAATTCACAGTATGAGAGAATTTGTGATGAATTCACAACTAGTGATTATCTCTACATGTGCAATTGTGAAGTATTGAAATTGTCCCTAGTCGATGAATTGATAAATACGGACACTATTAATTCTGTTGAGACTAGCATGGGTTATTCTCTAATCAGCTGATTCTCACTGGCTGGTGACATTGGGATGTCCGGAGATAAACATGAATGCTAGTTAAGGGAACTAGTTCATTGGAGTGACTGACTGTAAAACTTCATATGGTAGTCTACATATAGATATGTCAGTGAAGTTCTTACTGCAGCTTAAGTGCGATGTTCCTTTGACTTTCGGTGTTCAAGTCATCTTGGTCATAGAGACTTATACTTTGACATCTTAAGCAAGCATCTCCAAGGAGGTGTGGAGCCAGGATGATTGGGTATAAGCCGAAGTGCCCGAAGATGTTTGAACAACCTACAAAGGATTCACCACTCCTTGCGAGGAGACGTATACCCAAGGCCTATCGTCGGATTGTTACTCGATGCTTCTGGCTAGAGCATGACATGTTCAGAATATGAATCTCTTAGATACATGTGAGTAATTAGAATCCGTAGGACGAGAAAACATTACTTGGGCTAGGTGTGACGTAGTCAACCTAGTGGGGACTGACACACATAGACTATGTCCTGAACCAAGTGGGTATAAGATGGTGAAGGGAATGGGGCATGATTCATTATAACTGCTGAAGGGTTTCAGAATTATTTCTGAGGTCAACCGTTGATCTTTCGATTAATTGGGGATCATGATGTACTACTAGGTGCCACTCATGATCGTTCAATAATTGGTTAATTATAGACGGCTAACATAAATCGAAAGCCTATTTAGTCACACGCACTACGAGTAATCCGAGGGATTTAAAACGTGTTGAAAATTGGATTTTCCAATCAAGAGAGATCAGGTTTGGTTGAGCCAAACAATAAGTCGAATCTGAATTTTTCAGAGACGCATCGGAAGCGTAAAATGGCTAAGTCTTTTGAAGACTTAATAGATGAATTAAATGAGTTTAATTCATTGGGGCGTGGCTTGGATAGGCCGGCCAAAGAGGGTCCCCACCCTCTTTGCTTGGCCGGCCACAACAAAGGGAGGGAACCAAATTGTTTGGTTCAATTTATAAAATAAATCGAGTGTGGTTTGTTTTATAAAATTATGGATGATATAAATTTTTTATATAAACCAAGGTTTGGTTTATTTTTCATGAAAATTAAAATGAACCATGGATTGGTTTATTTTATTTTATAAAATCAATCATGGATTGATTTACCATGATAAAGAAATTTATATAAAGAAATTTATTTTTCATGGAAATTAAAATGAACAATGGATTGGTTTATTTTATTTTATAAAATCAATCATGGATTGATTTACCATGATAAAGAAATTTATATGATAAATTTCTTATCAAAATTTATTCAATAAAAAGAGACTTGGTTGATTTTTATCATGAATTAAAATATGATTTTAACCATGATATAAAATCAAGACTTGGCATGATGGAATAAGTCATAGAAAATTTATATGATAAATTTCTTATGAAAATTTATTCCATAAGAAAAAAGAGACTTGGCGGTTGAGAGGCCATTATATAAAGGACCCAAGGCAAGGCTTGGAATTCATTCGAAATAATCAAAGTATTCTTGCTTGGGCTCTCTCCCTCTCCTCCCTTCTTTCTCTTGGCCGACCTCTCCCTTCTTCTTGTCGTAAGCACAAGGAGAAGCACCGAGGCGACGAAGTTCTTCCGTTGCGACGATCTTCCTCTTCGGCCATCATCACCTTGGGATTGGGCACAAGTCATCTTCCTCCTTCTCGCCGGAATTGTGATTCCGGCCAACCTTGGTGGTGAGTTTTTCCGATGTGATTACTTCTCTCTTGGTATTCTTGTCGTGTCTTTGGAGGATCTAGTAGTTCTTGTCGACACGAGACTCATGGCTTTGCGAAGTCATCCCGAAGAAAACTCGGCGTGGACGCGAATAGAGGCGAAGCTTCCAAGGGACGCTTACGGTTGGATCTCGTCCCTTTCTTCGAGTTACGCGAGGTAACAAGTAAATTAGTTTACGTTTTTGCAAAATTTTAAATATATGATCATGTCTACACATCATAAGGTTGCATGCTTAGATGTGTGGTTAAATAATTTGAGAAATTATTTATGCTAAATCTTCCGCTGCACCTAATTAATTTTAAAATTACGAACCCGCATCCATGTCAACATGCACCCGGTCCCAACAATTTCATCACGTGGTAAACCACTGAGTCAACTCATTAAGTTGCATAATTATGACTCTCACTCAATTCACTTTGAATCTCCAACCATTTCTTTTTTGTGTATAACTTATCCATTTGAGTTTTCATTGGATGTTTGTCTTAATCCTGAGATACTCATTCATATTAATATGGTCTGCAACTAACTCATTACGTCTTTGATATCTCAGTATCCTATTGAAACGGGTGATAAAATCCATCAATGAGATTTTATGTGATATATACCTCTTGAAAAATGAATGTGAGCTTTCAAATCTCTGACTACTTAATATTCTAGCACAAAATACATGCTTAAAATATACTAGCACCCACTTGTGTCGCAATTCATATATCAACGATAACCAATCATTTTTCTCCAAGTTAGTGCACTTGATAACCTCTTCTCATGACTTCTCAAAATCATCAGGTGTTCCTCCAAATGGGGCGTGAATCCTGGGACGCTGGGCTTCTAGACCGCCCACTGCAAGCACTTCCTGATTTACCCTGGCGGCCGATGGGAAACTTCCGTGTGGCCGAGCCGGTCGCCCGAGGTTGGTTGAAAAAACCTCGTTAATCATTTTTCAAAATCATCAGGTGTTGTAGAATTTATAATGAAAATCTTTATGCTTTGATATTGGGTTTAAAAAGTTGAAGGGTGTAATTTATCTAGAAATTTGTTCAGTATATTCCCCAAACAATATTAATGCACTGTTTGAGGGAAAACTTGTTCAATGGCTTTCGTCATTGCAAGCCTGATAAGTGATGATAACGTTTGGTGAACCTTTAGGTATAACCTCTATGAACTTCTTAAGCAACCAAACAAACGACTCAGTTTTTCATCACTTAGAAACCTACAACCTAAAATACATGTCTGATGATGATGATTAACTTCTACAAATGGTGTTAAAATCAAGCCATAATTATTGGTGTTATATGTTGTATCAAATATAACTACATCACCAAATTTATTGTATGCCTTCCTTGATACATGATTAACCCAAAATTACAAACTAAATCTATTATCTGAATCAGTCTCATAATTAAAGAACGACTTTTTATCAAACGGCGCACCTAAGAATTTGTAATTACCAAAACGCATACTGATGTTTCGTTTTTACCAAAGGGCGCATCAAAATTAGTGTTTTTCCTCTTATACCCCTCCCGCCAAGAATTATCTTTCTCAATTAACAATTCTGAGACATACGAACCACTTTTTTAGACTTTTCAAATTAAAATAACATATTGTGGTTCGGATGCCCCAGGGACTCGACTTTTTCTCCTCTCTCTCTCAGTGCATCAACCTAATTGTCATTCCCGAAGTTGGAGAACATTGTGGGCGTCCTAGCTGTGTTATAGTCGCGAGCTCATCACCCAAATCCCTCCCCCCAACCAAAACCCAAGGCAAGTGTGTTCGTGTGTCCCTCAACTGGCTTTAAGGGTTTGCGTGGAAGTTCACATTGATCGACACTCTCCAGTTAGGGTTTCTACACTGCTTAATTTTCAGAATGGCAAAAAAAAGGTCTGTGGGTGTTTCAGCCTCTTCTTCCTTAGCATTATCCACCAAGGTATGTTAGTGAGCGGATTAGGTCAAAACATGACTGTTTCTGCGCATGTTCATAAAAAATTTATATTGATTTGTTAAATATGAAAATGTTTGGGTTTGGTTCTTAATAAATTTGTAATGTTTACAACCTGTAGCCTTCAGATGACTTTGGATAAAAATTATATTGGTGCAGTGTGTTAGGTCACTTTAACAATTTTTTTGAAGCATTTCAAATATTACATAGTCGACACATTGCGAAGATCAAAGAGTCTCCCTTCAGTATTTTCTTGGACATGCAAGAATTGTAGCATATCGGTGGAATTTTGGTCAGTATATTTGAAAGTTCGGATTCAACTTTGCAAGTTTTTAGATTCTCAGGTAATACTTTTAGTTATGAATTGTAAACACTAACTATAGTAAGATAAAATAGGGATAAAAAGGGTATGAAATGATTTAATTTCAGACTCATTTCAGTTATTTCATTTTAGCCTACTGAGGGCCTGAAATGATTTCACTTCAGGCCCTCGGTAAGCCAGAAATGAAATCATTTCAGGCCTACCGATGGCTTGAAATGATTTCATTTCAGGCCCACATTGGGTCTGATATGAAATCATTTCAGGTTTATATTCTTGATGATAACTAAATATTTTAAATGTTTCAGGTGTACCGGTTACGTTCACCAGACGAGATGTTGCATTGTTACTGGTATAGCTGACCGAGGTGTTTTGGTCCCTATTAATTCAAATAAAGTATCGGGTGACCTCTATCTTACTTACTTCTCAAAAGAAAAACAACCTACCAAAACAAGAATTGAGGAGTTACTTAAATATTATGCTAAAAGTGTTGAATTAGAGGATGATATTGTATTAGAATGTAAATTCTATATTTTGTATATATTTATTTGTGTCTTATTTTCGTCTAGTACATATAAGGTCCCTCTAGGTCTTGTTGTTTAGTAGATGATTATGAGAATCTTGGTAGATTCAACTGGGTTGAATCCATCCATCAATTTTTGTCTCCACAATTACCTAAGATCGGGGACTTATTTTTATCAACTCAGAGATACCACACCAGCACCACCCTCCCTTACCTAAAGGGATTTGCTGGCCTTTTGGCAGTGAGTATAATTTTATTATTAAATTTTATAACTAATTCAAAAATCATACAATGTTCAAGGACCCCGAATAAATAAGTGGAGGAATATTCCTTCGCATATTAGTTGGGTGAGGGCCCTTGTCGACCGACTCTCGCCCGAAGAGGTAATTATTCTAAACTGCGACCTATGTTAGTTTGATATAAAGTCGTTAACATTTTTGTGCTTGTTAATTAACATGTGATGATTGAAATAATTCTTAACCTAAATGAAAAAACATTGTTTGAGAACCTTGATATCAGTAATGACATTCCACGCCCAATGGAGACATCACAAAGAGATGACACAGAAGCTGTAAGGCAAAGTACTAAGGAATGTGGTGACTACATTCTTAAAGACAACCGAATCAAGGAGCTATCAGCGGAGAACATGTTTTTGAATGAAAGGGTTAAAGAATTACTTGCAATAATTGAAAAAAGGGCATGGAGGCTCAATCAAGCAATCCTGTAGTCGATCCTCTTTCTGAACCAGTAGCTTATAGAACAAGGAGAGGACGTGACTGAAGTCGGTATGATTACAATGATACTCCAATTGACAGTCCATTATGGCACTAGCTATTATCTAAGGGGAAGCGGAGCAAGAAACAAATATCAAATGTCATGGACAAGGGAAAAAGGAAAATTAGTGAGGATGATATGGATAAAGCAAGTGAAACCATCACTGTAATGGAAGTCATGTCTGAAAAAGACATAGAGGATAAAACAAATAGGATCGCCGAACTTTACAAAATGAGGCAACAAGACATTGCTATATGTGATTTACTTTCATGTAAAATAGGTCAATTATGTTGATATTGGTCATTAATTATTTTTTTTATATTTATTGATGTAGTTTGTGAAGAAGCATTTTATGACTTCAAAGAAGAAAAATCAAGATGAAGATGTGGCCTACCTGCTAAATAAATTGGAGAACCTAAAGTAAGCTAGGATACATAATTTAATTAATATATCTTTTTCTTTAATATATTAACTTATCGATTAACTTTGCAGGTTGACAACTCAAATAATTTGGGAGGATGCACCCTTTGGTTTGAATATGCATTCATTCTTATCTGTTCTGAATGGAGATGTTTTTACAAAAGGCGAGGTGATTGATGCCTTTTGTAAAATTCTATTTAGGGGAGCATCCGCATGTGGTAGGTCATACAACAAGTCAATATATTGTTCAACCTTCGTCACAGTAAGTGATCTAAATGAATTTAGAATATATATTGTAGTAGAACTAATTTTATGATTTGGTTATTAATAATTTTGTATATTTTTTTATTAGTCATCAATAAGATTCTCAAGAAAGTTTGGCCTGCAACAAGTGATGAAGACAGATATGATAGTTGAAGGTTTTATATATATTTTAATACCTTTGTGCAGTGATAATACACACTTTCACTTGTTGTCGGTGGATACAAAATCAATGACTTTCAATCATTACAATTCTCTTGCTAGTGACCGTAAATATAAATATGAATTTGACTCAGCGGTGAGCAACCATTTTTTATTTCTATGTTAATCATTTAGTATAAAATCTCATTGATATTGAATTTTAAATTCATGATCTTACTTACAGGTAAAAGATTTAAAACAATATACTTGCAAGCAACTTAGGTCTATTCATCCATATCTAGAAAGTTATCATCCCTTGGACTAATGGGGTTCTGTCAGAGCTAACTGCCCCCAACAAGAAGCCAGGTAAGTAAATGAGGATGAGTTTCAATTGAAAAGTAATTTATAAAATATATGGAAAATAAAAATGCTGATGTTATTTACAGTGTGGACAACGCCTTTTTTTGATGAAATATGTTCGATGTCTCCTATACGATGAGAAGATGGACTTCAAACAAGGAGACATGAGAAAAATGAGATTTAATGTAACACTTTTAATTCTGAGGGACATGTGTTATAAAACATTGGATTAATTATCCATTATATTGTTGTAAAAAACATCCTATGCTGTTGAAAAAATAATTGTGTATAGTTTTGTCACATCTATATAATTGTATGTTACGAAAAATAATTGTGTGTTGTTTATTCAACTCCAGTTGCTGCATTATTCTGCGCCAACTGATACAGTATGAGAATATAGTTGATATTCATTAGGACTAAGTTTGGACACCAGAAATACCATCTCTTAGCTAATCTCTAACTAGTGATATCAAGTATGAAGAAATCCAAGTATTGTAGGTCCATCAGTGGGCTTCCACCGAAACCCACTGATGGACATACAAAAATTCTATTGTAACAAATTCTGAAAATATGAGTTGATGGCCTGCAAGAAATCGAATTATGCTATGCATTGTATATTTAGGTAGTATCCAGATGTTATCCAAACATACGATATATTTAAACTTGTTTCAAGTTTAAACAAATGTAATCCTGTCTTGATCATACCTGAGTACTTCAATTAAATGACAGATATTTTGTCACAACTTGTAGAATTATATAAATAAATAATTTAATAAATCATGATTAGGACTTATAAAAAATATTTTTAACTTAAGAAAAAAATTTGAGTTCACGCTGGGCCTGAAGTCATTTGATTTCAGGCCTAACTTGGGCATGAATATCTCTGATTTCAGGCCCAACGTGGGCCTAAAATCAAAAGACTTCAGACCCAACGTGGGCCTGAAACCAGAAGACTTCAGACCCAATGTGGGCATGAAATCAGAAGACTTAAGGTCCAACGTGGGTTTGAAATCATATGATTTCAGGCCCTCTATAAACCAAAATAGGAATATTTACTAAAACATCAGAGGAGAACATGAAGATATAAATAAGGTTAAACTGTTGGGTTCTCCCGGCATAAAATAATAAAAACGCAGTGGAAACAAGAACCCACGAGCGATCCATACGAAATAAAACCTCGTACAAAGCTATCTATCTAATAGATTTATCTACTGTTTATACCTTTGAAACGCGCCCTTCGTTTATCCCGCTCGTCCAAGATGCGCCGGATCTCTTGCACGTTCAAACGTCCATGCCTCTATTCGTATCCACATGGACACAATCTCTCAACTTCGGGAGAACTACCTTAGTTGTGCTAGCAATTTGAGGTAGCTCGAAAACACCAAGAACCTTACAGTAAGGTTTCGGCCAAGAGTGGAGGAGAGGAAGAAGAGAGGAAGGGAAGAAGGAAGCACACACCCTCATTCAAAATGACTTGACCCCTTTTTATATTCATCCCATGAATACCAAGAGTCATTTGTCTCTTTTCCTTCCCTTCATTAAAGCCAATAAAAAGCACATCTTTCCATGTGACTTTTCACCTTCTCTTCATCTAATGAAGAAAGACCTTTTCTCTTTCCTGCATGCGATTCCGACCGGGCCTCTCGGGATTCCGACTAAGTCTCCGACCAAGTCTCCCGAGTGCCGAGCTCCCGACCCAGTCTGCCGAGTGTCGACCCAGTCTGCCGAGTGCCGACCCAGTCTGCCGAGCTCTCAGCTCATACTGCCGAGTGTCGAGCTCCCGACCTGCGCTCCTGAGTTCCCAACTCGAGCTCAGATCTTCCGAGTTCCCGACTCGGACTCGGACTTCCCGAGTTCCCAACTCGGACTCGAACTCCCCGAGTTCCCCAACTCGGGCTCGGACTCCCAGAGTTCTCCAACTCAGGCTCGGACTCCCCGAATTCTCCAACTCGGGCTCGGACTCCCCGAGTTCTCCAACTCGGGCTCGGACTCCCGAGATCCCAACTCGGGCTCTCAGTCAGATTTCCCGAAGCATCGTGTCCTTTGTGTGTGACCCAATAGGTTCTCGTGACGTTGGCAATGCGCCTAAACACTTTAGACACATAAGCAATGAGCGGCATCTAGCAATGCATCATTGCTACCCAAGTAACAAGAAAAGTCGAGATCCGACTAAACCTCCGTGACTATGATAATGTATGACCTTGTCCTTCTATCCTCGATATCTAGATTGACCATTGAGGCATAGACTGTGTCATCCTCAATCAATCTTGTGTTTCTTGATCCTCGAGTAGACTCACTCAAACAAATGACCTCAATATCTCATATTGACTCATTTGAGCATGGTCATGCGTTTCACTAGTCCTAGTTGATCAAGGGGCCCACAGATATCACTCCCATCATATGGGAGGGATAGATCCCATCTACATCACTCATATCCCTCCGCATAATTCATTGTATACCCAGTGATCGCCTTTATAGTCCACCCTGTTACGGGTGACGTTTGACGATACCAAAGTACATAACTCCTTATGTAGGGAACCGTAGTGACTTCAGGTCTAAGGACTATTCATACCAATAGTCACATGAGAAAGTTTATGACACTCATATGACAATCTACGAAACTTTCTCATGGCGGATCATTCAGTACACATTCTCCAATGTATACCCATGTGTCAACTTGATATCACATATCCATGACTTGTGAGCTCAAGTCATCAGTTGACCTACATGCTGGTCTCTATGTATTAATATTGTCCCTGAATATTAATGCTTGACTAGGAATAATTTAGGCTAGTGTTCTCTACATTATCTCACAATCGATTCAATCAGTCGATATAATGTAGATAAGAACTTACTACACAAGGACATTATTATACTTAGTTATTCGGCACAGAATACAAAGTAAGTATAATAACCAAACATGCATTTATAAATAATAGAATATGATACAAAATGTCCCTAGTCAATCATCACATAATTGGCTCTAGGGCTCCTACTAACATAAACATATAGATAAAGATTAAGGAAAAACATGAAGATATAAATAAGGTTAGACATCGCATATGATAATAATTAAAGAGATAAGGATGATTTACTAAAATAAGCTCTGATTCTGCATTGTTGCTGCATCGTTCTGTGCTAACTGATATGGTATGAGAACATAATTGATATTCATTAAACTATGTTTGAACACTAGAAATATCATCTCTTAGCTAAACTCTAACTAGTGATATCAAGTATGGAGAAATCCAAGTATCATAGGTCTATCAGTGGGTTTCCTTCGAAACCCACTGATGGACATTCAAAAATCCTATTGTAACAAATTCTGAAAATATGAGTTGATGGTCTGCAAGGAATCGAATTATGCTATGCATTGTGTATTTAGGTAGTATCCAGATGTTGTCCAAACTTACGATACATTTAAACTTGTTTCAAGTTTAAACAAATGTAAGTCTGTCTTGATCATACCCGAGTACTTAAAAAAATGAGAGGATTTTGTCACAACTTGTAAAATTATATAAATAAATAATTTAATAAATCATGATTAAGACTTATAAAAAAATATTTTTAAATGAAAAAAAAATTGAGTCCACGTTGGGCCTGAAGTTATCTGATTTCAGGTCCAACTTAGGCCTGAATATCATTGATTTCAGGCCCAACATAGGCCTGAAATCAGAAGACTTTAGGCCCAATGTGGGTCTGAAACTAGAAGACTTCAGGCCCAATGTGAGCCTGAAATCAGAAGATTTTAGGTCCAATGTGGGCCTGAAATCATATGATTTCAGGTCCCCTACAAACCAAAATAGGAATATTCTTTTTCAAATTATAAATAAATATGTATAATAGAAACATATATAAATAAAAATTAGTGGTTATAGATGTTATATCTATGAAATCTAAATAAATGATATTAAAAATAAGTTTAGACACTTTGATATTAAAAAATTAGGGGCGTTTGGTTTGCTCTATATTCTATTTTTATTTTCCAGAAAACTATATTTTCTCATTTTCTGGAAAATGACTTTCTTTCATTCTCTAGTTTTCCAGAAAACACAATATCTTTTTCTAGAAAACAAGACTGGAAAATGAAAATCAAACACATTTTCTAGAAAACCACATTTTCTACAGAAAATGAAAATGAAAAACAAGCCTACCAAATGCCCCCTTAGTGGTTATTGATGGTATTCTTTTCCAAATTATAAATAAACATGAAGATATAAATAGGTTTACACACCACATATATTTGATTTCAGGTTGTCTGCTAATTAAAGTAGCTCTTATTTCAAGCACCCTCTGCTAAGGACCCACACCACATATATTTGATTTACAAAATAATTAAGATAGATAATAAATTATATTTTAAATTTGAAAAAATTTGAGTCCCCATTTGGCTTGAAGTTCTCTGATTTCAAGCCTAAGGTAGGCCTGAATTCCTCTAATTTTAGGCCTAAGGTGGGCATGAAATCCTCTAATGTCAGGCCTAAGGTGGGCCTGAAATCAGAGGATTTCAAGCCCTCTGCTAACCTATAAGTGAAAAATAAAGATATGAACAAAGAATTGCAAAATATAAGTTTGGACAACACAAAAACCTATAATTAAAATATAAATAAATTTTGAATTTGAAACAATAAAATATATAATAAAAGTCTCCATTGGGCCTCAAGTTTAAATTTACAAAAAAATTTTATAGAGATAAATACATAATAAATAAAAAGAAAATAAAATCCCTTGTTAAAAATATTTTTATAGAGTAAATATTTTTATACATTTATAAAGATAAGAAAATTATGATAAATCCCAAATAAAATATAGTATAAATTAGATTTACTTAATAAATATAATTCAAATTAAAAAATAATAGATATAAGAAATAAGGCCCGCGTAGGGCCTGAAATCCTCTTATATCAGGCCCAGCATTGAGCGAGGTTTATAGCGTCCTCCGGAGCCTTGTGGTTAGCAATCGTCTTCTTCCTCCTGTTTTCTTCGCAATTGATAGTACCATGTTTTCCTCCATTGGAGTCGTGTCGTTAACATCCTCGTCATCGGACCAGTGGGATTGTACGTACCCTAATATTTAGTTTTTGATTTCACTATTGGGTTTTCACCTAGGGTTAACGATACTCTTTAGTGACTGACCAAATCTGAGCAGACCCTTTATCTACGAAATCTAAGTGTTAAATTTGTTTGTGTGTCATTGTTGTTTGATAGTTGCTAAGTTCGGGATGACTCCAACAAAATCGTCATCAAAGCAAGGCGCTCCAAAAAAATCGACTAAATAACAAGGTGCTGGTCGAAGTAAAAAAAGACAGTTGACACTAGAAAAAGCAAAATGCTTTGTGATTATACAAGTTTTGTCAACAAAGGAAGAAGTAAGAGAATGAACTGAAAAAGTAGCCTTTGCCATTTCAGAAATTTTATTGATTCTGTTCAACCGACAGCAGCACAAGAACAGTTGATTCGAGATACACCCTTTTCTTGGGTCCTCGACCTCCCAAATAGTTCTTGTGTAAGACCCCAGGTCCAAAATATGTTCGATAATTGGGATCAAGAAGAATAGAGCTTTATCTTACATGGGAAAAAACTCAAATTCACAAAGGTTGATATATCACTGATTCTAGGGCCACCCGACACTGGAGAGATAGTCCAACTTGATTTAAACGAGACCTCCAACCCACTGTACAAGCAGTATTTCGAAGAGTCAGGTTATTCTACCAAGCATTTGGAGAAACTCATAATGAAGTCTAGATCTAATGACAAGCTCTACTGTCAGTTTTATCTACTGTATTTTTTTGCTACTATTCTATTTTGTGGTACTAGCAGCATAGTTAGCATTCTTGTGCTCTCATTGATTGACTACGTAGATGATTTTGACAACCTAGCTACCTATAATTGGTGCAATGCCGTGTACAATTTCATGGCTCCTCAGTTGGAAGTCATTGGAAAGGAGGTTACATTGAGACAAAGGCCACATGTAGATGATTCAACCCAAATGGCCAAGGATCCCTTGCTCAAGGGATTTCTAAATATTTTGGCTATAAGTTAGAGTACATATAGATGCTCATATATTTTTTGATGGATATTATTTACTCAATATAATCATTTTGTAGGTATGGGTGAGCGAACATATCAGTATTGCTGCTCCAGAAGATCCTGATAGATTGCCAAGAATCCTTCGGTGGAGTTGGCCTAAGTATCATGTTGACACTGTCAAAAAGATGATAGGTCGTCTGGGTCCACATAAAATTATTGTTGACTTAATTCCAGCAAAGTCAGAGCTAGATTTGGTATCTCACTAATCTCCTCCAACTCAAGCACTTGAGGTACAGTTTGAAGTATTACAGCAGGCAGCAGAAGGAAGCTTACAGGCCTTAGATTTGGAAGACTGCAATCAGTGTTTGGAAAAGCAAGAACAAATTGATACGTTACAGCAACAATTATCTATTGCTCTTAAAGGTTTGGAGGATATTAAAAATGAGATGGCAACCACCATAAGTGAGAAGGATGTAATAATTGCTGAGAAGAATATAATAATAGCTGAGAAGGATTCCCAACTTAAAGAGAAAGTTGTTATCTGCAAAAAATTATTATCTGTAAGTGACAAAATCATAGAGACTGCTGACAAGAGAATCCGGAGGCTCAAAAAACAATTGGAAAGCAAAGGCTCAGCTGATGTCGAGCCACTACCTACAAAAAGAAAGAGAACTGAGAGAAAACAAGTGTACGTGGGCATTGGCAAAGACAAAGAGATTGTTGAGGATGAGGATAAGGATGAAGAGGCTCCTGCCCCATCAATGTCAAAAACCACATCGTAAACAACAATATCTGATCAACAAGCAACTAAAAGTAAAGAAATTCAAAAGGTCAAAACTAAAATCTTGAAGAATGCCATGGCATTTTTTAAAAAGAATAAAGATGCAGAGATTGCAGAAACATTATTAAAGCTTAGTAAATTACAGTGAGTTAGTTGCTATCGCGATTGGTCACTTTTGTAAAACAATGATGATTATTTCCATTCATTAATAAAATTTAATCAATCCTTTGTTATTAAGTTTCAAAATATTTGCTTATGTAGGTTTTCGGTGAATCCAGTATGGTCCAATGAGACTTTCTCATTAGATATGCAATCATTTTTTACTATATTTGATTGGAATGACTACACCACTGGGGATTGCATAAATACTTACTGGACAATTTTAGTAAAGGAAGCAAAAACCTCTAACTCACCATACCACCCCTCTATATTTTGTGGGGTGGGGTTAGATGTAAGTAAATGAGCACCTTATTTTGTTGCTTTCTTCTAGGATTTAGTCCACCAATATTTTTCCATTTTAATAAACATAGGAACTATTTGATGTGATGCACGCTGAAGCATTTGAACAAACTGTTGCTACTGATACAGACAAGCCAATTAGATATATCATTTGCCCTATAAATAATGCAGATAATCATTGGCATCTTTTGGTGATAGACATCGAGGAAGGTAATATTCTTCATTATAATTCTCTGGGCACCACAGAAAGCTACACTGCCAAATTTGAGAAAACTATAAGTTTTATATTTTATATATAAAACATTACAAGTAGTTTTAATAAAACATATATTTTTTACTAATGTCATTTGTGTGTAGGTGGCATTTTTCAAAAATATGAACTAGTCATATTACATGAGATGGAATAAAGGATTGCCTTCTATATTGGGGAAAGACTTTACTAAAATTGAAGTACAAGGACCCACCCAATGCAAATCGTAAGATTATGTTTATTTTGGTTCAAATAAACATAATCTTTGATTAGTTATGTAAGATGCTAACCATAATTTAAATATTACTTGTTTTGGGGTGGATTGTGCTTTTTTCTCATGCGCTATGCTGAAAGTATAGTTTTTCAGAGATCTACAGTTTTTGCCCAAAGTGAAATGAAACCTTATCGATTTAAGGTTGGATATAAAATTATGACAAACAAGTACTGGAAGGGTAATCTGTAATTATGTTTTGTTGATACAATGCATTTGTAATTGTTATGACAAACACTGTATATTTATAGTTATAATGTATGTAATCAGTAATATGTAATTGTTTTGTATACAATCCATTTGAAATCAATGGAACCTTGCTTTCGATCCATGTTATTGTGTAATCTGTAATCTATGATCTGTATTTGTTGTGTATATAATTAGTAATATGGAACCTTGCTTTTGTTTATCAGAGGGTCTGAAATAATCTAATTTCAGACCCATGCTGGGCCTGAAATCATCTTATTTCAGGCCCACGTTGGGCCTAAAATCCAATTATTTCAGGCCCAACGTGGTCCTGAAATCAGATATATTCAGGCCCAAGTTGGGTCTGAAATCTGGGGATATGAGGCCCAACGTGGACTCAAATTTTTTTCCATTTTAAAAATATTTTTCTAATAATATTTAATCATAATTTATTAAATTAATTATTTATAAGGCAATCTTTTATATAATTCTACAAGTTGTGACAAAATCCTCTCATTTTATTGAAATACTCAGGTATGATCAAAACATGTTTACATTTGTTTAAATTTGAAATAAGAAGGTTCCATCTAGATTCTACCTAAATACATAATGCATAGAAAAATTAGATTCCTTGCAGACCATGAACTCATATTTTCAGAATTTATTACAATATGAGTTTTGTAGGTCCATCAGTGGGTTTCGGTGGAAACCCACTGATGGGCTTAGGATATTTGGATTTCTCAAAACTCAATATTACTAGTTAGAGGAGATGATATTTTTGGTGTCCAAACTTAGTCCTAATGAATATCATTTATGTTCTCATACCGTATCAGTTGGCACAGAATAATACAGCAACATTGCAGAATCAGAGCTATTTTAGTAAATCATCCTTATCTCTTTAATTTTGCTGATCATTATATTTTATTATCTATCTTAATTATTTATTATCTATCTTCATATCTTATTATCTATATTAGTTTTTTTTTCACATTTATAATTTTATTGTAATATCTTTTATTAAATTTTTTTCTTAGATATAACATCCATAACCACTAATTTTTATTTCTATATGTTTATATTATATATATTTATTTATAATTTGGAAAAAATATTCCTCTTTTGGTTTGCAGAGGGCTTAAACTCAGAGATCAGTGGGTTATCAGAGGGCCTGAAATCAGAGCTATCCAACCCCACATTAGACCTGAAATCATCTTATTTCAGGCCCATTTCAGGCACAACGTGGACTTAAAATCAGATGACTTCAGGCCCAATATGGACTCAATTTTTTTTTCATTTTCAAAATAATTTTTATAATATTTAATCATGATTTTTTAAATTAATTATTTATAAGGTAATATTTTATATAATTCTACAAGTTATGACAAAATTCTCTCATTTTATTGAAATACTCAGGTATGATCAAAACAGACTTACATTTGTTTAAACTTGAAACAATAAGGTTCCATCTGGATTCTACCTAAATATACAATGCATAGCAAAATTGGATTCCTTGCAGACCATGAACTCATATTTTCAGAATTTGTTGATATAGGAGTTTTGTAGGTCCATCAGTGGGTTTCGTTGGAAACCTACTGATGGACCTAGGATATTTAGATTTCTCAAAACTTGATATCACTAGTTAGAGTTGAGCTCGAAGATGATATTTTTGGTGTCCAAACTTAGTCCTGTAGGATCGTTTGTGTCCGTTAGAGGGGGGTGAATAGCGATTTTCGATTCTTCTTGTACCTACGTTGTTAGTTGCACAGCGGAAACAATAATAAAGAAAATAAACAACGCTAACAAAAAGGGTTTACTTGGTATCCACCCTGGCCGGGTGACTAATCCAAGAATCTGTCGGTGGATCACTCCCCGGATAACCTCTGGCTAGTCCTTGTCGCTCCTTGTGGGTGGAGAAACCTCGCCACAGAACCTTGACACGATCAGGACTCTAGAGACTACTAACAAGCCTTAGCCAAGCTTGTTTCGTCAAAAAATAAGGTAGGAAACGAGCCCCTTTAAATAAGGCTCGAGTCTGAAACAGCCGCTAGCAGGTGACTGCCCAAATGGCAGTCACCTGCTCCTATTCAGATTTGACCGTTGCAGCACAACGTTCGAATCTGCCAGCCTGTTCCAGCCTACACCAGTCGACTGCCCAAATGGAAGTCACCTGCTCCACACCTAAGCCTAGGGTTTCACTCCGAGTACAAATCTCTCTGCACTCAAACCCTCCCGGCTTAGCCCCTGAGTACAAACACTCACACTCAGACCCTCACAACCCAGCTGACTCTTCACCAGCAGTCTTGACTGTTGCCTTCACGCCCTCTTTATCTTCGGCCCTCGTCCCTCGGATGCGCACGCAAGCTTTCAGCTTGCCTCCATGCCACCCTTCACGTACGCCTCGAAGTCCGTGTCCCTCGGCTCATCATCCCTGCTATGCAATGGTCCCTCGGATGCGCACACAAGCCTCCAGCTTGCCTTCATGCCATCCTTCACCTGAAGACATCAACCAAGTCCATGTGTACCTATACACCTGCACACTCAACATACACATATGAGATAACAAGGGTAAACCTAACTTAAAACCTTTGCACAAACATCAAAATACTTGGTCACTCCGGACCACAGATTGCCTCAACAATCTCCCTCTTTTTGATGTTTGGCAATACGTTTAAGTTAGGAAAAGCAAGATAGTAGTCAATAGCAAAAACCATGCTAAATAAATGCATATGCAATGCAAAATAGATCCTATCCCAGGGTATCCCACACCTAGCCCTCCAAGTTAGGATTTTCGCTAAAACGGACTTTTTAAAGCTTCTCCCAAGCTCCCCCTACACTGGACTTACAAAGGTTTTTTAAGAACCTCTCCAAGGTTCCCCTTACGCCAAGAATGGAGCAACCATGCTCCTCCTTAAACTCAGCTCCCCCCTTAAACCTAGGGTTTCTTGCAAAGGTAAGTTTGGTTTCCCAACTTAAACCCAAACTTCTCCCCCTTTGCCTAACATAAAAAAGAACTCAACAATAACCCAATTATTGATTCTTTTAATTCCCAATGATGCTAAACATAGTGTACTAATCCCTCATACACTTGTTTTACACCATTTGGACACCAAACCAGCTGCTGATACACAAATCAGTACTTGGCAGTCGACTGCCCAAAGGGGCAGTCGACTGATACTCTAGATTTTAGCTTTTCTGGCCATTTTCAGAAATGCGCCAGAAATTTCATAAATCTCCAAAAATTCTCAAATTTCGTGGAGAAGTTTATGATACCCATACCTACTTGAGAAAAATACATCTACCCATGTATCTATCACCATTCCCAAGTTTGACACAAAACTCAAAAATTTCTAAATGAAAATTAAGGCACCTAGGAGGCAACCTCCCCCTTTACCCATGTCTTCTCCCAATTTTCATTTTTCTTAGGTTAAGTTCTACCCAACTTAACCTCCTAAACACCACGTTGAGTTATACACAACCCAACACCCGAGTTCTTCCCCCTTTGACACTATCATAGACTTGCCCCAAGCAATCTTTCCCTTAGTGCCAAAAAGAACTCAACACAACCTTTAAAACTCTAAAGATTTGCAAGCACACTTGCTAGGATATATCCTATCCTAGAAGAAAATGATTTCATGAAACTATCAAGTGTGCTTGACTTTTGATACAATTTAATTTCTTAAGGATTTGACATTTGTATCAACTTTCAAATATGTTTCTAATTCCATGTGTTTGTCAAAACTACCTATCATAATTTGACACATGAAATTGCCCTCAATTTTTCCTTTTTAACCTCTAAACCTTAGATACCTAGGAAAATTATCAACCTTCCTTGATTTTCAAGATTTCCAATAAATCCTCATTAAATCATGGGATAACATTTCTTTCAAGGGATATAAAATCATAATCAAGACTCTTAATCCAAAACCATATCCTATCTTCCAATTTCGTAATCCCTTACTATCCAATATGTCTTTTATGCTAACACTCACAGAATGTTTCTGTGTTCATTGGCAGGTGACTGCCCTTTTAGCAGGTGACTGCTAAACATCACAGAATGTTTCTGTGTTCATTGGCAGGTGACTGCCCTTTTAGCAGGTGACTGCTAAACATCACAGAATGTTTCTGTGTTCATAGGCAGGTGACTACCCTTTTGGCAGGTGACTGCTAAACTTTACAGAATGTTTCTGTGTTCATTGGCAGGTGACTGCCCTATTAGCAGGTGACTGGTATCTGAAACTCAATTTTTCAGGCCGAGATTCAGTAATGCACTAATAATTCCATAAATTCCCCAAAAATCTGAAACTTTGAGGGGAGATTTGTGAAGCCAATATCTACTTGGGAAAAATACGTTTCCAAATAAATGTACTCCGGATCTCAAGATTGGCACGAAATCCTATTCTTTCTAAAGTGTATCATTAAAACCTTAGCTCAAAGTTCTAATTTGGACCTCACCTTGATGCTTCTTCCCATACTCATTCATATTCCATTAGTAGCATCAAGTTACATGATACTTTCACATTAAACCTAATTTCTTTCCATTATAATACCATTTTCACTCTTTTTCTCCCTAAATCCCCTTTTTAATGTGCCAAAACCTAGGATTGAGACTTACCCAAGTCTTCCAACCCTATTTGACACATTTCATCTAATTCCTTGGGAGAAAAACTGTTGAGATCCATTTACCATAGATCCCAAAGGCTCCTAGAGCTCCCCCTTGAGCTCTTGGCCTGAGCCACCTCTCTAGGTGACTCAACTCGTACTAGACCATACCGGTGTGCCCACGATGACTCTTGGCCTATAAATTGGACCTTCTTAACCTTGGACACCTTGCCCTTTGTTAAGTTATCCGTTTTCCCTTTGAGTGGCACCCCCTTGCCATCCTTGGACTTCTCCTTTTTGCCATGGTCATATGTCTTCCCAGCATATTTCTTACCATTGGCCTTGGAGG
This sequence comes from Boesenbergia rotunda, assembly GCA_024364735.1. Classification (NCBI taxonomy): domain Eukaryota; kingdom Viridiplantae; phylum Streptophyta; class Magnoliopsida; order Zingiberales; family Zingiberaceae; genus Boesenbergia; species Boesenbergia rotunda. Next base: position 305,490 of record JAGFNQ010003151.1, on the reverse strand, counting down.
TCTTAGACCGGTATCCTAACCCCGATCTATCATAGTTGGGTTTTAGACTACCCAACACCATGTCTAGACCCTTTGATCCAACAGTGAATCTTTCTAGGGCCTTTTCTAAAGTATCAAGTCTTGCCCTCAAGGCTTGATTTTCCTTTTCTAGCCCTTTAACTTTGGAGTCTATGTGTCTACTTTGGACATTTCGAGATCTACCAATTTTCTTAGGCACATTTTTCCCTTTGTTGGGTTTAGTACCATGATTCTTAGGTATAGAGGTCTTGGGTTGATCATGATGCATGCTTCTATTCCTATCATTATATATAAATCCAAAGTTATCCACCATTAGACATTTTCATTAAAACTAGCATGCATGGATGAACTTAAATTTGAATTACATTTAAATTTAAGGTTAGGAATTACCTTCCTTACCTTTGGAGTCCCTCCATGTTGTGAGTTTTGCCTCTTTCTTTTCTCTTTTTCCCATCTTCTTAGATGCTCCATCTTCTTGAATTCTTTACTCCTTGGGCACCTCGTGTGGTAGTGTCCTAGCTCTCCACATGTGAAGCATCTAATTCTCTTATTCTTAGCTTGGGCTTCTCCATTCCTACAACCCATATTAGATTTAAATTGAAAGGACTTGGGTTTAGGAATTACCTCCTCTTTACCTTTTGGGCACTTATCCTTGTAGTGCCCCTTTTCATTGCACCCAAAGCATGTGATGTGCTCTTTCTTCTTTGCTTTGGTGGAGGTGGAGGCTAGGTTGACTTCTTCAACCTTGAAAGAGGTGGATGCTTCCTGTTGATTCGGGATTGATGAAGGTCTCTTCTCCTCCTCAATTTTTGAAGTTGATACCTCCTCTTCTTCTCTTGAGGAGGTTGATAATCTTTCACTTAATTTCTCCTCTTCACTTGAAGAAATTGACACTTCACTTGATGATGTGGATGATTCATTTCTCTACTTTTCTTGAATCATGGAGCTCACTTCATTGGAATCTTCTATTGGTTGAGCTTGGATGGTGTTCTTATGATCTTCTATTTTGTTCCATAATTCATGCGCATTCTCATATGCCCCTACACCACTCAAGACATTGTTAGGCAAAACATTTATTAATACATCAATTACCTTCTTGTTTGCCCTTGCTAGGTCTTGTTGTTATTGATTCCAATACCTAGGCCTAAGCCTTTTTCCGTGTTAATCCTTTGGAATTTCATAGGGTTCTTCAAGCACCACCATACACTCCCACTCCATTCCAAACCAATTCTTCATCCTCGCCCGTCAATAGTCGAAATCTTCATGATCGTAGGGCGGCGGAGTGTAGATGTCTTCCCCCAACTTATCTTCCATGTTCATCTTTCTCCAGCACGTGCTCCCTCGGCGGTTTGTCCGATCAAGAGCGGTCCTTGCTCTGATACCAATTGTAGGATCGTTTGTGTCTGCTAGAGGGGGGGGTGAATAGCTTTTCGATTCTTCTTGTACCTACGTTGTTAGTTGCACAGCGGAAACAATAATAAAGAAAATAAACAACGCTAACAAAAAGGGTTTACTTGGTATCCACCCCGGCCGGGTGACTAATCCAAGAATCCGTCGGTGGATCACTCCCCGGATAACCTTTGGCTAGTCCTTGTCGCTTCTTGTGGGTGGAGAAACCTCGCCACAGCACCTTGACACGATCAAGACTCTAGAGACTACTAACAAGCCTTAACCAAGCTTGTTTCGTCAAAAAACAAGGTAGGAAACGCGCCCCTTTAAATAGGGCTCGAGTCTGAAATAGCCGTTAGAAGGTAACTGCCCAAATTGCAGTCACCTGCTCCTATTCAGATTTGACCGTTGCAGCACAACGTTCGAATCTGCCAGCCTATTCCAGCCTACACCAGTCGACTGCCCAAATGGCAGTCACCTGCTACACACCTATGCCTAGGGTTTCACTCCGAGTACAAATCTCTCCGCACTCAAACCCTCCCGGCTTAGCTCCTGAGTACAAACACTCACACTCAGACCGTCACAACCCAGTTGACTCTTCACCAGCAATCTTGATTGTTGCCTTCATGCCCTCTTCATCTTCGGCCCTTGTCCCTCGGATGCGTACACAAGCTTCCAGCTTGCCTCCGTGCCACCCTTCACGTATGCCTCGAAGTCCGCGTCCCTCGGCTCATCATCCCTGCTATGCAATAGTCCCTCGGATGCGCACACAAGCCTCTAGCTTGCCTTCATGCCATCCTTCACCTGAAGACATCAACCAAGTCCATGTGTACCTATACACCTGCACACTCAACATACACATATGAGATAACAAGGGTAAACCTAACTTAAACCCTTTGCACAAACATCAAAACACTTGGTCACTTCGGACCACAGATTGCCTCAACACTAATGAATATCAATTATGTTCTCATACCGTATCAGTTGGCATAGAACAATACAACAACAATGTAGAAATTAGAGGGCCTGAAATCAGAGGATTTCAAGACTTCAGGACCTGAAATCTAATTATTTCAGGCCCAACGTGGGCCTGAAATCAGAGGGCTTCAGAACTGATCTATGATCATATTCTACTTACGTTGAATTTATAATTTGGAATGTATCATAGTATTGGAATACCTCTTCAAGTGACAACATTAACCATAACTAGTTTTTTTATAATACTATCGTTGTACTACAAAATATATACATTCATTTCTCCTGCTTACAAAATTTATACTTCAAGCAGAATATTCCTGCATACGTATACCAGTAACTCAAGAACCTGGGGCTGGCGGCATTCTACAAGTCCTTCGATTATGGCCAAGTTGTTTGTAGCGGTTGCATTTGAGTTTTACCTTCCCATTGTGTCTCGACTCAATTTGTGCCTTCATTCGTCTACTGGGCTGCACAAGGCTACGGGGACATAGAACTATATTATTGTTTACGCCCCTAGGCCAAAACTCCTTACTTCGACAAGGGTAAATATGATACATGTAAATGACATTCTAATTTTGTGAATAAAAATAATACTTACAATTTGGGAGTGTATCCATCTTCCGGTGAATGATGACGGCAATAGCATGAGAACAAGGGAGTCCTGAATTTTGAAACTCCCCACATTGACAATATTTTTTTTCCAAATCAACAATGTATGAAGTGTCCCATGTCTCTACTTCCATTTCTGATTGAGTGTACGGGTGAACCTTATATGCTCTAGCTTTCTCTCTCCTTAAATCCATTTCTTTTGTAGCATGAGGTGTCAAAGCAACATACCATTTTGAGACTTTCTCTCCACGGTTAAAGAACCATTGAGCTATCTTTCTTCTTGTATTATCAATTAACCTGTTTATGAGAAGTTCACGTGTAGTGTTGAATCCGACACATTTGTTCTACTCCGGAAATTTTTTCGGAAAGTTCCTAGAATTTTTTCGGGCTTTGGGACTAATTTTAAGGGTGTAATGGATAGGAATTAAGAGCCTAGGGGTGTTCTTGCGATTAGGCTGAAAATGGCTGGACCAAAATGCAAAAAGACCCATTCATAAGCCGGCTAGGGCTCAGTGTGTTGCCGCATCCCACTCCTCAGCCGCAGCGCCTCCCTTCCTACTCGTCTCCTTCGCTCGCGTGCCTAGTCGTAGCAGCCACCGTCGCCGGCGACTACTCTTCATCGCCTCTCCTTCGATTGGGCTTCTACAGAGTGTCCACCGGCGCCGAGGAGCCCTAGCTCGTAGCGGAAGCAGCCGATTCTTTCTCCTCCTCTCCTCGCGTGTTCTAGCGGAGTCGAGCCCTGCGTTCAGGCTGGGATCCGAGGTTGGGCAGGCTAGGATCTTCCTCAGTGGCTGGAAATTGGTTTCTCTGATTTGAGCTCCACCGAGGCACCCAATAGAGGTAAGAAATGGGCTGATCGTGTAGCTCAGGGTCCTGCCTCTCTTTGATTGATGAATTGGTTTTGTTTGTTGGATTCGGAGTTTGAATGGAAGTTTGGTTGGCTTGTGTGGCAGATCTCGGCTGTTCTTTCCCTGCGTGGAGCTGTGGAGGTTGTCGGGGATAATAGGTCCACCGAAACTCACTGGGCGGAAGAACTCCAATTAAGTTGAGCTCTGCCGTGCGATGATTTAGGGATTGATCAAGGTATATGAGAAGGTACAAGATGATTTGTTGTAATGAATTCCGTTCGAATTGGGATTGGGATTAAAGCTGTGTTGGATTTCTTTATTTTGCTACATACCCTGACCTTAAGAGTTTGATTATTGATCCTATAGATTTAGATCTAAATGTGATGTGTTGATGTGTGATGAATTGGCATATGGAACCTACTGTCCTTGCCATAAGGTTGCTGTTTTGGGAACCCGATCCAATGGAAATCTGACTTTTAGGGTTCAGATAAGATGGTGGTCTTGTGATACTAAACCATGAGTTTTGTTTTGGGTTGAGATTATGTTTAAGTTAAATTCAAACCTAATAACTGCGGAGGGTGAAGTTGAATTTGGAGAATGAACGTAAACCTAAACCTAAATCTTAATTACATGGGGTAATTAGGAACTTTCTATTTAATTAAAGGAAATTAAATAGAAAGAAATGGATTTGGTAAACCCTAACACGGTTAGGGATTAATTATCTAGGGATTATCTTTCTGAAATAGCTAATTAAATCTATCCCTGATACAGAGACTTGATTTGCTTTACGGTGGCGGATTATATTGGACGGGTGGTTCTTCCGGCTTGATACGGATTTATACACTCTTGGAGGCGGGTACCCTTTGACTTATCTCTTATGATATTGTCATTTGTTTATGCATAGACTGTTATAGATAGCAATAAGATCATACGCTATCCCTGTGTATTATACCTGTTCTGGATACTTGTTGTTTATCCCTGAGTTATACTTGTTGTTTATCCCTGAGTTATTATACCTGTTCTGGATACTTGTTGTTTATCCCTGGTTATTATGCCTGTTCTGGATACTTGTTGGTTATCCCTGTTTATTATGTCGGTCCTAGATACATGTGGTTTATCCCTGAGTTATTATGTTGTAGTTCCATACAGTCTCAGGTATTGTCATATCTATATGTATGCTTAGAGATCGTGTTGTATCCCCTATCTTTGACCTTGAGGGATCTGTAGTTTTCAGCTAGTATACCTTGTAGGTTACCTGTATTTCCTGTTGTAGGATTTTAGACTGAGACTTATTATACTGAGGACTTGGTAGGGGAGGTTTGTGTATCTATCATACACCATCCTTGCATTGTTGCATGCCGGCGATCAGCGACTCCCTTGTGGTTGAGCCTAATCGTCTTCCGGCACATGATATGCACACACGGCCACTCATGGGTTAGTGGATACCGCTGGGTGTGTGCATTTGCTCTGTATTGCTCCGTTCGTCCGCTCAGGGGTAGTGGTTTCGGAGCGTGGTAGCAAGCAGGGATCCCTTCTCTACCCATAGACCAGAGAAGATGAGAGAGATATCTCCCCCATATATACATGGGGCGGAGCGATAGCTCCACCAGCATCCTGTCCACTCGGTCACTCAGGAGCAGTGATGGCAGAGTGCTGACAGTGTCCCGGCTCTACCCACTCGGCCGACACAGTATCGCCTGTCTCGGTGGCTTGACTGGAGTTAGGGGGTGACCATGGCATTGCACCATGTGCATATTTTGCATCGTGCATTGTTTGCTGCACTTGATTGCTGCACTTGTTTGACATGCATATTCTGGAGACTTGTTATCTGTGATTATATATCTATTGGAGTTCCTTTGGTATTTATTACCCTCTTTCCAGGTTAGATGGATTCAGGTATGTACTTACCCAGTATTCTCAGTTCCAGTCTTTCCCTATTGTTGTTATGAGACTGTATTAGCTGAACTCTTGTTGTTAGTATAACTTTCTATGCATATCCGTTGGGTATTCGCTGAGCTATGGACTCACCCCGTTGCCATACATTTTATTTCAGGTTGATGCCTGCCAGGAGATCCCTAGCAGCCAGTCCCCAGCTCCAGAGGAGCTCTGCTTGGTTTTACTTTACGTTGTTTTGGTTATGGACCTTGTAGTATACATTTTGCTTCCGTTGCCAGGTTTCGAACATGTATTCATGTTTTATTCGATGGTATTGTACTTTTGAGTCCTATGTTGGACTTCGTGGGGTTTTGGCTTTGTTCCTGCCCCCTGGCAGCTCAGGTGAGTTCGTATTTTGGTTTTACGACGGTTATAGTTATATACCTGTTATTCTGCATGGATTTGAGGCCTGAGGCCATTTAACTGCGTGGTTGTGATATATATTTATCTGTGTGTTTGTGTAAATTGTCCGCCGGACAGGGGAGGTGCTGTCCGATTTTCTATTGGCACAACGGCTCCTGGGTCTCGGGGCGTGACATGTAGTCTTGAACAAAGCATTTAAACTCTCCACACAATTAGGGTTAGCATTTTGTACCTTCTCCCAGTAAAGTGTGCATTAGCCCACCTTTTAGGGTCAATGTTCTGAAGCCATTGATGGACATCTAGATGTTTTTCAAGCATTAACTGCATTATGAGATCATATTGGAGTGTTGTGTTTACTCGTGCTGCTGCCCAAAACAAACCTAAAGATACTCTACTTCCAGTATCGGTTACCATATTACAAGACATGTGGTGGCAACAAAAAGCATGATGCGCGTTTGTGTATACTTTTCTAACTGCTGATATAATGCCACAATGTCTGACTAATACTATGGTCATTGACTGTTCATCTACAGCAAAGAACCTCTTTGTATGCTCCAAAAACCACTCCCATGCAAACCCACATTCAACTTCAGCTATTCCAAAGGCAACTGGAAGAACATTGTCATTACCATCAATTGCTGTAGCAATCAACAATACACCCGGATACTTTCCTCATCGATGTGTGGCATCAATTCCGATAAGTTTATGCAAATAAGACCTGAACACCCATCGACAAGCACCAAAACCCCAAAATACCGCTGGAACTCATTGTTACCATTTCTGTATAGTTCCACATAGGTTTTAGGATTTCTAGCTCTTAACTCACGCAGATATTATGGAAGATCTCTATATACCTCATCATAATCTTCGATGACCTTTTTCAATGCTTTCTCCCTAGCTATGTATGCTTTTCTGTATAATATGGTCACTCCAAATCTAGCTTTAATATCTGATATAATTATACTTGATTTGTATTTTTCATTATAAAGAAATTGCTCTTCAACAAAAGACGCAACAAATGATGAAGAGCATGCATGATGATCAGCACTTTCCCTAACAGTTTCACATTGGTGTTCCTTTACATATTTTGTAATGGTGAACTCTGCTACCCCCCGGACAACTACTCTCCATGTGCATGGTTGGTTGAACCAGACTTCTTTAACTCTATTTTTTTGGGTGTCAACTGGGTTATATCTCATATGCTTAACCATGTCATGTTTCACAAGTGCATTCTTGAATTCTTGTCTAGATGGAAAAAATCTGCCCCATAAAAATTCATGCTCATCAATTGCTTCTGCCTCTCCAATTAGCCCAGCTAGCAATTGAGAATTCAAAATATAAGGATCATCAGTTATTGGAAACTTCTCCTCTAAGTCATTGTACTGATCTGGAGGAAATTCATATTGCTCAATTTGCATATCATCAGCTTGGAATTCTAGTACACTTATACTGAGTTGTAATTCATCTGCATTTCGGATTTCATGTTCTTCCTCCTCACTCTAGGTTGGCTCAAAGTATTCGACAAGTCTTGTAGAAGAATTCAGACACTCATCTTCTAGATTACTTGCTTCTTCATTTTGATCAAATGTCAAATTCCTTATAATTCTATTACCACTATTCTTGGAAGATAATGGAATATTATTACTAACTATTTCTGCTCCATTCCCCATGATAGCATTATCATCAAGAGTATTCTATATCTCAGAGAGAATTTCGTCAACAATATTATCATCCCTAAAAAATAAATTACAATTAAATTTAACAAACTTTCAAATTTATAATCAAGTGTTTCAGTAATTTAAAAAATTAACATGGATATCAGGCCCTCCTAAAGCCTGAAATCAAAGGATTTCAGGCCCTAGGAGGGCTTGATATCCTTTGATTTCAGGCCCCAGGAGGGCCTGATATCCTTTGATTTTAGGCCCTAGGAGGGCCTGATATCCTTTGATTTCAGGCCCTAGGAGGGCCTGATATCAAAGGATATCAGGCCCGAGGTAGTATTTAAGTATGGATTTATTGTAAGTTTAAACAAGTTCTGAGAACCCTATTTATGTAAAATGCATGACATCATTAGAGCCCTTCTCCAAACAAAAAATTAATAGAAAGAGTTGATCATGTATAAATCTAGGTTTGATACAATATCAGAGCAGAACAGAGTCTAGCTGAAATAAGTCATATAAGAACTCTTATACTATTTCTTTTCACCGTATACACAAATTTTAAGTAGTCAATTATACGTACATTACTAAATCTTTTTCTTCCTTCTATCAAACAAACTGTTGCTTGAAGTTTCTCTTTCAACACCTATCTTCCTCAACGATTCTTTTAAGTCGACTCTTTGAAGTCACCTCTAGAACAAGTCCACTCTTTGGGGCAAGGAAGAACTATATATATATACCTTCGTGATGAGTCGAGTTGTGCAGGGTAGAAATATATATGTGGGGTGAGAAAAATTCGACTCTCTAGGGAATCCAAACCACAATATATTATTTTAATTTGGAAACTCTGAAAAAGTGGCTCGGATGCCTCAGAAAGCTGATTGAGAAAGCGAATTCTTGGCGGGAGGGGTATAAGAGGAAGAACACTAATTTTGATGCGCCCTTTGGTAAAAACGAAATCTCAGTACGCATTTTGGTAATTACGAATTCTCACGTGTGTCGTTTGGTAAAAAGCCGATTAAAGAATAAAGATGAATTCTTCTCTTGCTCAGATATAAATAACTTGATTAGTGTTTCGGCATTGATACCCTTTTGTGCATCCCTTAGGTTTTTCTCAAAGTTTCTAATATCTCATTCTATGCAACCTACCCCTCAGACCCTCTATACTCTATCTCTAATAATTACATTTGTTGACAAGTTGATATATTAGCCTCTAAAAAGTATTTAGTTAATGCTTTTTTTTTGCTGCTGAAACATTACGATGTGAGTGTAGCAAATGCACATTTGATCGAGTCGAGAGTGTATGATTATGGTTATGGGTTTCTATGAAGTTACTGACAACCTAATTAGATTCAGTCTGTTTCTTGATAAGTGTAATATTTGACTTATAATCCGTTCTAACTATGCCACATGCTCTTCCCCTTGTCGGTTGATCAATTTTTGCATGTTTGTTCCCCGCATTAGATCTATATGCCCTTCTTTAAAGCATACAATTTGTTTCCACATCACTTCATTTATTTATTTATTTTTGCTCGTGTTTATCCTTGAACTAAATTCGACTTCTCATGCATATTGGTTATAGAACGAATATGCATCCTCTAGTTATGAGAATTTCATCACAATTTTTGGATTTCAATCCTCTGCAACTTGGTGAATGTATTCCTAATCATCAACTCTACTTTCTTCTATTTCTAGGGAATGTCACATTATATTTAAGAACAGATAAATAGATAAATAAATAAAAACTACAACTTATTTCACATATACACTAAACCCTAAACTTAGTTGATACGAAAAAAATGCTCAAATCAGATTGCCAAATATATCATGCTCAAATCAGATTTTTAGCTACTTCGATCAAAAATATCTAATCAGTATCAATATCAGACTTTTAGAAAATTGATGACCAACTCAAATCAAATCCAAGCAAATAGTTAAAACAATAGCTAAGTGAACCATGATATCTTCTTACATCATCAAGAATGAAATGTTTTACAAATATCAATTTAAAAGAGCCCTAAGTTGTATACAGTACTCATTTTTATAGGACTTCTATATAATTTAACTCTTGGAAAAATTCAATTAAATGCTTCTTTAGTCATACTATTTTTAATCCCTAATATAAATGTATTGTATAATCAACAAACATGTGTGTCTAAATCTAAGATAAACTGAACAAGAAAAGGGGGGAAAGATATATGTGAATGAAGCAAAGCAAAAAATTATGTATGGTTACGAGAGTTTATACCATATGTAATGATAGAATAAATGACAACTAAAAAATTATTGGACATAATATGATAAATCCATGCAGCTATATACAATATGGTACCACTTTCAGGTGTGTTAACTCTCTCGGTTACTATTTATTTATCAATAATTTATTAATGATAGGCAATCCTTTGTCTCAGATATGTCGATGACTTGATTCCAAACTAAAATGTGCTGCTTCCACTAAATCACAAACACTCAGACAAAAAGTCAAAAAAAACATCACCATTCATCAGTGCGTTCGAAGTTCAATAGAATCATCCTTTCCAGCATGGCTTTTTGATGATAGAAGGAAATGGAAATGGGAATCACTCTAGGAAGTTTAAAATGATTTAAATTATTGTTCATTCAAATGTAACAATGATTTTGATTTCAGAGAGTTTATGAATCTACCACTCTTACATTTGGGATCCTTCCATCTAATTCTTTCTCAATGCCACAATAACAAAATTGCTAAAAGCCCTATCATATTCATTAAAAATTCATTAATTCCAACCGTCTAGATGAGTGCAGCCTAGAGTTAACTTCACATATATTCTTTACGGCAATTTACCAAAGGTTAGAAATTACCAATTCGCGTACCATGGTTTCTATTTTACCAAAGGGCGCAACCCTTTAAGTGAACTTACTATTATACCTCTTCCGTCAGAAAATACCTTTTTCGATTCATATTTTCGAGACATCCAAATCACTTTTGCAGTAAAATAATAATTTATAGTTCGGATGGCCATGTAGTGAAAATTTTCTCAGCCTATATATATATTACTACCTTGCACAAGTCGAATCATCACGAGGGTACGTATATATTTCGACCTTGCACAACTCAATTCATCACCAAGGCAGCTGAGGAAGATAGGTGTTGAAGGAGAAACAACAAGCAACAGATTGGTAACAAATACAAATAGTAATGTACGTATGATTGCCATCTTTGATATGATATCAGACCTAGTTTTATGCTTATCAACTCTTTCTACAATTTTTATGTTTGGAGAAGTCTAAGGGTGATATGCATTACATAATAAGGGCTCTCTGAAATTTGTTAAAGTTAAGATAAATAAATGCTTGAATTAGACCTAGGGGTGATATCTTACCATATCAGGCCCTAGGAGGGCCTGAAATTAAAGGATTTCAGTCCTTGGGAGTGCATTATATCATTAGATTTCAGGCCCTAGGAGGGACTGAAATATGTTGTTTTCAGGCACTAGGAGGGCCTAAAATAAAAGGAATTCAAGTCCTCCCAGGGCCTGAAATGAAAAGATTTCAGGCCCTTCCAGGGGCTGAAATCATTGGATTTGAGGGTTTGGGAGGGCCTGAATAAAAGGATTTCAGGCCCTGTGAGGGCCTGAAATATAATGATTTCAGGCCCTCAGGCCTTCCTTGGTCGTTGATTATGATTTTCAAAGTTTGTAAAATGTAATTGTAATTTATTTTTCAGGGATGATAATCTTGTTGACGAAATTCTATCTGAGATATGGAATACTCTTGATGATAATGCTGTCACGGGGAATGGATCAGAAATTACAAGAAATTTTGCAATTGATCTAAATGAAGAAGCAACTAATCTAGAAGATGAGGGTTGAATTCTTCTACAAGAGTTGTTGAATTCTTTGAGCCAAGCTAGAGTGGGGAGGAAGGAATTAAAATCCGAAATGCAGATGAATTAGAACCCATTACAAGTGTACTAGAATTCCAAGCCGATGATATGCAGATTGAGCAATATGAATTCCCCCCAGATCAGTACAGTGACTTAGAGGAAGAGTTTCCATTAGCTGAAGATCCTTATATTTTGAATTCTCGATTGCTTGCTGAGCCAATTGGAGAGGTAGAGGCAAGAGATGGACATGAATTTTTTGTGGGGCAGATATTTTCATCTAGAGAAGAATTCAAGGATGCATTTGTCAAACATGCCATGGTTAAGCATATGAGATATAACCCAGTTGACACCTGATAAAATAGAGTTAAAGCAGTGTGCTTTAATCAACCATGTACATGGAGAGTAGTAGCAAGGGGGGAAGTAGAGTTCACTGTTACAAAATATATAAAGGAACACCAATGTGGAACAGTTAGGGAAAGTGCTGATCATCATGAATGCTCTTCATCATTTGTTGCTTCTTTTGTTGAAGAGAAATTTCTTCATAATGAACAATACAAACCAAGTATGATTATATCAGATATTGGAGTGACCATATCATACAGAAAAGCATACATAGCTAGGGAGAAAGCATTGAAAAAGGTTGTTGAAGATTATGATGAGGCTTACAGAGATCTTCCACAATATCTGCGTGAGTTAAGAGCTAGAGATCCTGAAACGTATGTGGCACTATGCAGGAATGGTGACAATCAGTTCCAGCGGTGTTTTTGGGCTTTTGGTGCTTGCCGAAGGGTGTTCAGGTCTTATTTGCGTAGACTTATCGGAATTGATGCCACACACCTAAGAGGAAAGTATCCGGGAGTAATGTTGATTGCAACGACGATTGATGGTAATGACAATGTTCTCCCAGTTGCCTTCGCAATAGCTGAAGTTGAATGTGGGTCTGCATGGGAGTGATTTTTGGAGCATACAAAGAGGTTCTTTGCTGTCGATGATCACTCAATCACCATAGTATCAGATAGACATCGGGGCATTATATCAGCAGTTAGAAAAGTCTACACAAACGCGCATCATGCCTTTTGTTGCCACCACATGTGTTGTAATATGGTAACTGATACTGGAAGTAGAGCTGCTGTAGGTTTGTTTTGGGCAGCAGCACGAGCCAACACAACACTCCAATATGATATGATAATGCAGACAATGCTTGAAAAACATCCAGTTGCCCATAAGTGGCTTCAGAACATTGACCCTAAAAGGTGGGCAAATGCACACTTTACAGGGAGAAGGTACAGAATGCTTACCACGAATTGTGTGGAGAGCTTAAATGCTTTGTTCAAGTCTACACGTGAGCTTCCCATAAACAGGTTAATTGATAATACAAGAAGAAAGTTGCTCAATGGTTCTATAACCGTAAAGAGGAAGTCTCCAAATGACATGTTGCTTTGACACCTTATGCTACAAAAGAAATGGATTCAAGGAGAGAGAAAGCAAGAGCTTATAAGGTTCACCCTTACTCTCAATCAGAAATGGAAGTAGAAACATGAGGCACTTCATACATTGTTGATTTGGAAAAAAAGTTGTGTCATTGTAGGGAGTTTCAAATTTTAGGACATCCTTGCTCACATGCTATTGCCGTAATCATTCACAGGAACATGGATACACACCCACATTGTGAGTGTTATTTTTATTCTGAAACTTGGAAGTGGGTTTACATGGATCGTATTTTCTCTTGTAGAAGCAAGCAGTTTTGGCCTACTAGAGTAAACGACATTACAGTTCTATGTCCCCGTAGCTTTGTGCAGCCTGGTAGACGAAAGAAGGCACGGATAGAGTCCAGACACAATGGCAAGGTGAAACTAAAATGCAGCCGGTGCAAACAACTTGGTATAATAAAAGGACATGTAGAATGCCGCCAGCCTCAAGGTCTTGAGTTAATTGGTATATGTAGTGATCCAATATTCTGATTGAAGTGGATATTTTGTATGGAGGAGAACTGAATGTATATTTTTTATATATTGTACAGTCATATTATTGTCAAAAAAGTAGTTGTTGTTAATGTTGTGACATGAAGAAGTATTTCAATATTATGATACATTTCTTCTTGTGTAATTTTATGTAAGCATAAAAGATCAGGTGTGAAGTCCTCTGATTTTTAAACCCACAATAATGTTATTTCAGGTCTTGAAGTCCTATGGTTTGTGAATATCTTTCATTTGAGGCCCTTTGTTTGTTTGCTTTGTTGATTCATGATTCTGTACCAACTGATACTGTATTAACACGTAATTGATAATCATTAGAATTATGTTTGGAGACCAAATTACCATCTCCTAGCTAGCTAAACTCTAACTACTGGTAATGAGTTTTAAGAAATAAAAAAATCATAGGTCCATGAAACAAACCTCCTGCTGTGCCAAATTCTGAAAATATTAGGTAATGATGTGGATGGAATTAAATTGTGGTATGCAATGTCTATTTAGGTACTCTCCTTCTTGTTTCATATTAAAAATATTTTCACAACATGTATATTTATATAAAATATTTAATCATTCTTTTATTGAATTATTTGAAATCTGAAATGAGATTATTGTTTCAGGTCCTGCGTGGGCCTGAACATTATTGTTTCAGGCCCAGCTTGGGCCTGAAATGAGAATATTTCAGGCCCAACGTGGGCCTGAAATAATATCATTTCAGGCCCAGCGTGGGCGTGAAATGAGAATATTTCAGGTCCAGCCTGGGCTGTGAATTCAAATTAGGGCAGAGGAAAAGTAAGGTTCAAAATTACTTCTAGTATTGACAAGAGGATAGATTAGAGATTAGAGATTACACAATAACAAGGATCGAACGCAATGCTCCATTGGAGTATCAAAATGGTTTACATACATTATAACTACAAACATATATTGTTTGTCATTACACTTACATTATACAACTGAATCATTTTGTTTCAGGCCCTGAGTGGGTTTCTAAAATGCTTTTGTTTCAGGCCCACCGTGGTCCTGAATTCAAATGATTCCAGCAAAAGCAAGGTTCGATATTACTCATGGGTTCGACAATAATTACAAATTACAGATTATATATGAGACAAAAATAATGATCCAAAGCAAAGTTTTATTGATTTAAAAGGAGTACATAGATTGTATAATTACAAATATACAATGTTTGTCATCACAATTACATATGCATAGTATCAACAAAAATAATATTTACAGATTTAGCTTCTAGCACTTGTCTCTCATTATTTTATATCCCACCTGAAATCGATAATTTTTCATTTGCTTTTGGCTAAAATCTGTAGATCTTTGAAAAGCCAGACTTTCAGCATACCACATCATGAAAAATGCACAATCCAACCTGAAAAATCAATATTCACATTGTTGTCATCTTATAAATCCAACCATGAAATCAATTGTTATTTTTAACAAAAATAAACATCCTCTTACGATCTGCTTTGGGTGGGTCCTTCTACAACAATTTTATTAAACTTTGTCCCAGCTATGGAAGGCAATCCTTTATTCCATATCTTGTAATATGACTAGTTCAAATTTTTGAAAAACGCCACCTACACAGATATTACATTAGTAACAATTAAATTGGTTTGAAACTTTTTGTTGAGGTATATACATGAAATAGAAAACTTACAGTTTTTTCAAATTTGGTAGTGTACCCTTCTGTGGCGCCGAGAGAATTATAATGATGGATACTACCTTCCTCGAGGTCAATAATCATTAGATGCCAATGATCATCTGCATTATTTAGAGGACAGATGATATATCTAATTGGCTTATCCGTATCAGTAGCAATAGTTTGTTCAAATGCCTGAGCGTGAATCACCTCAAAAGGTTCCTATGTTTATTAAAAAGGAAGTGTTAGTGGACTAAATCATAGAAAATAAACAAAACAAGTAGCTAATTTACTTACATCAAACCCCACCCCACAGAATATGGAGGGGTGGTATGATGAGTTACACGCTTTTGCTTCATTTGCAAGAATTATGCAGTATGTATTTATGCAATCCCCGGTGGTGTAGTCATTCCAATCAAATATTGCCAAAAATGATTGTATATCTAATGAAAAGGTTCCATTAGACCAAACTGGAATCAACTCATACCTATATGCAAATAAGATAAGCAACTTAATAACAATGTCAATGATTAAATTTTATTAATGAATCTCAATGATCATCATTGTTTTACAATATTTTTCCAAACGCAATAGTAACTAACTCACTTTAATTTACTAATCTTTAATAATGTTTCAGCAATCTCTGCATTTTATTCTTCTTAAAAAATGCCCTGGATTTCTTCAAGATTTTGCTTTTCACCTTTTGAAAATCTTTTGCTTTAGCTTTTTGATGTTCAAATATGTTTGTTTGGGTGGAGGTCGCAAATTTTGTTGTTTGCGTTGTAGTACCTGACATTGATGGGGCAGGAGTCTTGTCATCTTCATCTTCATCTTCATCCTCATCCTCATCCTGAACAACTTGTTTGTCCTTGCCTTTGGCCTGGTAGTCTTGTCTGACTTGAGTTATTTTCCTTTTTTTGGCAAGTGGCTCACCTTCATCTGACCCTTTGCTTTGCAATTGTTGATGCAGCTGTTTGTTTTTTTTTGGTTAGACTGAAATATGATCGACTCTCTTACAGCTACCCTTTTATCATTTTGCTCTTCTTGTACTTTAAGCTGCGAATCTTTGACACCAATTATTTTATCTTTTTCAACAATGATGTCATCTTTTTGTTTCAGCTGGACTCTTTCTCTGTAATTATTATTTCTTTTTAAGCAATAATTTGATCCTTGGCACTAATGGTTGTTGCCGTCTCACTTTTGGTTTCCTCCAAACTTTTAAGTGCTATATTTAATTGTTGCTGTAAGGTCTTAATTTGTTCTTGTTTTTGTATACATATATTACATGCTTCCATTTGTAAGGCATGTAGCCTTCCTTGTGCTGCCTGGCTTCCTTCTGGTGCCTGCTGTAATACCTCACAATGTACCTCAAGTGGTTGAGTTGGAGGAGAGTAGTCAGGTACCAAATCGTGCTCTATATCAAACTGAATTAAATCAACAATAATTAAATGTGTGGACACACGGTCTATCATCCTCTTGATACTCTCAACATGGGCTTTAGGCCAAGTCCAGCGAAGTATTCTTGGCAATCTATGAGGATGTTCAGGAGCAGCAATACTAATATGTTCGGTAACTCATACCTGCAACATCATTATAATGAGTAAATAATATCCATCAACAAATTATATGAGCAGGTATATGTACTCTAACTTACAGCCAAAATATTTGGAAATCCCTTGAGCAAGGGAGCCTTGGCCGGTTGAGTTGAATCACCTACATGTGGTCTATGCCTCAATGTCACCTCCTTTCCAATGGCTCCCAACTGAGGAGCCATGAAATTGTACACGACATTGCACCAATTATAGTTTGGTAGATTATCAAAATCATCTACGCTATCAATAAGTGACAGGGCAGGAATGACAAGTATGCTGCTAGTACCACAATATAGCACAGTACAAAAAATAGAGTATATACAACTGACAGTACAGCTTGTCATTGGATGTAGACTTTATTAGCAGTTTCTCCAAATGGCGTGCAGAACAACTGGAATCTTCAAAATACTCCTTGTACAGTGAGCTGGAGGCCTCATTCAATTCAAGTTGGACTATCTCTCCATGGTCAGGTAGCCCTAGAATAAGTGATATATCAACCTTTGTGAAATTGAGTTTTTGCCCATGGAATACAAAGCTTTGTTCTTCTTCATCCCAATTATCAAACATGTTCTGAACCTGGGGTCTTACACAAGAACTAGTAGGAAGGTCGAGGACCCAAGAAAAGGGTGTTTCTCGAAGCAACTGTTCTTGTGCTAGTGTGGGTGGAACAGAATCAATAAAATTTTTGAAATGACAAAGACTACTTTTCCAGTTCATTCGTTTACTTCGACCTCTGTTGGCAAAATTGTATACTCGGTAGGCAATTTGAGTTTTCGTTGTGTCAGCTATTTTTTCACATGACTTCCCTCAGGGACTTGCTGTTTCTTTGATTTGGTGGGAGCAACTTTCTTTGAAGATGATCTTTTTTGACCCATACCGAACTTAGCAACCATCAAACAAAAAATTATTTGAGACAAACAAAAATGACACTTAGAATTCGTTCATAAAAGGGCCTCCTAAAAACAAAACTGTTACTGAAAACTATCGCAAACCCTAGGTGAAAAGCAAGAACTAAAATGACAAACTACAATTTAGGGTACGTACAATTCGACTAGTCCGATGACAAGGATGTCGCCCACAACTACTCCAATGAAGACAAGCACGCTACCTTGAAATCATAACAAATCTTGAGCTAGAAGACGATTACTTAGCACTAGGCTCCTAGGGACGTTATAAAGCTGAGTGACTGCTGGGCTTGATATAAAAGGATTTCAGGCCCTAGGCGGGCCCTTTTTCTTTATATGTATTATAAATATAATTTAGGTTATATCTATTTTTATTTCTAAAACTAAAACTAAATTTGTTATATATCATATATATTTCCGATTTATCATGTGCATTTTATTGATTATGTGTTTATATTTAATTTTCAAAGCTCTAAAATTCACATATAGATGAACGATGCTGGGCCTGAAATAAGAGTTATTCAGGCCCACAGTGGCCCTGAATATCTCTTATTTCAGGCCCACCGTGGGCCTGATATGTCAGATATTCAGACCCACCAATGAATGAAATTTTTATTTGCCATCTTAAAAAAAATTATTATTTATTTATCATTAATTATTATATAATTAGGTATATCTGTGGGTAAGGTGTCCAAACCTCTAATCTTGATGTATCATTAATGCTATAAGAGTAGTTTAGGTATATCAGTGAGTTTTGAGCAAAACTCACTGATGAACCTATCATATCTGGAATTCTGAAAATCCTATATCAGTAGACAGGGTTGAGCTAGGAGATGATATTTTTTGTGTCGAAACTTCTAATCTTGCTGTATCACCAAGGCTATAGGAGTAGTTTAGGTGTATCAGTGATTTTTGAGCAAAAGTCACTAATGGACCTACCATATCTGAAATTCTGAAAACCCTATATCAGTAGACAGGGTTGAGCTAGGAGATGATATTTTTGCTGTCCAAACCTCTAATCTTGCTGTCTCACAAGGCTATAGGAGTGGTTTAGGTGTGTCAGTGAGTTTTGAGCAAAAGTCACTGATGGACCTACCATATCTGAAATTCTGAAAACCCTATATCAGTAGGCAGGGTTGAGCTAGGAGATAATATTTTTGGTGTCCAAACCTCTAATCTTGCAGTCTCACCAAGGCTATAGGAGTAGTTTAGGTGTATCAGTGAGTTTTGAGGAAAAGTCACTGATGGACCTACCATATCTGAAATTCTGAAAACCCTATATCAGTAGGCAGGGTTGAGCTAGGAGATGATATTTTTGGTGTCCAAACCTCTAATCTTGCTGTATCACCAAGGTTGTAGGAGTAGTTTAGGTATATCAATGAGTTTTGAGCAAAACTTACTGATGGACCTACCATATATGAAATTCTAAAAACCCTATATCAGTAGACAGGGTTGAGCTAGGAGATGATATTTTTATTGTCCAAACCTCTAATCTTGCAGTCTCACCAATGTTATAGGAGTAGTTTAGGTGTATCAGTGAGTTTTGAGCAAAAGTCACTGATGGACCTATCATATCTGAAATTCTGAAAACCCTATATCAGTAGACAGGGTTGAGCTAGGAGATGATATTTTTGGTGTCCAAATCTCTAATCTTGTTGTATCACCAAGGCTATAGGAGTAGTTTAGGAATATCAGTGAGTTTTGAGCAAAACTCACTGATGGACCTACCATATCTGAAATTCTGAAAACCCTATATCAGTAGACAGGGTTGAGCTAGGAGATGATATTTTTGGTGTCCAAACTTCTAATCTTGCTGTATCACCAAGGCTATAGGAGTAGTTTAGGTATATCAGTGAGTTTTGAGCAAAACTCACTGATGGACGTACTATATCTGGAATTCTGAAAACCCTATATCAGTAGACAGGGTTGAGCTAGGAAATGATATTTTTAGTGTCCAAACCTCTAATCTTGCTATATCACCAAGGCTATAGGAGTAGTTTAGGTGTATTAGTGAGTTTTGAACAAAACTCACTGATTGACCTACCATATCTGGAATTCTGAAAACCCTATATCAGTAGACAGGGTTGAGCTAGGAGATGATATTTTTGCTGTCCAAACCTCTAATCTTGCTGTCTCACCAAGGCTAGAGGAGTAGTTTAGGTGTATTAGTGAGTTTTGAGCAAAACTCACTGATGGACCTACCATATCTGTAATTCTGAAAACCCTATATCAGTAGACAGGGTTGAGCTAGGAGATGATATTTTTGGTGAAATAAATTTATATCAGTAGATAGGGTATTGTGTACATAGGGTCTGGTGACCTTATCTTACCCGTGTGATATTTGGACCTTTATATCTTCAGGTTTGTATGACTCTGATATGTATCTTTTATTCAGTATTATAGATTCAGCATTTCCTACTGTTATTACTATTACTATTATAGATTCAGCAATTCTGAAAACCCTATATCAATATACCTTGGGCCATTTGTCCAAAGGATGATGACTTTGTAGATATGGATGAATAGTTGTAAGTTCCTCGCGAGTATATTGTTTAAGTTCTTTTACCTGTAAAATATATCTTGAATTTCAATGACATTTTTGACCAAATGATGAACATATATATGAATAAAGGTAGGCAGCTTACTGCTGAGTCAAAATCATGCTTATATTTACGGCCATTAGCAAGAGAATTTAAATGATTGAAAGTCATTGCTTCTGTATCCACCGCCAACAAGTGAAAGTGTGTATTATCACTGCACAAAGGTATTAAAATATATCTAAACTCTTGTTCTATCATATCAGTCTTCATCACTTGTTGCAGGAAAAACTTTCTTGACGATCTTATTGAAGCCTAAAAATTTACATAATCAAAATTATTAATAACCACATCATAATATTAGGTCTTCTACATTCTATTAATTGATACTAATTTACATCACTTACTGTGAAGAAGGTTGAACAATATATTGACTTGTTGTATGACCTACCACATGTGGATGCTACCTTAAAGATAATTTTACAGAAGGTATCAATGACCTCGACTTTTGTAAAAACCTCTCCATTAAGGATTTGTCAGAATGAATGCAAATTCGAAGCAAAGGGTGCATCCTCCCAGATAAATTCATTAGCCAACCTACCAAGTTAATTGATAAGATTATATATTAAAGCCCCAAATATATTAACTAAACTATGTTTCATAACTTACTTTAGGTTCTCCAATTTATTTATCAGGTAGGTCACTTCTTTATCTTGATTTTTCTTCTTCGACTTCATAAAATGCTTCTTCACAAACTACATCGATAAAATTTAGACCAAACTAATTAATGACCAAATTCAATAAATTTGACGTAATTTATATGAAAATAACTCATATACATCAATGCCTTGTTGCCTCATTTTGTATAGTTCGGAGGTCCTTCTTTTTTTCTCCTCTATATCTTCTTCAGACATGACTTCCATTACAGTAATGGTTTCTCTTGCTTCATCCATATCCTCCTAACTAAGTTTCCTTTTCCCCTTGTCCATGACATTTGATATTTATTCCTTTCTCCGCTTCCCCTTGTGTAATAGCTGGTGCCATACTGGACTCTCAATTGGAGAATCCCTGTAATCATACCGAGTTCGGTCACGTCCTCTCCTTGTTCTACAAGATACTGGATCAGAAAAAGGACCGACTACAGGATAACTTTCTTGACCCTCCATCCCTTTTTTTCAATAATTGAAATTAATTCCTTAACCCTTTCATTCAAACATATATTCTTGTCTGTTAGCTCCTTGATTAGGGTGTCTTTAAGAATGCATTCACCACATGACCTTACATCTTCTATGTGATGTCCTTGTGATGTCTCCATTGCCCGTGGAATGTCATCACCAATCTCAAGGTTCTCAAACAATGTGTTTTCATGTTGATTAGGAATTATTTCAACGATCACCTGTCAATTACCAAGTACACAAATTTTACCGCCTCTATATCAAACTAACATAGATCATAGTTTAGAATAATTACCTTTTCGGACCTGATTTGGTTGCCAAGGTCCCTCACCCTACTAATATGCGAAGGAATATTACTCCACTTATTAATTCGGGGTCCTTCAACATTGTATGATTTTTGAATGGGTACATGCTCCAAAAACCATGCCTACACAAAGTTTTCCAAACAATTATATTAATGACAGCAATATATTATAAAATTTATCAAGAAAATTCTACTCACTGCCAAAAGCCCAGCAAATCCCTTTAGGTAAGGGAGGTTGGTGGTCCTCTGGTTTCCTTGAGTTGATGAAAATAATTCCCCAATCTTAGGTAATTGTGGATACAAAAATTTATGGATAGCTTCCACCCAGTTGAATCTACCAAGATTGTCATAATCATCTACTATATCTACAAGACCTAGAGGGACCTTATATGTACTAGACGAAAATAAAACACAAACAAATATATACAAAATATATAATTTACAAACTAATAACACAGCATCCTCTGATTCAACATTTTTAGAATAATATTTAAGTAAGTCCTCAATTCTTGTTCTAGTAGGTTGTTTTTCTTTTGAGAAGTAAGTACGATAGAGGTCACCCGATGCTTTAGTTGAATTAATAGGGACCGAAACTCCACAGTCCACCATACCCAGTAACAAAGCAACATCTCGTCTGGTGAATGCAACCGGTACACCTGAAATAATTAAAATATTTAGTTATCATCAATAATATAGGCTTCAACTTATTTCACTTTGGCCCTGAAATGAATTTATTTCAAGCCCACGTTGGGCCTGAAAGGAATTAATTTCAGGCCTAACGTGGGCCTGAAATGATTCATT
Source organism: Boesenbergia rotunda (assembly GCA_024364735.1). Taxonomy (NCBI): domain Eukaryota; kingdom Viridiplantae; phylum Streptophyta; class Magnoliopsida; order Zingiberales; family Zingiberaceae; genus Boesenbergia; species Boesenbergia rotunda. The sequence goes on along the minus strand of JAGFNQ010003151.1, from coordinate 282,895 downwards.
TCAAACCTACCGTGGGCCTGAAGTAAAATCCCTTCAGGCCCTCGGTAGGCCTGAAATAAAATCATTTCAGGCCTACCGAGGGCCTAAAGTAAAATTACTTCAGGCCCTCGGTAGGCCTGAAATGATTTTATTTCAGCCCTACCGAGGGCCTCAAGTGAATTTCACTTGAAATTCACTCATTTAAATTGATCAAATATAAATCATTTAAGGCAATCTATATCCAAGTTTTATCTTACTATAGATATTGTTTACAATTCATAATTAAAACTATTACCTGAGAATTTAAAAACTTGCGAGGATGAATCCCAACTTTCAAATATATTAACCAAAATTCCCCGGATATGCTGTAATTCTTGTATGTTCAAGAAAAAACTGAAGGGCGACTCTTTGATCTTCGCAATGTGTCAATCATTTAAAATTTCAAATGCTTCAACAAAATGTTTAAAGTGGCCTAAAACACTGCACCAATGTAATTTTTTCCCAAAGTCATCTGAACCATACAGTTTTTATACATTACAAATTTATTCAGCAAAAATAAGTGTAAACATTTTTACAAACTATGTTGTTCTTACCTAAGCCTATCGCTAACATACCTTGGTGATTAATGTCAATGAAGAAGACGATGAACCACCCACAGACCTTCTTCCTGCCATTATCATAAAAATCAACCCTGCAGAAACCCTAAATCCTACTTTGAAAGTGCCAACCAGCCTGGACTTCAACGTTAACACTTAAAGCCGCCTCAGGATCACACACTAACACTTTCGATACTTGCCTAGGTTTTGGTTGGGCGGAGGGATTCGAGGGATGAGCTCGCGACTAAAGCACAACTAGGGCACGCACAATGTCCTCCTCCTTCGACAATACCATTTACGTTGTTGCGCTGAGAGAGAATGGACAAAAATTCTACTACTTGGCCTTCCGAACCACAAATTATTACTTTACTGCAAAAGTGGTTCGGATATCTCGAAAATGTGAAACGAAAAAGGTATTTTGTGGCGGGAGGGGTATAATAGGAAGTTCACTTAAGGGCATGCGCCCTTTGGTAAATTAGAAACCCTGGTACGCGAATTGGTAATTTTCAATTCTTAGGTATGCCCTTTGGTAAATTGCCGAAGAATATTCCTTCGTTGTAGGTGAAAATGTTCCTATAGATGTTGTACAACTTGTAGAAAGAATAGGAAAGTAAATAATAATTGTTGTTCTTTCTTCCTATCTCTAGGACTTATTTATAGTTCAAAACAAGATGTTACCGTTGTGCTGACGTGGCATTTAGGCGCCTCAGTTGTGATCTGACGCGCCTCAGTTGGATAAGTTTAATCGATGGTAGCCAACGTTAACTCTGGATAAAATTTAATTTGAGGCGTCTTAGTTTTCACCCGAGGTGCCTCAGTTCCGACTTAAGACGCCTAGGATACAAATTGAGGCGTCTTAGTTCTGCTTTAGCGTAAAACTCTATCTACTTAACTGAGGCGTCTTAACAAGCATTGAGGTGCCTTAGTTGACATTTTGGTCAAAGTAAACTTATGAGTTGCCTTCTTCGGTCTTCGTCTGCTTGCGTGATTTTTAACCATCCAGAGTTGAGCTCATCCGAACTCAATTCCAACCTTCTCCTCAAACAGGCTTCTCCTCTCATTCTCGTCCCTCGGATGTCACATACACCCTTCTTGTCCATCGACATACTCTTTTACACCCCATCGATTCCCATTCTATGTCATCCTTCTTATTTACTGCGTCTTCCGTTCGATTTCTTATGCTCCTAAGCTCTTGTACACTTAGACACAAGAATCAAAATTAATTAAAACCTAACTTGACTTAGTTGATAATATCAAAATTAAATCAAGGATACTTACAACTGTTATATATAGAAGCAATTATGTAATTCTTATAACATATAACACTTATTACAATAAAATTTAGTGGTGTAATAACAACTTTAATAGCTTTTACAATAGTAAATAACTATCTATTATCTAACTACTTGCATTAGTGGTCTTAACGTGATTTTAATCTGATTTTGATAATACTTTAAATAATTTTGATTAAATTGATAAAGAATATTTTAAAATAATAATATTCAAAGTCTACAATTTAAAATTCAAAATTTTAAAATATATAATTTAACTACAACGGCATAGCAATTTGTAATAGTTACTTTTAGTATTAAGAATATTTTGATATAACAGTATTATATATATAATAATTTTAATTAAAGTGAAATATTTAATTTTTAATGTAATAATTTTAATTAAAGTGGAATAATCAATTTTTAATGTTGAAGCAGTCTTCGAATACTAATTGATGACGAATTACATAGTTATAATTAACTTCTAATACGTTGGACTTCAAATTCTAAACTCAAATCTTATTATATCAAATCATTTTTTATTAACGTGATGAAAATGATTTAAATTTTATTAAAATCATTTTAAATTAATTAAAATCACTTTAAAAAATTATAATAACTACCTAATTAAAAAATAATTAATCAGGTTGGGTAAAATCAAGGACGACCAGTCCAGTCCCATAAAAATTTCCTACGGGTATTCCAGAAGCCTAATATCTTATTATTATGCACTGCATTCGAAAGAAACATTTCTGTAGTTAAGTTAAATCGTAAATATTTAAAAAATAATTAATCATCCTTCTATTTTTGAAAATAATTAATTATCCTTCTATTATACTATAGTGGGACATAATAATTGTTATAAATAGAAACTACTAAATAGCTAATAGTATTATAATTATATTAGATGTTACACGGTATAGTAATTATAGAATAATTTTTATATATTATAATAATTAGTACTAATTACTATAATAGTAAGGAAAATATAAAATAACTATTGAATAGTTTTTATATGAAAAATAATATGCTTACAGAAAAATCTCAATGAAACCTAAAGTATGATGTGGTATTGCAATTACACCAATCCTTAATAGGTTTATTGTGCCTCTCAGAGTATAATTTGATTCGGGACGATAGTTGAAGGCCGTCGATGATATCCAAGTGAGAATCAAATATGTATATATTGATTGCCATATCACTTTTAAAATTTTTATTAAAATTTTTTCATAAACGTATCATTGCTCATTTGATATATTATAACAATTATCATTAACTATTATAACTATGTTTGAATAAAAGATATTTTAAAAACAAAATATACGATGGAATATCCTTTGATTTATTTTTAATTTTTTTTACTATTTATGTCCATCAATTTTTACCCTAATTATAATACACTTTACGAATAAATGCATCATATTTAGAGTGGTCCGTGGAGTATCCACGTCCGGACGACCAGTCGGCCACTGTCTTTTTTGTTTTTTTTTATTGTCATAAGCATTTCGTTTACTCCAATTAATTTTGAGAAGCATCAATTCGAAATATCGAACAAAAAAATTTCTCAAAATAAATCGAAAAGTTCTTCCTATCTATCTCAGAATGCATGTTAATAATAATATTATTAAATTTATTAGCTATAGTGAAGGCTAATAAAATTTAAAATTAAAAAAAAATAAAATATAAAAAGGTGTAAGCCACGTTGCATCTAAGTATTATTATATTAATTTTGTAAAGAGGTAATACGTACCTCTTAAACGGTCCATACGATCCGTAGCTATTTATAAATAGATTAATTAATTAAAACATAATTAGGCCATTATACGGGAAGATATTTATTTTGACTTTATCAAAAATTAATCATTATTATATTCTACAATTCTATCATGTGATAATCAACTCAATCATATCCCGAGATTGATATTATTATAACGAGTACTTTGAATAATATCATTTACATGGTTTTAATTTATTGATGGTGTCGAGCTAAGCACGGCAAGAAGACCCAATTTTTTTGATGGGTTAAAAACTTTTTTTTGGTATGCCCGCAGAAGTTTCTCGTATATTATTAGATAAATTGAAATAAATAAAGATAAATTGACAAACGATCCGATATTATAAAATTTTCAAATTCTCTAAATATAATATCCTGAATGAGATTTCCGTCGCACCTCTTATTAGGACACTATAATCCCAAGAACGAGTTTAGATCCATCTCATATTAGATCTACAGACTCATCTATAATTCCTTAACGAGTTGCCATAATTAATAATTATGTGGATAATTTTTCCAATCAATTTTAGGGTTAATATACAACGGATGTAAAATTATAATATTTTTGTTCCCGTAGACCTTTTTATAGCCCAATTCACATATTCATTAAATTCGAATGGAGATCCTATTAGATATTTTGTTACTATACATTCGTTATGGAAATTATGTTCGTAGAAAAATATTATGGAAAACTGTTTGTATTAGTTACTATCTTAATAAAGAGCCACGAAGGATCTAATTCATTGTGACGATCCAAAGATTCATCTTCTATTGATTCTTGTCAGTTTCTAGACGAATTTATAAATTACAAACAAATTAATTAATTGAATTTTTGTAGCTATTTTCAAACGATGGATAATTGGAGGAATGCATGTTCCTGGACAAGTCCTGATTCCTGAACAGTCGCCGCACATGACCCTCCCGGCGGCATTCACGAGAGCACCGAAGAGACAAAAATGGCAGATTGGACGCCAGATTAACTCCAACGCTTCACATTCCTAGGACCATCATCCACAATCTCTCTCAAATTAAGCAGCATTCAAAGTGCACTCGTTGATTTTAAGAGCGGGAGATTTTGATCGATCCAATGGAAGTTTTTGTTGGCATTTGTGCTTCGGAGCTACAGTTACTCAAAGTGCGGCGGCTTGTTCTTTTAGAATCCAAATGCGCCGGCGAGAGTTTCCAATTTTAAGTACGTGTTCTGTGGATTTTGCCTCTGGATTCTTTCCTTTTCTGGTTTCTTCGTCTTCCTCCTCTCGCTTTTTGCAAACCAGACAAGAAGGGAAGAGGCGAAGAAGTAACCGAAGGCAAACTTGAGAGATGCAGCCGCGCAGACCGACGCCAACCGCCCTCTCGGCTTTCCGGTGGACTCTAATGCGCGCCATAGGAGCTATCGCCGTCGGCGCCCTCGTGGTCGTGCACGCGGCGCTCCTCCCGTCCGCGACCGCCCCCGACGCCCACAAACTCCCCCGGGCATCTCCTTCTCTCGCGTCTCTCCTTTTAGGAAACCTCAAGATGAACTATCTTCTGCGAGCATCGCGTGAGGCAGCAGCTCGATATCGTGGGCTTGTTTTGTTGTTCAGGAACGTGAAATCGGATACCGGTGGAAAACCAGCGAGCTCAGTTGGATGCAGGAGTTCGCTCTGCCCCAACTCCCCAAGATCCCCATTTCTGCACACACTGTGTTTCTTGAAATGCCAGTGGTTCGTGTTAGGATAGAAAAGTTCAGTATCGCCATTGATTTCATTCTGTTTCTACTCTGAACTCTGCAGGTGGGCAACTCGAAAGGAGATTTTGATCTTGCCAAGCTATGGAAGTCGCCTTCAAAGGGAAACTTTCTGCAATGTGTGGCGCCGAGCTCATCGTATCTGCGTAAGGAGCTGTATCAGTTCATATTTTTGATTTTGTTGTTTGATTAGTGCATGCTTTCTGTTCTGTGGCTATAAGATTTACACATCCTTGTCTTTTTACTGTTTTCAGCGCCTTTGCATTCGAGAGGGTTCTTGCTAGTTCATGCGAATGGTGAATTAAACGAAATGCGTGCCGGGCTACGATTTGCTCTCTCTTTTTCATGTGTAGGATTCATCCTTTCATACTTAAGTTAATTCATATGTGATTGAAGCCACAAAAGATAACCATGTCTCAATCAAAGGGAATCCATCATTTGTTTACTAGGATTAACAACTACTATTAAACCTTATTCCGTTGGATGGAGTTAACTATATGAATTCTTTTACGTGACTCTGTCCCCTATTATATTGTCATCTATATTTAAATAAATTTTATCTTGTTTTATTGTTATGCATCCTTAGTGGTAACTATCAAATTTAGAAAAACCCTGAAATTTAAAATGACTACATCCATTATATTGTTGCTAGCAAATGCTGTTATTTTCCATTTTGGGTCTTCTAAACCATTCCCGCAGTAGATCCAGGCCGATTTTTTTTCTGATCCTTCGATAAAATATTCATTCTCTTCATAAAAATGAGGAGGTAGAACTAATAAAGAGCTCCTTTTTGATTCATCTATGGACTTGAATACCTAATTCACGAGATCCAGAGACATCCTTAATTAATTTGATAAATTTAAGATTTATCAAACAAGAATAAAAAAATATTGATATAAAGACATATCATCCTTAATTTGATAACTCTAAGATTTATCAAACTAGAATAAGAAAAAATATTGATATATAGACATATCAAACGATTAATTATGTAATTAAAATATAAAAATAATTCCGTTGCCGGGACTCGAACCCGGGTCTCTCGGGTGAGAGCCGAGTATCCTAACCAACTAGACTACAACGGAGTTGTTTTGTTTTAAATAATATCATATTCATGACTGATGCAGACCTAACAATTGCATTGCAATCGAAGAAATCCTTCACCTTCTCACTTTTTAGACTCAATTTGGGAGGATGAAAAATTCAAGAGGATAAACACCTTGGTACCTTAATGTCTCCACCTCAGTACCTAAGTGATTCATCTTCTTATATATAATGTCGTAACATTCATCTCCATTATCTACCATTGAAACAAATTTTGCGACAACTTTCTTCTCTACCCCTAAATTTCATATCTTATTTATATGACAAACTTAACAATAATAATTATATGTTTTGGAAGATGCAGTTTCTTTCACTACTATGTGTTCATGTTCTACTTGGAGTTGTTGATGACGTTTCTCCTAAACGACAAGTAGCTGATGCAAACTATGTTATTTGGAGCAAGAAGGATCAATTTATTATGAAATGGTTAATCTTGACGATCGGTGAATCTATACTTCCTACAATTGTAGGGCTTGATAGCTCTTGCCAAATATGGGAAGCTCTTGCTCTAACCTTTACTTTAGACTCTCAAGCAGGTGTTCTTCAAATTCGCATGCAATTACAATCGGTGCAAAGAGGAGACAAGTCTATCAATGAATATATGCAATCAATTAAGACAATTGCTAATAGTTTATCTACGATTGACCATCCAATTTTAGATTGAGATTTACTAATCCATGTTCTTGCAGAATTGGGGCCTCAATATGACAGTTTTATTCCTAGCTTAACTACTCGAATAGATCAAGTGTCACTTAATACCTGCATGGCTTGCTATCGTCACATGTAATACGTCTATCTTCAATCTCAAAGGGTCTCGGATTCTCTCGCTCTTTCGGCAAATGCAACTTACAAATTGATAGTACTGCCCATCCTCCACAAAATCAAGGATGTCAGGTTGGAAGAAATAGAGGCCGAGGCCGAGGACAGGACGAGGACAAGGTCAAGGACGAGGTCGAGACCGTTGTCAGATCTGTCTCAAGTTTGGTCACTTTGCTCATTAATATTATAAGAGATTTGATTTAAATTTTATTGGAGGTTTTGCATCCTCAACTCAAGCGTCAACATCAACTCCATCATCTCATCCAGGAGCATTCACTCTTGCAAGCAATCCTTATATACCAATAGCAGATTTTTCAATCTCAGGATTACATCTAGACTCTGGCGCGACTCATCATGTTACACTGAATTATGATATTCTTACAGAAGCTTTCACCTATCATGGCCTTGACACGGTACAAGTAGGCAACTGTTCAAGTTTGCAAATTGCTCGCCATAGAAACACATTTCTTCATTCATTTGGTCGTCTCTTTCACATGCCCAATACACTCCATGCTCTCTCTATCACTAAAAATTTACTTTCAGTTCGTCAATTTGCACTTGATAATAATGTGTTTTTTGATTTTCACCTCATTATTGTCCTGTGAAGGATCCCATAGCCAAAACTACCCTACTCAGAGAAGAAATTAGAAATAATCTGTATCACCTACAACCTACATCCACCAAAGTGCTTATTGGAGAACACACAAATAAAGCCTCTTGGCATGCATGCCTTGGTCATCCATCTCTCCGTCTCGTTCAAGAAGTCATTAGTCGGTTTAACTTATCAATCCTTTTGTCATCCTCATCTCATTCTTGTGATGCATGTCTGAAAGCTATGAGTCATAAAGTACCTTTTGTTTCTTCTTCTCATATGTCTAATTTTTCTTTAAAAATAATCCACTCAGATATTTGGGGTCCTGCTCTTGTTTTGTCAAGCCAAGGTTTTCTTTATTATGTGATTTTTATTGATGATTTTAGTAGGTTTACCTGGTTTTTTTCATGAAACGAAAATTTGACCTTTTTGATATCTTTTGTCAATTTCAGAGGCACGTGGAACGTTACGTTGATCGTGAAATCCTTTCTCTCCACTCTGATTGGGGTGAAGAAAATCAAGCACTTCATTATCTTCTAGACTCTTCTGGCATCCTTCATTGAGTCTCATGTCCTCACACTCTCGAACAAAATGGCTTCGCAGAAAGGAAACATCGTCATATAATTGAAACTGCATTAGCTCTTCTCGATCATACATCAGCTCCACTTAAATTTTGTGATGACGCGGTTTAAACAACAGTTTATCTTGTTAATCGTCTACCTACTCCATTGCTTCAGCATAAATGTCCCATGGAAAAACTCTACAATCAAACTCCTTGTTACACTTTCTTACGTATCTTTGATTGCGCATGTTATCCATAGCTACTACCCTACTGTAAACATAATCTAAATCCTTGTTCTCAACAATGTGTTTTTCTCGATTATAGTAATTTTCACCATGGCTATCGTTGTCTATATATTCCAACATGGTGCATATTTATATCTCGGCATATTATTTTTTAATGAGTCTATTTCCTTTTACAGCCTCAACAGGAACTTCATCATTATGGAGCAGTGGAGCCTTCTTAATGTCATCTAATATCACATATGAATTCTCCCAGATTGCTCATCCAATCAGACACACTAAAGATACAGGAGGTGATGGCATCCTCGGTCCTGCTTCGGAGCCATTTGCAAACTTCCCTAGGTCATCAGAATCGCCCCAAGTGACTACTCCATTAAGAGCTAGACGCACTAATAATTTCAGAAGTGACAATGCTTTAGAACCTATTCCATGTACAATCTTGGAAGCATATCCAACTACAGTCAATATGATAATCACCTTGTCTGCCTACTTGTTCATCACCATGATACTCCTTGGCGCATGCTTCCCTTAAGTGACATATGTGCACGATGCCCACCAATGGTTACTCGACATCCTCTTTCTCGAACTCTAGTAGTCTCCTCAAAAATCATTGAGCCATCTAGTTTTACAGAAGCAAATTAGGATTCGAATTGACGTAGTGCGATGGCTACAAAATTTGATGTACTTCTTTGCAATGAAACATGGAGCCTAGTTTCGCGCACTCCCTCCATGAATGTTGTGGGTTCTAAATGGATATTCCGCCTTAAGCATCAAGTTGATGGTTGTCTTGAACAGTATAAAGCTCGACTTGTTGCCAAAGGGTTTAGTCAACAACCAGGTATTGACTTCAATGACACCTTTTGCCCAGTTATCAAAGTTACATCTGTTAGATTATTACTATCAATAGTCGTCAGTTCTAATTGGTCTAACCGACAATTAGACGTTTTTAATACATTTTTTCATGGTAATCTCGAGGAAACGGTATTTATGGAACAACCATTTGGGTTTATTCATCCACAATTTCCATCTCATGTTTGTCACCTTAAGAAATCCGTATATAGTCTTCGGCAAGCTCCTCGTGCATGGTTTCATCAATTATTCAAATGATTACAGACTCAAGTATTTTCTGTATCAAAAACTGACTCCTCTCTATTCTACATACATAATGATGGATTTATGATATTTTTTCTTATTTATGCTGATGACATTTATTAACAGGCAATGATCAAAAGGGCATCACATATCTATTAAGTATTTTCAATCAAGAATTCCTATTCGAGATTTAGGAGATGCTCGTTTTTTTCTTAGTATTTAACTTGTTCCACATGATGAATGTTATATCCTCTCTCAGAGCAAATTTATTACTACGCTTCTTCAAAGGGCTAAAATAAATGGAGTACGTCCGATCTCTACACCAATTGTTACAAATAATGTATCTATAACTTCTTCCTCTTCGGTGATGTCTAATCTCCAAGTTTATCGAAGTATTGTTGGAGTTTTACAGTATGTTACTAACACACACCCTGATATTACAAAATCGTGCTTGTTAGTTCATGCTTACTCCCACTGAACAAAATTTGGAAGGTATGAAAAGAATACTTCGCTATCTCAAAGGAACTATTTTGCATGGTCTTTTTTTATATCGTCACTCATCTCAAGATTTTCATGCCTAAAGCTATGCGGATTGGGCGAGTTCTCCTAAAGGTAGATGCTCTACAAGCGGATGTGCAATATTTCTTAGACAAAATCTTATCTCTTGGAATTAGAAAAATCAACCTACAATATCTCGTTCAAACACTGAGACTGAATATAAAGTTATATCCAATGCAACGTCAGATATTATATGGCTTCAATCCTTTCTTTCTGAACTTCATCTTACGTCAAATATTGCACCGAAAATTTGGTGTGACAATATTGATGCAACATATCTTGCAACAAATCCAGTATTTCATACTCATACAAAATATGTTGAAATTGATTTTCATTTTATTCGAGAACGCATGACAGCTAAACAGTTATCCATCTCTTATATTTCTGCAGAATATCAAATCGATGATATCATTACTAAGTCATTACCCTAGCAATATTTCACCAAGCTAGCAAGCAAACTCTACGTCAGAGATCTCCCGTTAAATTTGTCGGGGTATAAAAGAGATTTATTCAAGTCATCAGGAAAATAAGACCTAATCAACATTTCTTAAGACACATAATTTTCTTATTAATATGTCCTTAGAATTGGTGAATTTAGAATTGATCAATTGACCGAGTACTTGTAAACATCTATATATTGCATTCTTGATACCTATATCAATAACAAGATTTTATTATTGTTCATATCTCTTTCTTCTCCTTACAATCAATTCATTTATACATATAGTGTTCTCTGATTCTCATCATGATCATGTTCCAGCAATTTCGCTGACGTGTTTGATGTAGAGCACATTATCCATGCTTTGGCCAATGATGTCAAAGTCGTAAAGAAAATACCGAAAGAGTTGATACCGACCACGACTGCAGTAATACACTTCCGAAGCTGGTCAAGAGTGGACTACTATCAAAATGAGATATTACCTATGTAGGATAATCATCTAGTATACTAGCTGCAACCAGAAGTTCATCTTATGGCTTATAGTTATTAATGTTTCTCATGCCTATGGCTCTCAGATTTGCTCTAAGAATTGAAGCACTAGGAAAAGTATATTTCTTTAACTTTATGGCGGCCATGGTTCGACGTAATATCTTTTTTTGTTTATTCAAACTCATGCAGTTATTGGTGGAGAGGATGAAATCGTACGGTCCATTTATTGATTTGCACCTTCGTTACGAGAAGGGCATGCTTGCTTTTAGTGCGTGCACTTATGGCTTATCACCTATTGAATCTGATGAACTAGCAAGGATTAGGCATGCTTTTGATGTCTTAGAGGCTGCTCATTCTGGATTTCTTTCATGTCCCACAGCATTAACATGTTATCTATTTTGCAGAGAAAACGTTTCGTATTGGAATATGAAAGAAATTGTTGCTCAAGATCAAAGGGAGGCTACTGTCCCCTGACTCCAAAGGAGGTTGCAATTTTTATTTCTTCTCTTGGATATCCACCAAGCACTCCAATATATATCGCAGCAGGGTGATATATGGAGGCAGTTCTCATTTGGCTAATTTGGAATCCCGGTTTCCTATTTTGTTGAGCAAGGTATTGAATTTATCGACGCTGACATTCAAATGCTGGTCTTGGAACACTTGTTTCTATCATTCCTGAGGAAACTTGCTACTTTGTTTTTGTTCAATTGCATTCATAAGATGAAAGATTTGTGTTTGATGTGTTCAAAATTGATTTCTTCTACAGATCATCTATCACTTTGCCTTTGTCTCATCCGTTCTGATCTTGTTTATGAACTAATTTTACAGGAGAAGTTAGCGTCGGCACAAGAGCTTGAACCTTTTAAACATTATGCTTCGCAAATGGTAGCACTATACATTGTGTCACTGGAAAGTGATGTTTTTATGCCATCATATTCTGGGAATATGGCGAGGGTGGTTGAAGGTCACCGTCGTTTTCTCGGCCACCAGAAAACAATTAATCCTGACAGGTGACCTTCTTTGAACTCCTGTTCTTATATATCGAATTCGCGAAAGGTTACCTTCTTCTTTGAACCGTCATCTACCTTTGTGAGTGTAGGAAAGCTCTTGTTCGTTTGTTCGATAAGATCAATCGAGGATCTCTGAGGAAGCTATCCAATATTATCTGTGAGATTCATAAAAGAAGGTAAGTGACTAGTATGTTTGAATTTCGATACACCAGTGAAACTTAATGTTAGGCAAGGTTCTCCTCGCAAGTGAAAAGTGCATGCTACTGGCACAAAAGGCATGGAACGATTCCGGTCTGAAAGAAGTATTTTACGAGAACCCTCTACCTGACTGTTTGTGTCAGCAGCAACCTTGAGAATTGGCCATCTAACTTGTGCATAGATTGCTAAATGACACGATCAATTCATACACCTGACTGCATAGCAAATTTGATAGGATCCAGATAACATCCCGACAACAAAACTCGAGAGGAGTGATTGAGGGTCTCAGGGCATAACACAGATGATAAATGCATGGTATTTCTAGAGCAACAGCCAGGAGTTGATTCAAATTGGTGATCTTTATTTTCTACCCCATTATATTCTTTCCATCTGTATATCTGATTTAACCTTCCTCTCTATCTATTGAACTGACTCTAGAAGGATCGTTTTCTCTTGAGAGTGACTGGGGACTCATCTGTTGTAATAGTAGAAAATAGAAGTTTATTCACTTGATCCAGTCACTCTTTAGAATGAAACACTACTTCAATGATGCTACTGAAGCTTACTAAATCCTACCAAACAATTTCTAAAGCAAACCATCAAATATTTTTCAATAAAGAAACTAACTACAATGAAACCATTGAAAAATCTTATCACCACAAATCATTCAATCACAAAATAAAACAGAAGCAAGCATCATCTTATTTTAGTGTTTAAATCTTCTTTCAGAATGTGTCTAAATATCACATCTTTGAAATATATGCATATATCCGCCCATATGCACTAGATTAAAAACACCAAATTATTTTTATAAATTACGACAAGACAATCAGGTTCTTATTGGATCGATAACTACTACCGAGTTAAAACTGAAACTCTGCTGCAAAACCGTAATCCAAAGAGGAAAGGAAATGCAAAAGAAAGAAAGTAATTCATCCAACCGACCATTGTCAACCTGAGAGATCTGCAAGTTCCCCTGCTCGTAAAAATATGGGATTCTTCTGATTATCAAATGCATTGTAAACCATTTGCATTGCGCGAAATGGCATAAGATCACACAGGCAATGATCCTATTGTACTTGAAAGCTGAACTCTTTGACGATCTTAGATTTGATGGCATTCCCGTATGAATCTGTATTAGTAACTGTTAGAGTTTGGTGACCCGAATTCAGTTTAATCCGATAATTTATTATTAGATATTTTTCTTATTAATATGTTAATTAACAGATTCTTTATAAATCTGTTAATTAACAGTTTTGTTATTAATTTTTCATTTGACTAAGTATCCAAAGGTGTCTATAAATTGTGTATCTCATGGACAAGTTTTATCAATTAAGAAAGTTATTTGGTTACCTCTTTTTTCTTTCTTTCTACCTCTCTTTTCTCTCTACTTCTCTTTACTTTATCAAAGCCGCCGACTTTGTATTCCACCGTTCATAGTGATTTTTCCTCCTCTGCCCGTAGTTTTTCCCGTCAGGGTTTTTCCACGTAAATCTTGTGTGTGTTCTCTATTGTTCTTGTTGTTATTTTTTCGTACTAATCTCGTTACAAGTGGTATCAGAGCAAGGTTGGTTTTGAAGATTTCAACCGGGATTAATGACAACGGCAAGTATAAAGTATGATATTTCGCTTTTGGATCGCAACACCAGGTTTACGCTGTTGCAAGTTAAGACGCGAGCAGTGCTAGCGCATCTGGACTTGGACGACGCACTATTCGGGATAGACAACATGCCCTTGACATGGACAATGGAGGAAAAGAAACGTAAGGATCGAAAAGCCCTATATCAGATCTACCTTCACCTATTGAATGAGATTTTACAGGATATTTTGAAGGAGAAATCCGCTGCTGCACTATGGCTAAAACTGGAGCAGTTGTGCATGAGAAAAATGTTGGATCGAGAACACCGATAGAGGGGGGGGGGGTGAATATCGGAAATCGTTCTTTTTCGAAAAATTAAGAGCAAGTGCACAGCGGAAATAAAAATAACACAGAGACGCACTCGTTTTTACTTGGTTCGGAGCCTGTGTCGACTCCTACTCCAAGGCCCACGGTCGTTGACCGTTTACTTTGGGCAATTCTATATTTGGCGCAAAATAGTTTACAGAAAATTACAAATTAAGTACAGTAAACTTTTAAATAGCTCTTTTTATTGACGTCCAGAGTAGATTGACTATTTCGGGGCAACAGGACGTCGTCGGCTCGAGTTGGAGGGATTCCGGAGCAAGGCGCGAGAGCAGAAGAGCTTTGAGGCGTTGAGAGAATTGATGCTTTGAAGCCTTGGTCGAAGGCCCTTTATATAGGGCCTGGGGGCGCCTGGGATGTCGGGGGCGCCCCCCACGTAGCCTTTGATCCGCCAAAGTCTCGGTCGCGTCTGATCCTCTGGATCCGCTTTGACCGGGGCGCCCGGAGCGCTCGGGGCGCCCGGATTGACCGGGTCAAAGTTCTATCTCCTTGGCTTCGAGGGGTTCTGGTTCGAGGGTTGCGCATGGGGGCGCCCGGGACGCAGGGGGAGCCCGGGAGCACGGGGGCGCCCGCAGGTTGTACTGTCGAAGCGCACTTCTTGTTTTTGTGTTTTGTGTTCACCTTGGGGGCGCCCGGGACACTCCGGGCGCCCTGGTCAGCTGTTGCCTCACTCCTTTGAGGCTCTCTGAGCTGCAGACACTCGTTCCTTCGGTCCTGCATCTAGGGTTAGTCCAAAAATACAACAAGACATTAATTGGTTAGTTTATACAGCCTTAGCTGTCTTGGTTCTGACTTTGGTTCCAAAATGGAGCCCTAGGTCGAACCGACGCCTACTGTTCCCTCGACGGGGATCGCGTCCTCACCTACTCCTCTCGGGAGAATTTACCCGATGCCAACCGTTCCTCTGGTTGGACTTTTGCCTGACGGTCCTTTGTCAGGTCTTGGATGCCGAGCTGCCCTTCGCTCGGTGCCTAGCATTCCTTCGCTAGGGCTTTAGTCCCAGACTGTCCTTCGCCTAGCGCCTAGCAGTCCTTCGCTAGGTCTTGGATACTGGCAGTCCTTCGCCAGTTGCCTAGCAGTCCTTCGCTAGGGCTTGGATACTGGCAGTCCTTCGCCAGTTGCCTAGCAGTCCTTCGCTAGGGCTTGGATACTGGCAGTCATTCGCCAGGTGCCTAGCAGTCCTTCGCTAGGGCTTTGTCTCTGCACACTTGAGTAACATTGTTAGATCACAAACAAACTTAACTTTGAATCCTTTGCCAATATCAAAACAAGGTTCGATATGGTGCTTCCTGCACCAACAAAAAAGTCTTACGAGCAAACTGGGTTTGAAATAACGTTTGTATTCTCATCGCATGGCAGAAGGTACGTCATTAAGAGATCATTTGACCGTGTTTAAGGAAATCGTCTCTGACCTAGAGGCTTTGGAGGTCAAATATGACGATGAAGATTTAGCATTGATCTTACTGTGTTCTTTACCCTCGTCAAATACGGCTTTTAGAGATACTATTTTATATAGTCGTGATACTCTTACTTTAAATGAAGGTTATGATTCATTATTTTCAAAAGAGAAAATGAAACGGCTTGTCGAAGGATCTGAGGCTCTGGGTGATGGTCTTATTATTCGAGGAAGGACTCAGGAGGAAAACTCTGATGGTAATATCAGGGGCATGTCGAAATCCAGAAATAACGATAAGATCTGTAATTATTGCAAGAAGAAGGGCCACATTAAATCAGAATGTTACAAGTTGCAGAATAAGCACTACTAGAAAAAATGCATTCAACGACAGTGAATCATTGTTGTCGTATGCCAAATATCACTGTTGTTAAAGGCCATGTTGTTAAAGGGGGGTCTACGACAACAGTGAATCACTGTTGTCGTTTGGTCTACGACAACAGTTTGACAACAGTTTTCCACTGTTGTCGTATATCACATTCGATAACATTTTGACAACACTTTTTCACTGTTGTCTTTTATTATATTCGACAACAGTTTTATAACCGTTGTCGTATATCAATAACAACAGTTTATCACTGTTGTCATTTAGGGTTTTCACTGTTGTCGTTTAGATGAGTTTTAACAACGGTGTTTAACTGTTGTCGTATACCGAATTCACCGTTGTCTTTTATTATATTCGATAACAGTTTTACCTATATAGCACTGTTGTCGTTTATCTACAACAACAGTTTAGCTTTAAAAAAACCTGTTGTGCGTTTGTACTATTCCACAACAGTTTCATACCAATTTGACAACAAAGATATTTCCATTATATTTTCAATTAAAAGGCAATAATTTAACCTCGAAACAAAAACTATATATATCAAACATCATCAACATATTTACAATAAAGATCCACCACAACCTTTCTACAGACGAAACCACAAAAGTATCTTCTGTCCAAAAACCTTTCTACAGATGAAACCACTAAAGTATCTTCTGACCCAAATTACAAGAGTTTAAATTATATATAATTCTGACCCAACTAAACTTACAATGAAGCTCAAATCACAAAAATTATAGCTTGGAAGGTCAGATTAATGGTCTTCGAACATGATCACGAACAAGTCCCTGCAGCTGGAAAAAAGAGAACAAACACTCTAATTAGTTATTCTATTAAATGCATATGTCCAATAAAAAATGATCCATGAAGATATGTATCAACAAACAACAAAAATAACAAACTAACAAACAAACAAACAAAAAAGATATGCATGTATCAGCACTTGCAATTATAAGGAAACTGCAAGCTTGGCTTATCTAGACATTTATAGCATTGCAACCACTTTTCAAGGAAAATACTCAGACGACCATATTAAATATCTGACACATGTTCTTGATTGATTGTTTGTGATTCAGAATCATTTCTGAATCACAAACTGTGTTTGTTTAGGCAAATAAAAAAATATATTGAAGAATTGCATCCAATCAGGGATGTTAGGCAGAACTGCTGAAGCTCCAAAATATATTGAAAAAAAATGTATTGAAGGAATTTCTATTGGATGAATGTGTTTATATTTATGTTAATTTCATACGATCATACAATTAGTCATGCCAAATTCAGTCTGTCCACTACTATTTCGAGTAATATGATATTTGAGTTGAATCGTATCTAGTAGTAAATGCAGCTTGTTGAAAAGTTTAATTCCTAGTGATGAGTTCAGTGATATGTAGTGGTGATTAGTTTATCCTCCTTAAATGAGAACACTTGAAAGGCTAGGCTGCAAATTCAAGTAGAGATGCAAGAAAGCAACTAAATATCAAGTTTCTGCAGGTTTTAGACCACAACATTAAAAGGAATTTGGCCAAACTAGTACGACTCTATTGTTCAACGAATCTACTTGAACATCTAAGTAACTTTCATGTCCACTAAACTAATTGTTCTCGAACGTATAAAAAATAATCTCAGGTTACAACATTTCTAAAAAAAATATTGTTGATGTATATTGTTTGATTCAGGGGAATATTACCCGAAAGCTTAGTAACTAACATTTACCAGGAAAAGTTTAAACCTTAGTAACTAACATTTACATACCTATTATCAAATATAATCCTGTATACAATCAGCTATCGCGGAGCGCACTTCATCAATTTCATCTTGGGAGTACTCTGCTTTTGCAAACTATGAACAAAAACACATTATATGATTGTACAGAATAAAACATAACAACTTGAAAAAATTTATAACTAGATAACTTTAAATATTTGAGATAATAAAGAAATTATTACTATCGTTCGGAATGCATCCCCCTCGATGGATGTAACTTCTTCAGTAATTTGCTTCATAAATCTCATCACATAATATCCACATTGTTTGGCATCCAGTTGCCTAGGAACCTAAGGCAAAGATAATTCATATTTTTAATACTTAAAATACCAATATTATACACAATAAATTTTTTTGATTTAAATAGAAGTACAAATACCTTAATCACTTCCCACTGTACTTGTTTTCTTCCTTTTCTTCCTTGAAACGAATTAAACAATTTTATTGCTTAACACTGTGCTTCTCCAATAACTTCACTTGCATATGAAAATTATGGAAATCCCACATCAGTAGTGCATCATATTTCATGAAACTGCACAACAAAAATTACTATATATTTTGCTTCCTCCATATAACTTAACAATAAATAGAATGCTTGGAATACAAAAACAAATTCAGTAATAATAGAGAATCTTCTATCTTGGAATCTTTTGATAGCAAGCTACCTAGTAGTCAAGTGGTCTAATTACACCATGCATTCACTATATACAAGTTCTAGCAAATTGCCACGGGAAGGAATACATGTATTGCATCAGTCACTAGATATAAATATGATGCCTCATAAAGAGCATTTTAAAACAGCATGGGAAAATCAATCAAAGCTAATGGAAGCATAGAGCACTGTATGTGAAAACAGCAATAAGTAGGAGACAACTCTGCAGGAAGCTTACGTCCATGGCATTGTGAAGAAGATGTGGAGAGGCACACCAAGAGCTTCAGCAACATGCAAATGTCCTGTAGGAATCAATTATATCAGAAGAGACAAAAAAAAATTGAGCAGTTTTTTTCTATTGAGATTTATATAAATCAAACAAATTTAAATATTATGCACCGCTGAGTTAAAAACCCATAACCTCACTTTAACCATAATGTATGATAGAGACTCTAACACTACCGTTGCCTACGTTCAACGACATTGCAACCATATAAAGCATAAGTTTAAAATCAACCTAAAGAACTCTCTTATTCAAGTGTCACAAACAAGCATGTCAAAAGAAACTTAAGGCAGAAAACAGAGGGAGTTTTCTCATACATGTTTGATGTCATTTAGAGTAAATCTTCAAAATCAATTTATATTCATTTATAGAAAGTTTCGAATAATCGAATAATTGAATAACAGAGGCAGAAAACACCATGTTATGCTTTTACTGGGTCATCTGGATGCTAAACATCTAAGATAACCCAACTTTCTAGTGTTACTAAATTATTAATTGAAGTTCAAGCTCCGCATGTAGACTAATAATTAATGTGCATATCTTACCATAAGCAGGAGGATTCGCAATAATTGCTTGTGCTCTAAAAGGCATCCCAGTAACCAAATCAGGCTCTGTGCATGCTGGGAGTAGAGAATCAATTATCTCCTTCAGTTGTTTCCTTTGAACATTAATTTCTGCAGGTCCTGATAATAAAAAACCCTTGTTTCGTGCCATATCTGTATTCGTAAATATTCTGAAATATTCAATTTGACAGATCTGTAACTTATTATCCTTTGCAAGTAGGCAATGTAATATTAAACCAAGTCCTGTTCAGATTGCAATGCTCAGTAATGCAAATCGTGTGTGGCTAAAGTATCAAGTTGTGTGGAATGTTTAAACTTATGTTAAATTCTTGACATTTAGGGTCTGGATACTTAGATGGAATATACAAGGGAGATGAGAAGCGATAAAAAAAAGTCCACAAATGATAGAGTTCCCCATGAAATTTTGTGATGCTTTCCCTTTTTTCCTTTATATCTTCCTTTGAAGTAATTGGGCCCTTAATGTTGAAATAAATTAGGCCAGACGGAAAGAATCTATAAGCCTATACAAGATATAGCATAAAACCTGTAGAAAAAATGTTAGGTGTATTTTAGACATATAGTAATTGTAATAGGTAATGTATAGTAAGAAACTAGACTAAGACTGGAGCATAAGCTTACTGGTTCCCTTGTATGTCAAATAGTAAACACTCATTACTCAATTTCTGCTTCACTGTTTTTAATTTCTTTTTGTTATAGCAGTCATCAAATATCTATGTATGTTTGCATTCGTTATAGATATCACTCTAAAGAACAACTTAATATCATATACAAAGCATATGCAAAGGCATTTGATGCGTTTTTTAGTTTCTTGTTGAACCTATCCATATTGCCTATGCTATTTCCTTTGAGAACCTAACTTCATTACAACAAACCAAAGAGCATAAGATGCTATAAATCTACTTGTAAACTACTAATAGGGTTGGCAGAAAATTATGCTCTACTAGACAATGTTCTTAGTTTCAAACTCATCAACAGTTAGTGAATGAATGAAGTTATCAAGGAATTAGTTGGGTCCTACATAAAAGAAATGATCAAAGCTCAACTAAACCTAGCTAATGCAATTTGGGAATCTAATAGAGCTCACGTACAAGTTTGGGAATCCAAAGGGAAACATCCAAGAATGAAGATCACAACCAAGCCTTACCTGAAAACCCACACACCAAGCTTTCCTCTGCCCCTTTCTGTTTCAATCAGAAGAAACCCAGCCACATGCAAGAGCCCTAATTTCCAAAAATCCCTAGGAAGAGGACTAGGTTAGCTGCAACTCACGGTACCAAAAATAATCAATAGCGATCTCAACTCACTAGGAGGGCCGCTGGCAGTGGCACTCAGCCGGGAAGGAGCAATTCGCCTGTCGTAGCTAGCGATGAAGATGCGGTGTTGACGCAGGGTACTGCTTGCCTGGGCGTTAGTAGCTAGGGCACGCGATCGAGGAAGAAGAAAAGGTAAGTGAGGAGGCGTCGCCTCCTTGCTTACGCGATGAAGAAGAAGAGAGCGAGAGGAGTCGGGGCTCACCTCGCGAGGGTGAAAGGAAGCGCCACTCTCGGGGCTTCCTTGGACTCGGGCGATGAAGAAGGGGGAGAGGCGTCGACTCGTGGCTGCGAGGGGTTTGTGTGAGAGAAGCGGAAATGGTCGGGGGTTTGGGTGGTTGGCGGGCGAGGAAGAGAAAAGATTAGGGGTTTGTGCGACAAGAAAAAAAGATGATTAAGGATCGAAAAATAAGAGAATGAGGATTCAACAGTTCGTTGTTTTTTTGCAGTTGGATATCCACCGTTGATTTTGATTATTGCTTGAACAGCACAACAATACAACAACAACAGTTTAATATAACTGTTGTCTATTGTCATAATAGACAACAGTTTATCACATCAGTTGTTGTAAATCCCGCCTATAGACAGCAGTTATTTTATAACTGTTGTCGTTGAGTATACATACGACAACATTTTGTTATTACTGTTGTCTTTTTACGTATACAGACCAACAACAACAACGGTTAATACTAAAACTGTTGTTAAATTGACATAAGACAACACTTTATCAAAAAATCGTTGTCGATTATGTGTTGTTAAATGCAAAAATTCTAGTAGTGAAGAATAAAAGGGCAGGTGAAAATTCTAGGGGAAAACAATTAGAGAAGTCTGGTGAGGCTGATGTTGCCGAAAATCACAGTGATAGTGAACTCTCGTTGCATCTGATGCTGATTTAAAGCAGAGTGAGGAATGGATTCTTGATTCTGGCTGTACGTTTCATATGTGTCCCAATCGGGACTGATTTTCAACATATGTAACGGTTTCAAGTGGTGCCGTTTTGATGGGCAATAATGCATCTTGCAGAATCGCTAGCATTGGTACGGTCAGAATTAAGATGTTTGATGGTGTCATTCGGACACTTGGTAATGTGAGACACGTCCCTAATTTGAAGAGAAATATGATCTCTTTGAGTATTCTTGATTCTAAAGGGTACAAGTACACTGGTGAAGGTGGAGTTGTGAAGGTCAATAAAGGGTCTCTTGTTGTGATGAAGGGACTAAGGAGAACCGTCAATTTATATATTTTGTAGGGATCTATAGTAATATGTGATGTTGTCGTCACAAGGTGACATTGATAAAAGAAGATCACTTACGGGTACGTTTTCACTGTTGGTAGTTGTGCACTTGTGCTATCAGTTGGAAAACTACTTTGCAGAATGCAGTTGCATTGCCCACTATAGAGGCTGAATATATGGCTATTACAGAAGCTTGTAAGGAAGTTATTTGGTTGAAATGACTCTATAGTGAGCTTAGCGAAGACTTGCATATTACTACAGTCTTTTGTGATAGTCAGAGTGTTATTTTCCTCATGAAGGATCAGATGTTTCATGAGAGGACAAAGCACATTGATGTGAGGTATCATTTTATACGTGATATTATTGCTCGTGGTGATATTATTGTCAGGAAGGTCAGTACTCATGATAATCCTGCTGATATAATGACTAAGTCACTCCCTATAGCCAAGTTTAAGCATTGCTTGGACTTGGTTGGTGCTAGATGCTGAGATTTGCCTATGAGACTTTTGTGGAAGAGGTGAAGAATGTTCTTTTGAAAATTTGTGGAATTCGCGTCAAGGTGGAGATTGTTAGAGTTTGGTGACCCGAATTCAGTTTAATCCGTTAATTTATTATTAGATATTTTTCTTATTAATATGTTAATTAACAGATTCTTTATAAATCTGTTAATTAACAGTTTCGTTATTAATTTTTCATTTGAATAAGTATCCTAAGGTCTCTATAAATTATGTATCTGATGGACAAGTTTTATTAATTAAGAAAGTTAGTTGGTTACCTCTTCTTTATTTCTATCTATCTCTCTTTTCTCTCTACTTTTCTTTACTTTATCAAAGTCGATGACTTTGTATTCCATCGTTCATAGTGATTTTTCCTCCTCTGTCCGTGGTTTTTCCCGTCAAAGGTTTTCCATGTAAATCTTGTATTTATTTTCTATTGTTTTTGTTGTCGTTTTTCGTACTAATCTCGTTTCAGTAACCTCATCAATTATCCAAATCTCTGATGGCCAACTGAAAAAGGTAAAAATCGAAATATCTGATCATGGACGACTAAAAAGACATGTTTTCTTATGATCTGAATCGGACAACAACACATGAAATGTCATCTTTGCTGTCTCTAGTGAGTGCCTCGGTGGTCAATTGTCTCGCTGCAGTTTGTGGATCCTTAAACCGTCTAGCAGTCGAAACTGCCTCTTCATTGTTCATGACCTAAATAGAATTTGCAATAAAAAAATATATATACATGTTCTTAGATGACTCCCAATGTATAATTGGAATTACAATAGCATAATTAGTTTTAAGGTTGAAGAAGAAACCTTCCATATACCATCGCTAGCAAGGATGAGTAGCTCTGTCTCTGATGTAATGTTTAAACAACGAATATCAGGATCTGACCGCAAATGTGATTTAAAATTCTTGTCTCCAAAAGCACGGGATACAGCTAACTGGCCATTAACCCTTGGAACATCTCCTGACTGAGTTAAAACAAAATGTGAATTTTTAACAGATTGAAGATAAAAAAATGAAAATGATCTTCTATATTTAGGTTCCAGTCGTCACTACTGAAAATATACCTTTTCAGGGCCGACTCAAGCCTATTTAAGGCCTTAGGCGAAAACAATAGATCATTAACATTGTTTAAAAAAAATTCTACTCGTCTTTTTTCATTTAGACTTGTAATTGTCAACCGACTTGGTCGAAAACAAATATATTCAGAATTATTTAAAAACTAAGAAAGATAAAAAAAATGTGTCTAATTATTCAAATGAAAGACGAAAATAACAACTCTTACAAAAAGGAATAAATGAAATTGGACAATATATAATAGAAAATATCAATTTTCTATCCTCAACTTATCATCACCGCAAACCAAAATAAATAAATAAATAATATATTACAAAATGACACAACTAAATATAATCCTTAGAAAATAAAAATTATAACGAGATCAAATCAGTCATTATCATTTATTAAGAATTAAATAAGTCATTTTATGTACAGAACAAAAGAAAAAAATAAATCATATTTTTTTATTATCTAAACCAAAATAGTTGTAAATGATAGAATAAAAACAAAAGGGAAGCCAAAAAATTTATTTCTGTAAATACATATAAATAAAAGCTAAATTTAGTGTCTATAAGAAAGTGAAATAAAATCTTCTATTTCGATCGAACACAATATGGATGAATCCCTCAACATTTGAACTTAATCAAGCAAGCAG
Source organism: Boesenbergia rotunda (assembly GCA_024364735.1). Taxonomy (NCBI): domain Eukaryota; kingdom Viridiplantae; phylum Streptophyta; class Magnoliopsida; order Zingiberales; family Zingiberaceae; genus Boesenbergia; species Boesenbergia rotunda. The sequence continues at coordinate 258,659 of JAGFNQ010003151.1, read as the reverse complement.
CATAGTAGCACCAACCGGATCAACGTGACAACGTTAAGAGTAATTTCTTTTTCCAAATATCAACGAGCGAGAGAAGTACAAAGAGGGAGAGCTAGACAAAGGAAGATGGGGGATTCAATAAAAGACTAATATTTTTGTTTTGCATTGCATGGATAAAAAAAATTAATTCATGTTCTTACCAACCAGAAAAGAAAACGTCACTATAAAAAAAAATAAATGTAATAAGAGAAGACTAGGGTTGAAAGATATTGAAGATGAATATTCGATCTTATAAAATAATATATATAATAAAAATTAAATTTAAAATATTAAAAAGAGAGTCTCCTGTGACTCTATCCATTGGAACAATAATAAGATTTTTATAAAATTTATAGGTTTGACTAAAAATGAGATACGTAAATTTTTTATCAAGACCCTATTCTTTTCCATTCCCTTAAAATATATAATAAAAATATATTTAATATATAAAAATAATGGGTTTCAATAAAAATTGAGGCCCTAGGCATAGGCTTTAATAGTCTATGCCTAAAGACGGCCCTGTACCTTTTCTTGAACATTAGTGAACTGGGGAAAAAGTAAATTCTAAGAGTAAAGAATCAAGTTATTATGCCAGACCTTATGGTAATGCAACATAAATTTTAGGTAAGATGTGTAACTATCAGATTCAATTTACTACATCAGATCACAGAGAAAGAAGCTGAATGTTGTTTTACTCAAATTGAAGGTGATTACTTCAATGTAATGCTTAGACACCACAGCATCCTTGAACTAAGATCGTGTTCAAAGACAAGGCAAGAGAGATTAATTCAGAATGTTGTTCTGCTCACATTCAAGTTAATTGGTATAAAACAGCACAAAATGCATCAGATGAGATCCTGTTGAAAGAAAAAGAGAAGAGACAAGCAGACCGCCAAGTTAAAAAAAGAAAAACTCTTATCAAGTACAATGATGTGAAATTTGTGCTCGTGCTATTTGTTCATTGTTTCTTGTATATCTAAGAGAACATATTATATGGATGAGAAACCATAAAAGGTGAAGACCAGGAAGAAAATTTACAACACTCCCACTGTACATCAAGACAGACTATCACAAATATTAGATAGGTATTGTAATTAAGAAAAGTGTTACATCAGAAGTAATTTTAATGGTTTTGTTTATTGTGTCATTAATCCAGCTTCACAATTATTTTTTACTAGCTCTTGCATGCAGTTATAACATGACAATAAAAAATGAGTGATTTTCCAAGTAAAATAACTGAGATGGATACAATGTCCGATCGGATTATCAGGATATAGTTACTACCATAACAAAGAACTCTTTGTATTAGTTACTACCATAACAAAGAGCCACGATGGATCTAATTCATTGCGACGATCCGAAGATTAATCTTCTATTGATTCTTGTCAGTTTCTAGACGAATTTATAAATTACAAACTAATTAATCAATTGAATTTTTTTAGCTATTTTCAAACAATGCATTAATTGGAGGAATGCATGTTCCTCTCGCCCACTTTGTCCTGTGTCTCGTCTGTCCTACTCGCCGAAGACGATTGGTGAGTCGTCCGATGGTCAATAGGACAACACCGACGGTCTTCGGTCGTCGTCTCGAATAAAATTATATCCTGGAAGGTACGTCGAGATCATCGCAATTGCAATCTTGCTGAATTCGTAGTCGAATTCGACGAGATTACAATTGTGACGATTCCAGCCGGTTCACGATTCTCTCAAGATATAATTTGATTCGAGACGACAGTTAAAAAACACCGACGATATCCGATCGTGTATTCGGCGACGATCGGACAACTCGCCAGGCAGGACAGGGATCCTTAAGGACTGAGGATCCCGTATGCTGCACATGACCCTCCCCGGCGGCCTTCACGAGAGCACTGAAGAAACAAAAATGGCAGATTGCACGCCAGATTAAACTCCAACGTTTCACATTCCTAGGACCATTATCCACAATCTCTCTCAAATTAAGCAGCATTCAAAGTGCACCCGTTGATTTTACGAGCGGGAGATTTTGATCGATCCAATGGAAGTTTTTGTTGGCATTTGTGGTTCTGAGCTACAGTTGTCAAAGTGCGGCGGATTGTTCTTTTAGAATCCAAATGCGCCGGCGAGAGTTTCCAATTTTAGGTACGTGTTCTGTGGATTTTGCCTCTGGTTTCTTTCCTTTTCTGGTTTCTTCGTCTTCCTCCTCTCGCTTTTTGCAAACCAGACGAGAAGGGTAGCGGCGAAGAAGTAACCGAAGGCAAACTTGAGAGATGCAGCCGCGCAGACCGACTCCGACCGCCCTCTCGGCTTTCCGGTGGACTCTAATGCGCGCCATAGGAGCTATCGCCGTCGCCGCCCTCGTGGTCGTGCACGCGGTCCTCCTCCCGTCCGCGACCGCCCCCGACGCCCACAAACTCCCCCAGGCATCTCCTTCTCCCGCGTCTCTCCTTTTAGGAAACCTCAAGATGAACTTTCTTCTGCGAGCATCGCGTGAGGCAGCAGCTCGATTTCGTGGGCTTGTTTTGTTGTTCAGGAACGTGAAATCGGATACCGGTGGAAAACCAGCGAGCTCAGTTGGATGCAGGAGTTCGCTCTGCCCCAGCTCCCCAAGATCCCCATTTCTGCACACAAGGTGTTTCTTGAAATGCCAGTGGTTCGTGTTAGGATGGAAAAGTTCAGTATCGCTATTGATTTCATTCTCTTTCTACTCTGACTCTGCAGGTGAGCAACTCCAAAGGAGATTTTGATCTTGCCAAGCTATGGAAGTCGCCTTCAAAGGGAAACTTTCTGCAATGTGTGGCGCCGAGCTCATCGTATCTGCGTAAGGAGCTGTATCAGTTCATATTTTTGATTTTGTTGTTTGATTAGTGCATGCTTTCTGTGGCTATAAGATTTACACATCCTTGTCTTTTTACTGTTTTCAACGCCTTTGCATTCGAGAGGGTTCTTGCTAGTTCATGCAAATGGTGGATTAAACCAAATGCGTGCCGGGGTACGGTTTGCTCTCTCTTTTTCATGTGCACTGTAGGATTCATCCTTTCATAATTAAGTTAATTCATATGTGATTTAAGCCGCAAAAGATAACCATGTCTCAATCAAAGGGAATCCATCGTTTGCTTACTAGGATTAACAACAACTACTATTAAACCTTATTCCGTTGGATGAAGTTAACTATATGGATTTTTTTATGTGACTCTGTCTCCTATTATATTATCATCTATATTTAAATAAATTTGATCTTGTTTTGTTGTTATGCATCCTTAGTGGTAATTATAAAATTTAGAAAACCCCTTAAATTTAAAATATGACTGCCTCCATTATATTGTTGCTAGGAAATACTGTTGTTTTTCATTTTGGGTCTTCTAAATCATTCCCGCAGTAGATCCGGGCCGATTTTTTTCTGATCCTTCAATAAAAGATTCATTCTCTTCATAAAAATAAGGAGGTAGAACTAATAAAGAGCTCTTTTTAGATTCATCTATGGAGTTAAATACCTAATTCACGAGATCCGGAGACATCCTTAATTTGATAAATCTAAGATTTATCAAACTAGAATAAAAAATATTGATATAAAGACATATCATCCTTAATTTGATAAATCTAGGATTTATCAAACTATACTAAAAAAAATATTGATATAAAGACATATCAAACAATTAATTAAGTATTTGAAATATAAAAATAATTCCGTTGCCGGGACTCGAACCCGGGTCTCTCGGGTGAGAGCCGAGTATCCTAACCAACTAGACTACAACGGAGTTGCTTGGAATTTAATAATATGATATTCACGAGTGATGTAGACCTAACAATTGCATTCCAATCGAAGTAAATCCTTCACCTTCTCACATTTTAGACTCAATTTGGGAGGATGAAAAATTCAAGAGGATAAACACTTTGGTACCTCAAAGTCTCCACCTCATTTAGGGACCTACTTTAAATGAAATCTTTCGATGGATACAAATTACAAAGAGGTAATTCTAGAAATATCATTTGATGACTTGACTGGATAATCTTCATACATAAAGTGCATTTTAACTTGGGAAAACTACAAAATTTAATATCAAAGAACATTGAGTATCATGAGGAAACACTTGTTCTGCTAAGTTAGTAGTAAAATAATTTACTTTAAGTTGCTTCAATGTTGCATTCATCAAGATTGTTCAAACTTCCACTCGGCACAGCAAAATTCTGATTCATTCAAACTTACCTAAACCTTTGAGACAGCTGGACACCAAACTACACTCCCTACTGCACAGCCAGAATTTAGATTGAATTGCAATTACAGATTAAAATTCCTCTATCCTAAGATCTCTCTTACATAAATAGGATATTTTCAATTGTTTATCATTGTGTTCATGATTGATGGATATTTTTACTACTTTTGTTTGTAATAGCAACAACATCTTTTAGACTTCTTCAGATGCTATACTTTTTTGTATCTCTTTTTTTCCTTATGGATTAAAAAAATCACGTGTTGTGATTTTGATTGGTAGATAAGTGGCATGGTAGCAGTGTCACGATTAATTGACGCAACACTTGTTATTCCTCGACTCGACAAGAGATCATTTTGGCATGATTCTAGGTACAATGCTTAGATTTTATCTTTTTTTCTTCTTTTTTTCCCTTTCTTTTCACAGGTTGCACTATCTCAATGATCTTTAAGCTCGCACATGGTGACAAGATATACATCGATGTTTTATCTTTTCTGCAATACTTAACTGAACGGTTCATCAGTAAAACAGATTTATTCATGTCATCAGGAAAATAAGACCTAATCAATATTTCTTAAGACACATTAATTTTCTTATTAATATGTCTTTAGAATTTGTCATTTGACCGAGTACTTGTAAACATCAATATATTACATTTTTTATGGCTACATCAATAATAATATTTTATTATTATTGATATCTCTTTCTTCTTATATGATATCAGAGTCATACCATTTTTCTTCCTCAATTTTTTTCTTCTTCTACCGCAACAGTTGCCAAACCCCATTTCTCTCTCTCTCGAGTCTCTTTGCTTGCAAGTTATTAGGGAAGTTTGTCTTCTTTATGTTTTGGGAATTGTGAGTGCTCCTCCATCTGCTTTTGGAAAGATGGCCGCAACCTTTTGATTTGCATCTCTTTGTCTTCCTTCTTTCCGTTTTAGGAATTGTGCATGCTCCTTCTGCTTTTGGAATGCTCGCCGCAGCTTTTTGATTTGCATCTCTTTGCATTAGAATTCTCTGCCATATTTGGAAGATTGGTGGCGGATTTGTTTCCTTTATCCTTTGTACGGACCTTTGTTTTCTTTGAATTGATGTTGCTGATTCCTCTCAAGTTCCAGTCAGTGGTCGTTGATTCTAAAAAAGTAATTAAGTTGCGGTAAAAGAGAGCCATACGTTGTTCGCTTGTGATTAAGAAGCTAAGTTATTCATCTTCTTATATATAATATCGAAACATTCATCTCCGTTATGCACCATAGAATAAATTTTGCGACATAACTTTCTTCTCTGCCCCTAAATGTCATATTTTATTTACCTGTCAAACTTAACAATCATAATTATATGCTCTGGAAGATGCAATTTCTTTCACTACTATGTGTTCATGATCTACTTGCAGTTGTTGATCGTATTTCTCCTAAACCACAAGTAGCCGATGCAAACTATGTTATTTAGAGCAAGAAGGATCAACTTATTATGATAAATCTTGACGATCGGTGAATCTATACTTCCTACAATTGTAGGGCTTGATAGCTCTTGCTAAATATGGGAAGCTCTTACTCAAACCTTTGCATTAGACTCTCAAGCATGTGTCCTTCAAATTCGCATTCAATTACAATCGGTGCAAAGAGGAGACAACTCTATTAATGAATATATACAATCAATCAAGACCATTGCCAATAGTTTATCAGTGATTGACCATCCAATATCAGATCCAAATTTACTAATCCATGTTCTTGCAAAATTGGGGCCTCAATATGACAGTATTATTCCTAGCATAACTACTCGCATAGATCAAGTGTCACTTAATACCTTGCATGACTTGCTATCTTCACATGCAATACTTCTACAATTTCAATCTCAAAGGGTCTCAGATTCTCTCGCTTTTTCGGCACATGCAACTTACAAAATGGATAGTATTGCCCATCCTCCACAAAATCAAGGAAGTCAGGTTGGAAGAAATAGAGGCCAACGAAGAGGACAAGGTCAAGGACGAGGTCGAGGCCGTTGTCAAATCTGTCTCAAGATTGGTCATTTTTCTCATTAATGTTATAAGATATTTGATTTAAATTTTATTGGAGGTTTTGCATCCTCAACTCAAGCGTCAACATCAACTCCATCATCTCATCAAGCATTCTCTCTTGCAAGCAATCCTTATATACCAATGGCAGAATTTTCAATCTCAGGATGACATCCAGACTCTGGCGCGACTCATCATGTTACACTGAATTATGATATTCTTACAGAAGCTTCCTCCTATCATGGTCCTGGTGCGGTACAAGTAGGCAACGGTTCAAGTTTGCAAATTGCTCGCCATGGAATCACATTTCTTCATTCATTTGGTCGTCTCTTTCACATGTGCAATACACTCCATGTTCCCTCTATCACTAAAAATTTAATTTCAGTTCATCAATTTGCACTTGATAATAATATATTTTTTGATTTTTCACCCTCACTATTGTCTTGTGAAGGATCCCATAGCCAAAACTACCCTGCTCAGAGGTGAAATTAGAGATAGTCATTATCACCTACAACCTACATCCACCAAAGCGCTTATTGGAGAATACACAAATAGGGTTGTAAATGAATCAAACCGCTCGTGAACTATTCGGAGCTCAATTCGATAGAAGCTCGTTCGAGCTCGTTAATATTAATGAACCAAACTCAAACTCAGCAGTATTCGGCTCGTTAGCTCATGAACAGGCTCGTTAATAAGCTCGTGAGCTAGTTCGTAAAATATAAAATTAATATTTAACATTAAGTATATAATTTTGACAATTTTACATTTAATAAATATAAAATATCCAATAAAACTCATTTGTATGAATAAAATCATAGATTTTAGTAAATATTTTATATTTTTTAGAATATATAATTTATTTTTTCAATAAATTGATGAATAATTTAATTAATAATTTATATTTGGTAAGTTCGTTTAGGGCTCAATTTGGCTCGAATATGCCCGCGAGCCATCACCATATTCGATAAATTAAGCTCGAGCTCGGCTCGTTAATAAACGAACCAAACTCAAACTCTCAGATATTCGGCTCGGCTCGGTTCGATTACAGCCCTACACACAAATAAAGCCTCTTGGCATACACGCCTTGGTCATCCATCTCTCCGTCTCATTCAAGAAGTCATTAGTCGGTTTAACTTATCAATCCTTTTTGTTATCCTCATCTCATTCTTGTGATGCATGTATGAAAGCTAAGAGTCATAAAGTACCTTTTGTTTCTTTTCTCATATGTCTAATTTATCTTTAGAAATAATTCACTCTAATATTTGGGGTCCTTCTCTTGTTTTGCCAAACCAAGGTTTTCTTTATTATGAGATTTTTATTGATGATTTTAGTAGGTTTACTTGGGTTTTTATCATGAAACGAAAATTTGACCTTTTTGATATCTTTTGTCAATTTCAAACTCACGTGGAGCGATACGTTGATCGTAAAATCCTTTCTCTCCACTCTGATTGGGGCAAAGAATATCAACATTTCATTATCATCTAGACACTTCTGGCATCCTTCGTCGAGTCTCATGTCTTGAAACTCCCGAACAAAATGGCTCCACAGAAAGGAAAAATCGTCATATAATTGAAATTGAATTATGTTAGAGAGATTTGAGTCTATTTTTTTTAGAGATTTGACGGTGAGGTGTATTATGATGGATGATATGGTTCGTCTAAAAAACAGACATTCTTCTCATACTATGTAAGCCGGAATAAATTTTTCCTCCTAGTTTTTTTTATTCAATGCAACATCTATCGGTACATTTACCATACGAGGCATAAATACCTGGTCCTGTTCAATACCGATGGATGTATCCATTCGAACGATTTTTGAGGAAATTAAAGAATAATATTTGTAACAAAGCAAGAGTTGAGGGATCAATAAGTAATGCTTATCTGGTTGAAGAAGCATCTTCTTTCTGCTCCTATTATTTTGCTGATTATGTGAAAACTAGACATCTCAAATGTCCTAGAAATTTTAATGATGCTCGGCTGATAGACCCATTGATGCTTTCTATTTTCAAGTATCCTGGCAAGGCAATTGGTGCATCTTCATCTAGATGGTTAACTGAACAGGAGTATCATGCTGTAAGAACATACATACTTTTAAACTGTCATGAGGTTAAACCATATATAAAGTAAGTTTACTTCTCTAATAAAACTATCATTCATTTTAAAATGTTACTATGAGGATTTAAAAGTCTTATATCTGAAATTTTTTGTCAGCTTACACGAACAACAACTATATCTGCAAAATCCATCAAATGGTGCAAGTGAGATAGCTACAATGTTAGAGACGAAATTTGCATTATGATTCCAAATAGATGTAAGTTAAAGCAATCTTTAATAATATTTGAGTTATAAGTTATTATTCAATCTCTTAATTTATGTTAAAACTAATTTTATAGGTGAAAGATCGTAAAATTTAAAATGTCAAAGATGATAGGATATTGAATCTTACATCAGGTCCTCTCCGTAAAATAATGGTTTACTCTGGTTATTATGTTAACGGCCTTAAATTTGACGTCACACACCGAGAATCCAGCATGTTAACCTACAATTCTAGTGTATGCGTCAAAGGATGCATGGAGAATAGTAACATTGAGTTTGATTATTATGGTTTACTTGACGAAATCATAGATGTTGAATACCCTGCATTACCTTTAAAAAGATGTGTTGTTCAAATGTGCATGGTATGATCCGACCCCAAGAACAGGTACTAGAATACATCCAAACTACAATTTAGTTGAGGTTAATGGCAACAAAAGGTTCAATAAGTTTTAACTTTTCATCTTTGGGGTACAAGCGGGTCAAGTTTTCTATCTTGAATACCCTACAAGGAGACGAAGATCTAGTTAATGGTTGTCTGTTTGTCGTATGAAGGCTCGCTCAACCATAGAAATGTCGATCACCCTCACTGCTCAAAACTATGATGCATTTCAGAATGATTACGTGGAGAGATACTTAGTTGATTCACAACTCCATTCTACATCTCAATTAGTTGTAGATATTAACGCCACTTACGAGGATATAGAAGATGGAGATATGTCCAGCAGTGATGAACTTGTTAAACTAACAGAGTCTAGCGATGAGGGTTTAGAAGCTACAACTATTGATTAATATGATCTTAATGATGACAGGATATCATATTTTTTGTTTATCATGTAAGTTATACATTTATTTTATTTTTTATTTATATGATCATGCCTTAAAACTTTATTATAATGTATTGTAATTGTTTTTAGATACTATTATGGCACATTAACAACAAGACCAGCAGCTACGTCAGCAGCTGGCACAGCAGCAACAAGAGTAGCAGCCAGTAGCACTCCATAGCTACAAGGTTCTCAAAATTATTGGAGAATCGTAAGTATTTTTTATTATTAGTAATTCATGTTCATATTTGACTTTAGTTATAATATATTTTGAATATTTTAATAATTTTTATGTAGATTTACTCCGAATGACCACCAAGTATCCTCTTATATTATCGACAAATTTAAAGAAAGAGTGCACGCTGTTGGTCTTACATGGAGTCATGTAGATGAGGAGACAAAGACATTTTACTATAATGAATTTGTGGTAAATATATTTAATATATTTAGTATTCAAAAATTTAATAAACTAATTTTAATTATTTGCTTTGCAGAAAAAATATACATGTGAGGACGGACACGAAGCAAAATTTAAAAATACGTGGAATATTTATTGTGCCAAGTTGTACCGAGACCATATGTATTATTTAAGAAAGAAGGCGACGCGACCAGTATATGTTGATGCTAAGACTTGAGGTGTATGGACGGCCACCTGGGATGAACAAAGATGGAAGGAAAATGCTGAAAAGGCTCGAGCCAATAGAAATATAGAGCTAGGTGGCCCGAGCACCGGAACAACTCGGCATTCATCTGAATCTAAATCTATTGTTGAGCATACAATGGATTTGGTGAGTTTAATTCAGAATTATGCAAGTAAATTTTGTATTTATCAATTAATAAACTCATATAATTTAGGCCTAATAAATTTGTGTATACAAGAATGAGATCTTGTCCGCCAACCCACTTGTATGAAGATCTTTCTGAAGACCCATAAGAAGAAGGATGGGACATTTATCGATTCTCAATCACAGGCGATACACTTACAATTATTATCTTTATTCTATTTAATTGTTTCTATCTTATTATCTTTAGTAATTGTATTCAATTTGAATATTAATCTGATAATTCTTTTTCATACAGGATCAAATTACAAATAGAGTGGTCGAGGCGTCTCAGCCATCGATAGAGGGGGGGTCACAGACTTTATCCACCGACCAGTTGAATGAGATCTATTATGATGTTGTCGGTGGATGGACAAAAAACTCCACCCTCTAAGGGTTTGGCTCACAGGACAAAGTTGCATTCGATCGTTTAAGGATATCCAGGAGTCGTGCCACTTCGTCCGATTCTTCTTCTGAGGTACAGTCTTTAATTACGACAAGAAAATCAAGAAATGCACTCTCAAATTGTCTCCATGGGTCAGAAGATGGATCAGTGGATAGTCACTGAAGAGTAGAGAAGAGCAGAGAAGAGCGGACGAGGATCGGAGGAGAGAGGCCAATCGTAAAGCTTTCATGAGCCATATGATGGCGGTCACAGCTATTTTTACCCCTCCAACATAACACGGTTTTAAGTCACAGGAGACTCAAGACCCAACAGACAGTGACGAGTAGATTTTTTTTGAGGTATTTTAAAACTTCTACATGTGTTTTATTAAAATCATGTAAAATTTATTATTCTATAATTACATTCTAATATATTATATTTTTGGCTTTCAGGGCTCCTTATTTTGTAGCCAGGCATCCTTAACATATTCACCATATTTATATCCAGGTATTAAAATTTATTATTCATATATAATAATTTTAAATTTTAGATAAATTTTATAATTATCATTTTTATAATACATTGTTGTACTTATTTAATTTTGTAGTCATCATTATCATAACATATATTATTTCATTATTTCTTGCAGGATTTAAAATATAGGATGTTTTCTATTATCTTCTATTATGGTATGTAATTTGAATTTGGATATTGATACTCTAATTTGTTTATATTATTGTGATATCACTTGGATTATATTATAGTTTATTTTTTACTGTAATTTATAGTTTAGTTTGATATTGAAATGACTTGGATTATATTATTATGATAGGACTTGCTTTATATTGTGATAGGACTTAGTTTGATATTGTTTAGTTTATAGTTTTATTGTTTAGTTTGATACTAAAATGTTATTTAATTAAAGTTTGGATGATTGTTTAATTTTTATGTTATGTGTATAAAATATAAAATGTGAAATATGAATGTTAGTATATTTCGATGTTTGTAATGTTTGTATTGTATATAAAATTTGAAATGTGAAAGAAAGTTTATGTATATTATTTGTATGTATTGTGAAATGTGCGAAATGTGATTGTGAAATGTGAGTGTTTATATGTATTATGATTTTGAAATGTGTGAAATGTGAAAATTTATATTTTGTTTGGATAATTGTTTATATTGTGTGAAATGTTGATTGGATCGGATTAAATTTATATTATATCGTTCCTATTTTTTTTAAATTGCCGATGGAATACCTATGGAAAAGGATATTCCGTCAGTGATGTATCGACCTAGACATTAGCAAATTCTCGATAATTACCGACGGAAACAGGGTTTCCATCGGTAATTACCGACCGAATATTTTCGTCGGTAAATATATTTATCGACAAACTAATATATCCATCGAAAATATTATCCCGATAATTAATATTTCGATTTTTTCCCGTCATAGTTCCGTCGATAAGGATCATTCCCAACAGAATTTCGTCGGTAAATTTCATCGGTAATGGTAAGATTTTTATAGTGTACAACTGCATAGCAATTTGTAATAATTACCTTTAGTATTAAGAATATTTTGATATAACAGTATTATATGTATAATAATTTTAATTAAAGTGTTATATTCAATTTTTAATGTAATAATTTTAATTAAAGTGGAATATTCAATCTTTATGTTGAAGCAGTGATCGAATACTAATTGATAACTAGTTACATAGTTATAACTAAATTCTAAAATGTTGGACTTTAAATTCTAAACTCAAATCTTATTGGACTTTAAATTCTAAACTCAAATCTTATTATATCAAACATTTTTTTATTAACGTGATCAAAATCATTTAAATTTTATTAAAATTATTTTAAATTAATCAAAATCACTTAAAATAATTATAATAACTACCTAATTAAAAAATAATTAATCTAGTTAGGTAAAATCTAGGACGACCAGCTCAACCACATGAAAGTTTCCTATCGACCTCTATAAGGTAAATCGAAGAGCACTCATTATGGGTGTTCTAGAAGTCTAATATCCTACTGTTATGCATCGCATTTGAATGAATAATTTCTATGATTAAGTTAAATTATAAATATTTGAAAGATAATTTATCTTTCTATTTTTAAAAATAACTAATTACCGGGGACATAATAATTGTTATAAATAGAAACTACTAAATAGCTAATAGTATTATAATTATATTAGATGTTACACGGTAGAGTAATTATAGAATAATTTTTATATATTATAATAATTAGTACTAATTACTATAATAGTAATGAAAATAAACAATAATATTATAATAACTATTGAATAGTTTTTATATGAAAAATAATACTCTCAATGAAAAATTAAGCTTAATAAAATTTTAAGGAATGATGTGATATCGCAATTACAACGATCTCTAATAGATTTACTATGTCTCTCAGGGGACGGAGCCACCCTTGGGCTAGGGTGGGCTCTAACCCCACCTCCTTTTTTTTAAAAAAGTTTTGATTATTTTTTATTTTTTAGTTAATCACAAATTTATTAATTGGTAAAACATCAAATTAAAAATAATTAATTTTAAAAATAAAATATGAAATTAAAATGATAAATTTTATAAAAATCATTATATTTAAAAATTAATAAACATCTTCATTCTAATGTGTTTAATATTTTTATTCAAAATTTGTCAATAGTAAGGTCTATTTTTCTCTCTGCAACACTATTTTTTTTCTTCTAATTTTACTCTAATCTATTAATTCTGTCGCTGACCAAGAGCCAACTATCGTTGGCCACTCGAGAGATGATCAACAAGGCGCTCGTGAGGCGGACACTGTCTCGCCAGGCGATCAAAAACTGCTTCGTGTGGGACCGATAGCAAAGTGAACGCACGCGAGGTGAACGCTGCCTCCCGAGACAACTAGCAACAACTTCGCGTGCGATCACTTTGTGAGTGGGCGCATATGAGGTGGCCACTGTTTTGTCACGTAATGAGCGACATATGTCTAGGTATTCAAATATAAGTTATATCTCAAATTTTATTTAACATATATTAATATGATACTAAATCTATTTCTTTTTCATTTTCTAAAAAATCTTATACAAAAATGGTCAATTACTCAATTTTACTTGTTTACTCATAATTCTTGATACTTCAACTCTCAAGGTTCTCGATTCTGTCAGCCCTATGTAATTTTAAATTTTAAATTCTGGCTACACCCTGCTCTCAGGGTATAGTTTGATTCGGGACGGCAGTCAGAGACCGTCGATGATGTCCAAATAACAATCGAACATCTACATATTGACTGCCATATCATTTTTTAAAATTGTCATTAAAATTTTTCCTTTTTTAAAATTTTCAATAAAATTTTTCCTTAAATATATTATTACTCTTTTGATATATCACAACAATTATCATTAACTATTATAACTATGTTTGAATAAAAGATATTTTAAAAACAAAATATACGATGAAATGTCCTTTGATTTATTTTTAAATTTTTTTTACTATTTATGTGCATCAATTTTTATCCTAATTATAATACACTTTACGAATAAATACATGCAGCTTATTTAGAGTGGTCCCTAGAGTATCCACGTCCGGACGCCCACTGTCTTTTATGCTTTTTTTATTGGCATAAGCACTTCGTTTACTCCAATTAATTTTGAGAAGCATCAATTCGAAATTTCGAACAAAATTTTTTTTCAAAATAAATTGAAAAGTTCTTCTTCCTATCTCAGAATGCATGTTAATAATAATATTATTAAGTTTATTAGCTATAGTGATTAGTGAAGACTAATAAAATTTAGAAATAAAAAATAAAAAAGTTTAAGCCACGTTGCATCTAAGTATTATTATATTGATTTTGTATCTTAAATAGTCCACACGATCAATTTTGTAATTATTTATAAAAAGATAAATTAATTATGATCAATTTTGCAATTATTTATAAAAAGATAAATTAATTAAAACTTGAATAGGTCATTATATGAAAGGATATTTATTTTGAATTTATCAAAAATTAACCCTTATTGTATTCTACAATTCCATCGTATGATAATCAACTCAATCATATCCCAAGAATAATATTATTATAACGAGCACTTTGAATAGTATCATTTACGTGGTTTTAATTTATTGATGGTGTCAAGCTAAGCACAACAAGAAAACCCAATTTTTTCAAGGGTTAAGTTTTTTTAGAATAATGATTGGGAGAGTGAAAATGGGAGAGTGAAAATCATAGTGAATGACGTGTCACCTTATATGCACGATCTCCGACGGGTTCACCGTGCCCCTCAGGGTATAGTTTGATTCGGGACGGTGCCCGAAGGCCGCCGATGGTGTCCAATCGATAATCGGACGTGTACATATAAAGTATCACGTCATGCCACATCATTCACTATAGTTTTCACTGTCCCATTTTCACTCTCCCTATCATTGCTCGTTTTTTTATGCCCACAAAAGTTTCTCGTATATTATTAGATAAATAGAATAAATAAAGATAAATTGACAAACATAAATAGATTTTGGTAGATGATCCGATATTATAAATTTTTCCAATTCTCTAAATATAATATGTTTTATATTATAAAATTTTTAAATTCTCTAAATACAATATATCCTGAATGAGATTTCGTCTCGTCTCTTATTAGGACACTATAGCCCCCATGAATGAGTTTAGATCCATCTCTTATTAGGACACTATAGCCCCCATGAATGAGTTTAGATCCATCTCTTATTAGGACACTATAGCCCCCATGAATGAGTTTAGATCCATCTCATATTACATCTATAGACTATCTATAATACCTCTGGGTTATGGTGCAGTGATAGAGTTATTAGTAGTTAACCCAGACATCCTCAGCTATGGTGCCTGGTTCATCAATATAGACTCATCTACAATGCCTTCACGAGTTGTCATAATTAGTTATTATGTGGATTATTGTTCCAATCAATTTTAGTGTCAATATTCAACAGATGTAAAATTATAATCGTTTTGTTAATGTAGACCCTTTTATAGCCCAATTCACATATTCATTGAATTCGAATGGAAATTCTATTAGATATTTTGTTACTATACATTCGTTATGGAAATTGTGTTCGTAGAAAAATATTATGGAAGCACTCTTTATATTAGTTACTACCATAACAAAGAGCCACGAAGGATCTAATCCATTGTGACGATCCAAAGATTCATCTTCTATTGATTCTTGTCAGTTTCTAGACGAATTTATAAATTACAAACAAAATAATTAATTGAATTTTTGAAGCTATTTTCAAACGATGGATTAATTGGAGGAATGCATGTTCCTGGACAAGTCCTGATTCCTGAACAGTCGCCGCACATGACCCTCCCCGGCGGCATTCACGAGAGCACCGAAGAAACAAAAATGGCAGATTGGACTGTTGGACACCATATTAAACTCTTACGTTTCACATTCCTAGGACCATCATCCACAATCTCTCTCAAATTAAGCAGCATTCAAAGTGCACTCGTTGATTTTAAGAGCGGGAGATTTTGATCGATCCAATGGAAGTTTTTGTTGGCATTTGTGGTTCGGAGTTACAGTTTGTCAAAGTGCGGCGGATTGTTGTTTTAGAATCCAAATGCGCCGGCGAGAGTTTCCAATTTTAGGTACGTGTTCTGTGGATTTTGCCTCTGGATTCTTTCCTTTTCTGGTTTCTTCGTCTTCCTCCTCTCGCTTTTTGCAAACCAGACGAGAAGGGAAGCGGCGAAGAAGTAACCGAAGGCAAACTTGAGAGATGCAGCCGCGCAGACCGACTCCGACCGCCCTCTCGGCTTTCCGGTGGACTCTAATGCGCGCCATAGGAGCTATCGCCGTCGCCGCCCTCGTGGTCGTGCACGCAGTCCTCCTCCCGTCCGCGACCGCCCCCGACGCCCATAAACTCCCCCAGGCATCTCCTTCTCTCGCGCCTCTCTTTTTAGGAAACCTCAAGCTGTACTATCTTCTGCGAGCATCGCGTGAGGCAGCAGCTCGATTTCGTGGGCTTGTTTTGTTGTTCAGGAACGTGAAATCGGATACCGGTGGAAAACCAGCGAGCTCAGTTGGATGCAGGAGTTCGCTCTGCCCCCAACTCCCCAAGATCCCCATTTCTGCACACAAGGTGATTCTTGAAATGCCAGTGGTTCGTGTTAGGATCGAAAAGTTCAGTATCCCCATTGATTTCATTCTCTTTCTTCTCTGAACTCTGCAGGTGGGCAACTCGAAAGGAGATTTTGATCTTGCCAAGCTATGGAAGTCGCCTTCGAAGGGAAACTTTCAGCAATGTGCGGCGCCGAGCTCATCGTATCTGCGTAAGGAGCTGTATCAGTTCATATTTTTGATTTTGTTGTTTGATTAGTGCATGCTTTCTGTGTCTTTTTACTGTTTTTAGCGCCTTTGCATTCGAGAGGGTTCTTGCTAGTTCATGCGAATGGTGGATTAAACCAAATGCGTGCCGGGGTACGATTTGCTCTCTCTTTTTCATGTGCATTGTAGGATTCATCCTTTCATAATTAAGTTAATTCATATGTGATTTAAGCCACAAAAGATAACCATGTCTCAATTAAAGGGAATCCATCATTTGCTTACTAGGATAAACAACAATTACTACTAAACCTTATTCCGTTGGATGGAGTTAACTAAGTGGATTCTTTTACATGACTCTACCCCTATTATATCATCTATTTTAAAATAAATTTTATCTTATATTATTGTTATGCATCCTTACTGGTAACTATCAAATTTAGAAAAATCCTGAAATTTAAAATGACTGTCTACATTATATTGTTGCTATCAAATACTGTTGTTTTCCATTTTGGGTCTTCTAAATCATTCCCGCAGTAGATTCAGGCCGATTTTTTTCTGATCCTTCGATAAAATATTCATTCTCTTCATAAAAATGAGGAGGGAGAACTAATAAAGAGCTCCTTTTCGATTCATCTATGGACTTGAATACCTAATTCACGAGATCCGGAAACATCCTTAATTTGATAAATCTATCATTTATCAAACAAGAATAAACAAATATTGATATAAAGACATATCATCCTGAATTTGATAACTCTAAGATTTATCAAACTAGAATAAGAAAAAATATTGATATAAAGACATATCAAACGATTAATTATGTAATTGAAATATAAAAATAATTCCGTTGCCGGGACTCGAACCCGGGTCTCTCGGGTGAGAGCCGAGTATCCTAACCAACTAGACTACAACGGAGTTGCTTGGTTTTAAATAATATCATATTCACGAGTGATGCAGACCTAACAATTGCATTGCAATCAAAGTAAATCCTTCGCCTTCTCACTTTTTAGACTCAATTTGGGAGGATGAAAAATTCAAGAGGATAAACACCTTGGTACCTTAAAGTCTCCACCACAGTACCTAAGTGATTAATCTTCTTATATATAATGTCATAACATTCATCTCCGTCATCCACCATTGAAACAAATTTTGCGACAACTTTCTTCTGTACCCCTAAATTTTATATCTTATTTATATGTCAAACGTAACAATAATAACTATATGTTTTGGAAGATACAGTTTCCTTCACTACTATGTGTTCATGTTCTACTTGGAGTTGTTGATGGTGTTTCTCCTAAACCACAAGTAGCCGATGCAAACTATGCTATTTGGAGCAAGAAAGATCAACTTATTATGAAATTGTTAATCTTGACGATTGGTGAATCTATACTTCCTACAATTGTAGGGCTTGATAACTATCGCCAAATATGGGAAGCTCTTGCTCTAACCTTTACTTTAGACTCTCAAGCAGGTGGTCTTCAAATTCGCATGCAATTACAATCGGTGCAAAGAGGAGACAAGTCTATCAATGAATATATGCAATCAATCAAGACAATTGCTAATAGTTTATCTACGATTGACGATCCAATTTCAGATCGAGATTTACTAATCCATGTTCTTGCAGAATTGGGGCCTCAATATGACAGTTTTACTCCTAGCTTAACTACTCGAATAGATCAAGTGTCACTTAATACCTGCTTGGCTTGCTTTCTTCACATGTAATACATCTACATCATCAATCTCAAAGGGTCTCAGATTCTCTCGCTCTTTCGGCACATGCAACTTACAAATTGATAGTACTGCCCATCCTCCACAAAATCAAGGATGTCAGGTTGGAAGAAATAGAGGTCGAGGATGAGGACAAGGTAAAGGACGATTTCGAGACCGTTGTCAGATTTGTCTCAAGATTGGTCACATTGCTCATTAATGTTATAAGAGATTTGATTTAAATTTTATTAGAGGTTTTACATCCTCAACTCAAGCGTCAACATCAACTCCATCATCTCATCCAGGAGCATTCACTCTTGCAAGCAATCCTTATATACCAATAACAGATTTTCCAATCTCAGGATGACATCTAGACTCTGGTGCGACTCATCATGTTACACTGAATTATGATATTCTTATAGAAACTTTCACCTATCATGGTCTTGACACGGTACAAGTAGGCAACTGTTCAAGTTTGCAAATTGCTCGCCATGGAAACACAATTCTTCATTCATTTGGTCGTCTCTTTCACATGTGCAATACACTCCATGTTCCCTCTATTACTAAAAATTTACTTTTAGTTCGTCAATTTGTACTTGATAATAATGTGTTTTTTGAATTTCACCCTCATTATTGTCCTGTGAAGGATCCCATAGCCAAAACTACCCTACTCAGAGGAGAAATTAGAGATAATCTTTATCACCTACAACCTACATCCACCAAAGTGCTTATTGGAGAACACACAAATAAAGCCTCTTGGCATGCATGCCTTGGTCATCCATCTCTCCGTCTC
Organism: Boesenbergia rotunda; assembly: GCA_024364735.1. Taxonomy (NCBI): domain Eukaryota; kingdom Viridiplantae; phylum Streptophyta; class Magnoliopsida; order Zingiberales; family Zingiberaceae; genus Boesenbergia; species Boesenbergia rotunda. The sequence goes on along the minus strand of JAGFNQ010003151.1, from coordinate 239,304 downwards.
GTTCAAGAAGTCATTAGTCGGTTTAACTTATCAATCCTTTTGTTATCCTCATCTCATTCTTGTGATGCATGTCTGAAAGTTTAGAGTCATAAAGTACCTTTTGTTTCTTCTTCTCATATGTCTAATTTTTCTTTAAAAATAATCCACTCAGATATTTGGGGTCCTGCTATTGTTTTGCCAAACCAAGGTTTTCTTTATTATGTTATTTTTATTGATGATTTTAGTAGGTTTACCTGGTTTTTTTCATGAAACAAAAATTTGACCTTTTTGATATCTTTTGTCAATTTCAAAGGCACGTGGAACGTTACGTTGATCGTGAAATCCTTTCTCTCCACTCTGATTGGGGTGAAGAATATCAATCACCTCATTATCTTCTAGACTCTTCTGGCATCCTTCATCGAGTCTCATGTCCTCACACTCTCGAACAAAATGGCTTCGCAGAAAGGAAACATCATCATATAATTGAAACTGCATTAGCTCTTCTTGATCATATAGCAGTTCCACTTAAATTTTATGATGACGCGGTTTAAACAGCAGTTTATCTTGTTAATCGTCTACCTACTCCATTGCTTCAACATAAATGTCCCATGGAAAAACTCTACAATCAAACTTGAACAGAACCAAGCCAAGCCTAAATACTTGGTCGGGCGCGTATGTCCCAAACCAAGCCTAAGTACCCCGGGCGTCGGCTGTACCGCGGGGTATTAGGGTTTGGGCATTCCTTAGTAGCGCGTTGTCATTTTGAAAAAAGCATCTCCTTTTATTACTTGATTTTGCTGCGAGAGCACAGAGAGACACAAACAAATGTTCTAAATAATTTGTAAATCTTACCAAGACCAGAGGGATCCGAGACCCCAGCCGGACTGGGAGCTCCTGAGTTTTTCGTCTTTCTTCTGTAGCTACTCTTCCAGGCCTCGTGGGTTCTTCCGAGATTCTGTCCTGACCTCTCCGCTGTAGCACCGACGAGACACTAGCTGATCCCCTCGGACTTCCACTACCCGATCGTGTTAGGACCAAAAGGAATTTAGATATCTCCACAATGGCATGATATTGTCCACTTGGGCCTATACCCTCATGGTTTTGCTCTTGGGCTCTCCCAAAAGGCCTCATTCCAATGGAGATATCATTATTCCTTATAAGCCTATGATCTTTTCCCATGTGTTTAGATGTGGGACTATGTTTGCAACTTGCAACCCCAACAATCTCCCCCTCAAACAAAGGGCCACAAACCCCCCCTCAAGCGGAAACCCTTTCCATTTGATGTCCGATCCTCAACCCACCAGGACTTTCTGCCCCTCGGTCCACCTAACCTACTAGGACTTCACCGCCTAGCCGCAACTAGGACTTTCTGCCCCTCGGTCCACCTGACCTACTAGGATTTCACCGCCTAGCCGCAACTAGGACTTCTCTGCCTGGTGTCTGGTCCTCTTGATCAAGACACGGGAGCTCACACATCTTTTATTCAAGGCTTAACCCACATGGTTAGATCTGGATCATGACTCTAGCTCGTGCTTCTTCCGGCGGTTAGTCCGGTGAAGAGCGACCTAGCTTTGATACCAATTGTTAGGACCAAAAGGAATTTAGATATCTCCACAATGGCATGATATTGTCCACTTTGGGCCTATGCCCTCATGGTTTTGCTCTTGGGCTCTCCCAAAAGGCCTCATTCCAATGGAGATATCATTATTCCTTATAAGCCTATGATCTTTTCCCATGTGTTTAGATGTGGGACTATGTTTGCAACCGAGTTGCCGACAGAGAGGCCGACTCGGTCTCCTGAGCTGCCGACTCGGTCTCTCGAGTGAGGCTTCCGAGATGAGCTCCTGAGTGCCCGAGCAGCAGTATATTCCGAGCTCCCGAGCCGAGCTCCTGAGTATCCGAGCAGTAGTCGGGCGTCTCCCGACCGACCTGTTGGTGCAATTTGCACTAATAGTTAAACCTAAGTTTTGATGAATGACAAATAGGTTAAAGTTAGACATGCTTTTGGTTTTGATCTCTTTACTAAGTGTGCAGGGTTGAAAGACTTAGGACCTAACACCAGGCTGAAGTCCAGGGTGGTTGAGTCCTGGCGGGAAGTCCAGGGTGGTTGAGTCCTGGCGAGAAGTCCAGTTGGGTTCACGGGGCCTGACAACTGGCTGAAGCCCAAGTTGGTTGAAACTTGGCAAAAAGACCAGGGTGGTTGAGCCTTGGCAGGAAGACCTGGTGGGTTAAGAAGTTGAGTAGAGCTGCACGAGGTAAGTGAGGTAAGTCACTGGAGGAGCGAACCAGTGAGGACGGGTCCTATTTTAGGACTGTAGGCGCGGTCCAACTTAGGCCCATTTTGGTGACCTCGGTTGAGTCCTGGTTAGATCCTTATCCAGGTTTGGACGGGGTCTAATTAACTCTAAATGCATTAACTCTATTTTACAGAATTTATTTAATTAGATTCTAAATGCATTAACTCTATTTTACAAAATTTATTTAATTAGATTCTAAATGCATTAACTCTATTTTACAGAATTTATTTAATTAGATTCTAAATGCATTAACTCTATTTTACAGAATTTATTTAATTAGATTTTGTAGTTGAATTTTATAAAATTATTCCTTATCTAAAGCCTTGGTGGAGGATAAATTATCAATTAAATTATTCGTATTTCCTTCTTTTTAGAGAATAAAATTATTCCTACTAATGTTTAAAATTCTCACGTAAAGCTTAGCTGGAAGGATAAAATCTCCTTTTAAATTATTAATAAAATTGTAAGAGGATAAAACCTCTCGGTTAACTTTTCAATATTCTGTATTTATATTTTATTTAAATTATTTTCTTAATTGAAGCAAAGGATAGAAACATTATCTTTTTTTTTAATTATTTTATCTTGTTGATGGATAAAATTTGAGCTGAGAAGATCATGCATCGAGGCACTATAAATAGAAGCAAGCAAGCCCTCTAACAGACAAGAAAATTTGATTCTGGTTCAAGCTTTGGCGCTCTCTTGCTTCCACGCTCCTCTGCTGCGGTTTGTGCTTTGACTCGACGTTGTCCGACCGCTGCTGGAAGATCGCTCCCAACACCCAAGCTGCTTCAGATAAATCTAAGTGTTGGGTAACGAATTTTTTTTCTGCACTTAAATTATTTAAGGGGGAAGTGTAGGGCTGTTACACTTCCGCCCAATCTTGTATTCGAATCACTCTATCGGTAGTTCGTCGGTAGAGGTTTTTAGTGGATTGCCCGCAGGAAAGGTTCAAGGAACCTGGGCCTTCGAGTATGAGTCGGCGAAGGCTCCGAACGAAGTAAAACTCCTCGTGTAATTTTTTTTATTTTTCGCTTTCGCATTTCGTTTTAATTTTTCCGCTGCGCACGTTATAAAAAGCATCGTACAATTTTCTATCGACTCTGATTTTATAACAAAGATTTTAAAAGTCACGTGATTCACCCCCCCTCTCATGTGCATCGGTCCTACAGATCGCCCATCGGGAACTTGATCCTCTGGTGGTAAATAGAGACCGTTGCCTGGAAAGTGCTAAGCGCTGGGCGACCTAGGATGGCATAGTAGGAGGAGGGCGCATCTACAATTAAGAAAGGGGTCCTCCGGGTTCTTTCGAGCCTGTCGCTGCCCAACGAGAGTGACAAGGTAATTTGCCCCAGCGGTTGTACTCGATACCCTGTGAAGCCAAATAGCGGGGTCGGGACCGGGAGCAGTTCATCCTCGTCTATCTACATTTGTTCCCAAGCTGTCTTGTACAGAATGTTCACGAAACTCCCCGTGTCTACGAAGATTCGATTCACCTCATAATTGGCAATACGGACCACGAAAACTATAGCGTCCTCATGGGGAGCTTCCACTTCCTCGAGGTCGGATGGCCTAAACGAGATTGTAGGGCCTGACACTTGGCTTCGGCTTGTCCCGATGGAGTAGTTTTCCAACCGCCAGGTGTAAGACTTCCTGGCCCGATTAGAGTCACCTCCAGTAGGTCCTCCGGAGATGACCCCTACATGGCCCGAAGGAGGACCCCGCATAGGGGCTTTGCCTTTTTGGGGATCTCTCTCTAAGGAGAGGGATCTTCGGGGTGCGGGCCCCCGACTCCTACCTCTCGATCGCAATCGGGACCGAGATCGGACCTCGTTCTCCCCGGCGGGCCGTCGCCGAGGGGAAAAGCTTCGCCTTGGCGACCTTTGGTGATACCCCGACTTGTTCTATTTTCTTCGAGGTTTGATGTCTGCTTCCTCATTGAACTTCTTCTTCAAGGCGTTACACTCCTCCGTGGAATGAGTCGAGCTGCCATGATAATTGCAGTACTTCGACAATGACTCCGGCTTCTCGGTGTCTACCTCCCCACCAGCCGACACCTACCATTCCATTGGTCCCACCCGGGCGGAAGGTCTTTTCCCCGCGCAGGAGCCGGGGGCTTCCTTCTGTCTGATCGGGGGGTTGTCGGAGGAGGAGCTCCGACTGGATCCTTGCGCCGGGCGTACTGTACTTCTTCTACATTGACATTCTTTATGGAGCGTCCCAACAAATCGTCAAAGCTGGCGGGGGGCTTCCTTACCAAGGACCGGAAGAAGTCCGCTTCAGCGAGCCCTTGGTTGCAAGCACTGACGAGTATCTCCGATGTCACGCTAGGCACGTCCTGCGCCACCCGGTTGAACCTCTGGATGTACTCCTTGAGCGGTTCATTAGGCTTCTGCATGAGAGCGAATAGGTTAAGTGTCGTCTTCTGGTAGCGACGGCTGCTCGCGAAATGGTGGAGGAATGCTGTCTTGAACTCCGTGAAGGAGTTGATGGAACTTTGTGACAGCCTATGGAGCCACCGCTGAGCTGCTCCGGACAAAGTGTTCAAGAACACCCGGCACTTTACCCCGTCAGTATATTGGTGCAAGAGTGCCGCATTCTCGAATTTACAGACGTGATCCTCCGGATTCGTCTTCCCATCATGCTCGGGGATCCCAGGCCCGCAGAACTGCTTTGGCATGGGGTCCTCGACAATCTCGGACGAGAAAGGGGTAGAGGGAGCCTTATGGGAGGTCTTGGGTCCATCCCTCTTCCCCGGTCCCTCTTCGTTCCTCTGAGCGCTGAAGGCCACCGAGTGGACTTTCTCCATGTCTCCAGGGGATTCTCTCAGAGGGCCCTGAGCTGCTTCGTCCTGTCGCCCCACCGGGGTGACGGATCTTCGGGAATGCGAGGCGGAAACTCTGGGGATCTCCTCCCTCACCGGACCCCCTGGTTGCGGGGCAGCCTGTTCGACTTGGTGCTGCTCCAGAGCTTTCTTGGTGGCGTTAGCCACTAGGCGGTCAAGTTCCTCTCTTGTGAGGGTAAGGGGTTGTCCCTCCGATCCTGCCATCTGTGCTCCTTTAGGTGCTTTGCTAGTTTCCCACAGACGACGCCAAATTTGTTCCGAAAATAGTCGACGACGATGGCCAAGCACCGAAGCTTTGCCCCTGTGGTGGTTGCTGAGGTGGGGAGGAACTTGGGGTCTGCGAAGTTAACACAAGCGTTAGGGGACATGCCGACAGGGGTCCGACGGAGTCCACTCCGACGCTCAAGTCAGTATCTGCCGGGAAGGAAAGGTTCGAAAAGTAAAGAAGATGTCTAGAGTTGAGAGAGTGTAACCCCTTTACCGGAGGGGTTGGACTACCTTTTATACGGATGTCGACAGACTAGATGTGCCCCTCGCTTGGTGCCACGTCTCCGATACGTAAGCCACGCCCCCTATTTCGGCGGTAGCGGGATATCCTTTGAAACGGTCTGCGTCGTGATCCCCTGTCGCGACTTTTGAGGGTCGTGTGGACCCCTTCTTGCGGGACTGCTTATCTGTACCGGGAGGGGTCAGCACCTGAGCTTGGTTATGGTGAGGACTCCGCGTCCCGAGGTGAGCTCGGGGGGCATTTGATGCCATAACTCCCGAGATGCCCTCGGGGTCTAATTCCCTGGGATGTTCCCGAGAGGAATCTTCTAGCCGGCCTTCCTGGGTGCAGAGCCGACCCCAGGGTGGTTAACCTGGGGCTGGTGCACAAGGCCCCACCTGAGGTGGGACCCTTTTTTTTAAATTTTTTTAATATTTTTTAGTAACAAGTGAATATGTATTCAACCAAATTAATTAAAATGATAAGGTCCTTTTATTTACACACACTACCAAGATAATGTCAAAAATTAAGTTAACAAAAATAAAAATATAAATTTTAAAACATTATGTATTTTTTTAAAAAAATATCCAAAAAAAATACTCAAGAGGATATTTTCTTCCTCCTTCATCAATGTATTTTAGTGAAATTTTTTTATAACATCATTTTATTATTTTTTATACAAATATAAAGATTTTTTTTACCGGGTCCTTCAAAAGCTAGGACCGGCCCTGCCTCGCTCGTGATGAGTCCCAGGGCCCGGGAAGGAGAGTTATCTCGACCCGGCGTATTCTGTCCCACAGCTTCTTCATCCCTCGCTCTAGCCGAGGCTCATTCAACCTTATCAATCCCCATTGATTTCATTCTCTTTCTGAACTCTGTAGGTGGGCAACTCGAAAGGAGATTTTGATCTTGCCAAGCTATGGAAGTCGCCTTCAACGGGAAACTTTCTGCAATGTGTGACGCCGAGCTCATCGTATCTGCGTAAGGAGCTGTATGAGTTCATATTTTTGATTTTGTTGTTTGATTAGTGCATGCTTTCTGTGGCCATGAGATTTACACATCCTTGTCTTTTTACTGTTTTCAACGCCTTTGCATTCGAGAGGGTTCTTGCTAGTTCATGCGAATGGTGGATTAAACCAAATGCGTGGCAGGGTACGATTTACTCTCTCTTTTTCATGTGCACTGTAGATTCATCCTTTCATAATTAAGTTAATTAATATGTGATTTAAGCCACAAAAGATAACCATGTCTCAATTAAAGGGAATCCATCATTTGCTTACTAGGATTAACAACAACTACTACTAAACCTTATTCCTTTGGATGAAGTTAACTATGTGGATTCTTTTACATGACTCTACCCCTATTATATCATATATATTTAAATAAATTTTATCTTATATTATTGCGATGCATCCTTAGCGGTAACTATCAAATTTAGAAAAATCCTGAAATTTAAAATATGACTGCCTACATTATATTGTTGCTAGCAAATACTGTTGTTTTCCATTTTGGGTCTTCTAAATCATTCCCGCAGTAGATCCAGGCCGATTTTTTTTTCTGATCCTTCGATAAAATATTGATTCTCTTCGTAAAAAATGAGGAGGTAGAACTAATAAAGAGCTCCTTTTCAATTCATCTATGGACTTCAAACCTAATTCAAGATCCAGAGACATCCTTAATTTGATAAATCTATGATTTATCAAACAAGAATAAAAAAATATTGATATAAAGACATATCATCCTTAATTTGATAACTCTAAGATTTATCAAACTAGAATAAGAAAAAATATTGATATAAAGACATTTGATAACTCTAAGATTTATCAAACTAGAATAAGAAAAAATATTGATATAAAGACATATCAAACGATTAATTATGTAATTGAAATATAAAAATAATTCCGTTGCCGGGACTCGAACCCGGGTCTCTCGGGTGAGAGCCGAGTATCCTAACCAACTAGACTACAACGGAGTTGCTTGGTTTTAAATAATATCATATTCACGAGTGATGCAAACCTAAGAATTGCATTACAATCGCGGTAAATCCTTCACCTTCTCACTTTTTAGACTCAATTTGGGAGGATGAAAAATTCAAGAGGATAAACACCTTGGTACCTTAAAGTCTCCACCTCAGTACCTAACACCCCGTTTGGAAAGTTTGTAAGCAAAGGAATTGAATTGAATTCTCGTTAGAATGATTCGATAAACAAAGGAATTCAATTCAATTTCGTTGTTTGAAATGAGTCTAAAACTAAATGAATTTGATTGTTTTTACTATTTTACCTTTCATTGATAGGTTAGGAATCAAACATTATATTTATGTGAGGTTATTTTAGTATTTTCATTGGTTGGAATTGAATTTCCACACCAAATCACACCTATTTGGGATGGAATTCAATTCCTTAGTTTTGTTGGATTTCAATTCCTATGAGAATTCAATTCCTTCACTTAAGTTACTTCCGAATCATGGAATTCAATTCAATTCCTGGATGGAATTGAATTCCATGGGTTTCCAAACAGGGTGTAAGTGATTCATCTTCTTATATATAATGTCGTAACATTCATCTCCGTTATCCACCATTGAAACAAATTTTGCGACAACTTTCTTCTCTGCCCCTAAATTTCATGTCTTATTTATATGTCAAACTTAACAATAATAATTATATGTTTTGAAAGATGCAGTTTCTTTAACTAATATGTGTTCATGTTCTACTTGGAGTTGTTGATGGTGTTTCTCATAAACCACAAGTAGTCGATGCAAACTATGCTATTTGGAGTAAGAAGGATCAACTTATTATGAAATGGTTAATCTTGGCGATCGGTGAATCTATACTTCCTACAATTGTAGGGCTTGATAACTCTCGCCAAATATGGGAAGCTCTTGCTCTAACCTTTACTTTAGACTCTCAAGCTGGTGTTCTTCAAATTCGCATGCAATTACAATCGGTGCAAAGAGGAGATAAGTCTATCAATGAATATATGCAATCAATCAAGACAATTGCTAATAGTTTATCAACGATTGACGATCCAATTTCAGATCGAGATTTACCAATCCATGTTCTTGCAGAATTGGGGCCTCAATATGACAGTTTTACTCCTAGCTTAACTACTCGAATAGATCAAGTGTCACTTAATACCTGCTTGGCTTGCTTTCTTCACATGTAATACATCTACATCATCAATCTCAAAGGGTCTTGGATTCTCTCGCTCTTTCGGTACATGCAACTTACAAATTGATAGTACTGCCCATCCTCCAAAAAATCAAGGATGTCAGGTTGGAAGAAATAGAGGTCAAGGACGAGGTCGAGATTGTTGTCAGATCTGTCTCAAGATTAGTCACTTTGCTCATTAATGTTATAAGAGATTTGATTTAAATTTTATTGGAGGTTTTGCATCCTCAACTCAAGTGTCAACATCAACTCCATCATCTCATCCAGGAGCATTCACTCTTGCAAGCAATCCATATATACCAATAGCAGATTTTTCAATCTCAGGATGACATGTAGACTCTGGCGCGACTCATCATGTTACACTGAATTATGATATTCATACAGAAGCTTTCACCTATCATGGTCTTGACACGGTACATGTAGGCAATTGTTCAAGTTTGCAAATTGCTCGCCATCGCAACACATTTCTTCATTCATTTGGTCGTCTCTTTCACATGTGCAATACACTCCATGTTCCCTCTATCACTAAAAATTTACTTTCAGTTCGTCAATTTGCACTTGATAATAATGTGTTTTTTGAATTTCACCCTCATTATTGTCCTGTGAAGGATCCCATAGCCAAAACTACCCTACTCAGAGGAGAAATTAGAAATAATCTTTATGACCTGCAACCTACATCCACCAAAGTGCTTATTGGAGAACTCACAAATAAAGCCTCTTGGCATGCATGCCTTGGTCATCCATCTCTCCGTCTCGTTCAAGAAGTCATTAGTCGGTTTAACTTATCAATCCTTTTGTCATCCCCATCTCATTTTTGTGATGCATGTCTGAAAGCTAAGAGTCATAAAGTTCCATTTGTTTCTTCTTCTCATATGTCTAATTTTTCTTTAAAAATAATCCACACAGATATTTGGGGTCCTGCTCTTGTTTTGCCAAACCAAGGTTTTCTTTATTATATGATTTTTATTGATGATTTTAGTAGGTTTACCTGGGTTTTTTTTTTCATGAAACGAAAATTTGACCTTTTTGATATCTTTTGTCAATTTCAAAGGCACGTGGAACGTTACGTTGATCGTGAAATCCTTTCTCTCCACTCTGATTGGGGTGAAGAATATCAAGCACTTCATTATCTTCTAGACTCTTATGGCGTCCTTCATCGAGTCTCATGTCCTCACACTCTCGAACAAAATGGCTTCGTAGAAAGGAAACATCATCATATAATTGAAACTGCATTAGCTATTCTCGATCATACATCAGTTCCACTTAAATTTTGTGATGACGCGGTTTAAATAGCATTTTATCTTGTTAATCGTCCACCTACTCAATTACTTCAACATAAATATCCCATGGAATAACTCTACAATCAAACTCCTTGTTACACTTTCATACGTATCTTTGATTGCGCATGTTATCCATAGCTACTACCCTACTGTAAAAATAATCTAAATCCTTGTTCTCAACAATGTGTTTTTCTCGATTATAGTAATTTTCACCATGGCTATCGTTGTCTATATATTCCAACAGGGTGCATATTTATATCTCGGCATATTATTTTTTTAATGAGTCTATTTCCTTTTACAGCCTCAACAGGAACTTCATCATTAGGGAGCAGTGGAACTTTCTTAATGTCATCTAATATCACATATGAATTCTCCCAGATTGCTCATCCAATCAGACACACTAAAGATACAGGAGGTGATGGCATCCTCGGTCCTCTCCGGAGCCATTTGCAAACTCCCCTAGGTCATCAGAATCGCCCCATGTGACTACTCCATTAAGAGCTAGATGCACTAATAATTTCAGAAGTGGCAATGCTTAAGAACCTATTCCATGTACAATCTTGGAAGCATCTCCAACTACAGTCAATATGATAATCACCTTGTCTGCTTACTTGTTCATCACCATGATACTCGGCACATGCTTCCCTTAAGTGACATATATGCACGATGCCCACTAATGGTTACTCGACATCCTCTGCTTGAACTCTAGTGATCTCCTCAAAAATCATTGAGCCATCTTGTTTTACAGAAGCAAATAAGGATTCGAATTGGCGTAGTGCGATGGCTACAAAATTTGATGTACTTCTTTGCAATGAAACATGGAGCCTAGTTTCGCGCACTTCCTCCATGAATGTTGTGGGTTCTAAATGGATATTCCATCTTAAGCATCAAGTTGATGGTTGTCTTGAACAGTATAAAGCTCGACTTGTTGCCAAAGGGTTTAGTCAACAACCAGGTATTGACTTCAATGACACCTTTTGCCCAGTTATCAAAGTTACATCTGTTAGATTATTACTATCAATAGTCGTCAGTTCTAATTGGTCTAACCGACAATTAGACGTTTTTAATACATTTTTTCATGGTAATCTCGAGGAAACGGTATTTATGGAACAACCATTTGGGTTTATTCATCCACAATTTCCATCTCATGTTTGTCACCTTAAGAAATCCGTATATAGTCTTCGGCAAGCTCCTCGTGCATGGTTTCATCAATTATTCAAATGATTACAGACTCAAGTATTTTCTGTATCAAAAACTGACTCCTCTCTATTCTACATACATAATGATGGATTTATGATATTTTTTCTTATTTATGCTGATGACATTTTATTAACAGGCAATGATCAAAAGGGCATCACATATCTATTAAGTATTTTCAATCAAGAATTCCTATTCGAGATTTAGGAGATGCTCGTTTTTTTCTTAGTATTTAACTTGTTCCACATGATGAATGTTATATCCTCTCTCAGAGCAAATTTATTACTACGCTTCTTCAAAGGGCTAAAATAAATGGAGTACGTCCGATCTCTACACCAATTGTTACAAATAATGTATCTATAACTTCTTCCTCTTCGGTGATGTCTAATCTCCAAGTTTATCGAAGTATTGTTGGAGTTTTACAGTATGTTACTAACACACACCCTGATATTACAAAATCGTGCTTGTTAGTTCATGCTTACTCCCACTGAACAAAATTTGGAAGGTATGAAAAGAATACTTCGCTATCTCAAAGGAACTATTTTGCATGGTCTTTTTTTTATATCGTCACTCATCTCAAGATTTTCATGCCTAAAGCTATGCGGATTGGGCGAGTTCTCCTAAAGGTAGATGCTCTACAAGCGGATGTGCAATATTTCTTAGACAAAATCTTATCTCTTGGAATTAGAAAAATCAACCTACAATATCTCGTTCAAACACTGAGACTGAATATAAAGTTATATCCAATGCAACGTCAGATATTATATGGCTTCAATCCTTTCTTTCTGAACTTCATCTTACGTCAAATATTGCACCGAAAATTTGGTGTGACAATATTGATGCAACATATCTTGCAACAAATCCAGTATTTCATACTCATACAAAATATGTTGAAATTGATTTTCATTTTATTCGAGAACGCATGACAGCTAAACAGTTATCCATCTCTTATATTTCTGCAGAATATCAAATCGATGATATCATTAGTAAGTCATTATCCTTGCAATATTTCACCAAGCTGGAAAGCAAACTCTACATTAGAGATCTCCCGTTAAATTTGTCGGGGGGTAAAAGAGATTTATTCAAGTCATCAGGAAAATAAGACCTAATCAACATTTCTTAAGACACAATAATTTTCTTATTAATATGTCCTTAGAATTGGTGAATTTAGAATTGATCAATTGACCGAGTACTTGTAAACATCTATATATTGTATTCTTTATAGCTATATCAATAACAAGATTTTATTATTGTTCATATCTCTTTCTTCTCCTTACAATCAATCATTTATACATATAGTGTTCTCTGATTCTCATCATGATCATGTTCCAGCAATTTCGCTAACGTGTTTGATGAAGAGCACATTATCCATGCTTTGGCCAATGATGTCAAAGTCGTAAGAAAATACCGAAAGAGTTGATACCGACCACGACTGCAGTAATACACTTCCGAAGCTGGTCAAGAGTGGACTACTATCAAAATGAGATATTACCTATGTAGGATAATCATCTGGTATACTAGCTGCAACCAGAAGTTCATCTTATGGCTTATAGCTAGTAATGTTTCTCATGCCTATGGCTCTCAGATTTGCTCCAAGAATTGAAGCACTAGGAAAAGTATATTTCTTTAACTTTATGGCGGCCATGGTTCGACGTAATATCTTTTTTGTTTATTCAAACTCATGCAGTTATTGGTGGAGAGGATGAAATCGTACGGTCCATTTATTGATTTGCACTTTCGTTACGAGAAGGGCATGCTTGCTTTTAGTGGGTGCACATATGGCTTATCACCTATTGAATCTGATGAACTAGCAAGGAGTAGGCATGCTTTTGACGTCTTAGAGGCTGCTTATTCTGGATTTCTTTCATGTTCCACAGCATTAACATGTTATCTATTTTGCAGAGAAAATGTTTCGTATTGGAATATGAAAGAAATTGTTGCTCAAGATCAAAGGGCCAAAGGGTACTGTCCCCTGACTCCAAAGGAGGTTGCAATTTTTATTTCTTCTCTTGGATATCCACCAAGCACTCCAATATATATCGCAGCAGGGTTGATATATGGAGGCAGTTCTCATTTGGCTAATTTGGAATCCCGGTTTCCTATTTTGTTGAGCAAGGTATTGAATTTGTCGACGCTGACATTCAAATGCTGGTCTTGGAACACTTGTTTCTATCATTCCTGAGGAAACTTGCTACTTTGTTTGTGTTCAATTGCATTCATAAGATGAAAGATTTGTGTTTGATGTGTTTCAAAATTGATTTCTTCTACAGATCATCTATCACTTTGCCTTTGTCTCATCCGTTCTGATCCTGTTTATGAACTAATTTTACAGGAGAAGTTAGCGTCGGCACAAGAGCTTGAACCTTTTAAACATTATGCTTCGCAAATGGTAGCACTAGACTACATTGTGTCACTGGAAAGTGATGTTCTTATGCCATCATATTCTGGGAATATGGCGAGGGTGGTTGAAGGTCACCGTCGTTTTCTCGGCCACCAGAAAACAATTAATCCTGACAGGTGACCTTCTTTGAACTCCTGTTCTTATATATCGAATTCGCGAAAGGTTACCGTCTTCATTGAACCGTCATCTACCTTTGTGAGTGTAGGAAAGCTCTTGTCTGTTTGTTCGATAAGATCAATCGAGGATCTCTGAGGAAGATATCCAATATTATCTGTGAGATTCATAAAAGAAGGTAAGTGACTAGTATGTTTGAATTTCGATTCACCAGTGAAACTTAATGTTAGGCAAGGTTCTCCTCGCAAGCGAAAAGGGCATGCAACTGGCACAAAAGGCATGGAACGATTCCGGACTGAAAGAAGTATTTTACGAGAACCCTCTACCTGATTGTTTGTGTCAGCAGCAACTTTGAGAATTGGCCATCTAACTTGTGCATAGATTGCTAAATGACACGATCAATTCATACACCTGACTGCATAGCAAATTTGATAGGATCCAGATAACATCCCGACAACAAATCTCGAGAGGAGTGATTGATTGCGCCCCCAGGGGCCAGGGCTATGGTGCAACGGTAAGGTCACTAGTTGTTAACCCAAGCATCCGCGGTTCGATCCCCAGCTATGATGTATTTTGCATGAATTTTTCCTCCAAAATGGGGCCCGCTGGGCTTCTAGACTGGCCACCGCGAGCGCTTCCCAATTTACCCTGGTGGCCGGTGGGAAACTTCTGTGGGACCGGGCCGGTCACCCCAGGTTCAATTTGTCTGCTGCCTGGTTCATATTTTTTTTTTCGAGAGGAGTGATTGAGGGTCTTAGGGCATAACACAAATGATAAACGCATGATATTTCTAGCTAGAGCAACAGCCAGGAGTTGATTCAAATTTATGATCTTTATTTTCTACCCTACTATATGCTTTCCATCTGTATATCTGAATTAACCTTCCTCTCTATCTATTGAACTAACTCTAGAAGGATCGTTTTCTCTTGAGAGTGACTGGCGACTCATCTGTTGTAATAGTACCAGATAGAAGTTTATTCACTTGATCCAGTCACTCTTTAGAATGAAACACTACTTCAATGCTGCTCCTGAAGCTTACTAAATCCTACCAAACAATTTCTAAAGCAAACCATCAATTATTTTTCAATAAAGAAACTAACTACAATGAAACCATTTAAAGATGTTATCACCACAAATCATTCAATCACAAAATAAAACAGAAGGAAGCATCATCTTATTTTAGTGTTTAAATCTTCTTTCAGAATGTGTCTAAATATCACATCTTCGAAATATATGCATATATCCGCCCATATGCACTAGATTAAAAACACCAAATTATTTTTATAAATTACGACAAGACAATCAGGTTCTTATTGGATCGATAACTACTACCGAGCTAAAATTGAAACTCTGCTGCAAAACCGTAATCCAAAGAGGAAAGGAAATGCAAAAGAAAGAAAGTAATTCATCCAACCGACCATTGTCAACCTGAGAGATCTGCAAGTTCCCCTGCTCGTAAAAATATGGGATTCTTCTGATTATCAAATGCATTGTAAACCATTTGCATTGCGCGAAATGGCATAAGATCACACAGGCAATGATCGTATTGTACTTGAAAGCTGAACTCTTTGGCGATCTTAGATTTCATGGCATTCCCGTATGAATCTGTATTAGTAACTGTTAGAGTTTGGTGACCCGAATTCAGTTTAATCCGATAATTTATTATTAGATATTTTTCTTATTAATATGTTAATTAACAGATTCTTTATAAATCTGTTAATTAACAGTTTTGTTATTAATTTTTTATTTGACTAAGTATCCAAAGGTGTCTATAAATTGTGTATCTCATGGACAAGTTTTATCTATTAAGAAAGTTATTTGGTTACCTCTTTTTTCTTTCTCTCTACCTCTCTTTTCTCTCTACTTCTCTTTACTTTATCAAAGCTGCCGACTTTGTATTCCATCGTTCATAGTGATTTTTCTTTCTCTACCTGTGGTTTTTCCCGTCAGGGTTTTTCCCGTAAATCTTGCGTGCGTTCTCTGTTGTTCTTGTTGTCATTTTTTCGTATTAATCTCGTTACAAGTGGTATCAGAGCAAGGTTGGTTTTGAAGATTTCAACCGGGATTAATGACAACGGCAAGTATGAAGTATGATATTTCGCTTTTGGATCGCAACACCAGGTTTACGCTGTTGCAAGTTAAGATGCGAGCGGTGCTAGCGCATCTAGACTTGGACGACGCACTATTCAGGATAGACAACATGCCCTCGACATGGACAAAGAAGGAAAAGGAACGTAAGGATCGAAAATCTCTATCTCAGATCTACCTTTACCTATCGAATGAGATTTTACAGGATATTTTGAAGGAGAAATCCGCTGCTGCACTATGGCTAAAACTGGAGCAGTTGTGCATGAGAAAAAGTCTTACGAGCAAACTGGGTCTGAAACAACATTTGTATTCTCATCGCATGGCAGAAGGTACGTCGTTAAGAGATCATTTGACTGTGTTTAAGGAAATCGTCTTTGACCTAGAGGCTTTGGAGGTCAAATATGACGATGAAGATTTAGCATTGATCTTACTGTGTTCTTTACCCTCGTCATATACGGCTTTTAGAGATACTATTTTATATAGTCGTGATACTCTTACTTTGAATGAAGGTTATGATTCATTATTTTCAAAAGAGAAAATGAAACGGCTTGTCGAAGGATCTGAGGCTCTGGGTGAGGGTCTTATTATTCGAGGAAGGACTCAGGAGGAAAACTCTGATGGTAATATCAGGGGCAGGTCGAAATCTAGAAATAACTATAAGATCTGTAATTATTGCAAGAAGAAGGGTCACATCAAATCAGAATGTTACATGTTGCAGAATAAGATTAAAAGGGCAGTGAAAATTCGAGAGAAAAACAATCAGGGAAGTCTGGTGAGGCTGATGTTGCCGAAAATCACAGTAATGGTGAACTTCTCGTTGCATCTGATGCTGATTTAAAGCAGAGTGAGGAATGGATTCTTGATTCTGGCTGTACGTTTCATATGTGTCCCAATCGGGACTGATTTTCAGCATATGAAACAGTTTCAAGTGGTGCCGTTTTGATGGGCAATAATGCATCTTGCAGAATCGCTGGCATTGGTACGGTCAGAATTAAGATGTTTGATGGTGTCATTCGGACACTTGGTAATGTGAGACACGTCCCTGATTTGAAGAGAAATATGATCTCTTTGAGTATTCTTGATTCTAAAGGGTACAAGTACACTGGTGAAGGTGGAGCTGTGAAGGTCAGTAAAGGGTCTCTTGTTGTGATGAAGGGACTAAGGAGAACCGTCAATTTATATGTGCTGTAGGGATCTACAGTAATAGATAGTGTTGTCGTCACAAGGTGACATTGATAAAAGAAAATCACTTATGGGGTGCGTTTTCACTGTTGACGGTTGTGCACTTGTGCTATCAGTTAGAAAGCTACTTTGCAGAATACAGTTGCATTGTTCACTACAGAGGCTGAATATATGGCTATTACAGAAGCTTGTAAGGAAGCTATTAGGTTGAAATGACTCTACAGTGAGCTTAGCGAAGACTTGCATATTACTACAGTCTTTTGTGATAGTCAGTGTCATTTTCTTCACGAAGGATCAGATGTTTCATGAGAGGACAAAGCATATTGATGTGAGGTATTATTTTATACGTGATGTTATTGCTCGTGGTGATATTATTGTCAGGAAGGTCAGTACTCATGATAATCCTGCTGATATGATGACTAAGTCACTCCCTATAGTCAAGTTTAAGCATTGCTTGGACTTGGTTGATGCTAAATGCTGAGATTTGCTTATGAGACTTTTGTGGAAGAGGTAGAGAATGTTCTTTTGAAAATTTGTGAAATTCGCGTCAAGGTGGAGATGGTTAGAGTTTGGTGACCCGAATTCAGTTTAATCCGTTAATTTATTATTAGATATTTTTCTTATTAATATGTTAATTAACATATTCTTTATAAATCTGTTAATTAACAGTTTTGTTATTAATTTTTCATTTGAATAAGTATCCTAAGGTCTCTATAAATTGTGTATCTGATGGACAAGTTTTATCAATTAAGAAAGTTATTTGGTTACCTCTTATTTCTTTCTCTCTACCTCTCTTTTCTCTCTACTTCTCTTTACTTTATCAAAGCCGACAACTTTGTATTCCACCGTTCATAGTGATTTTTCCTACTCTGCCCGTGGTTTTTCCTGTCAAGGATTTTCCATGTAAATCTTGTGTTTGTTTTCTATTGTTCTTGTTGTCGTTTTTCGTACTAATCTCATTTCAGTAACCTCATCAATTATATAAATCTCTGATGGTCAACTGAAAAAGATACAATCGAAATCTCTGATCATGGACGACTAAAAAGACATGTTTTCTTATGATCTGAATCGGATAACAACACATGAAATGTCATCTTTGCTGTCTCTACTGAGTGCCTCGGTGGTCAATTGTCTCACTGCAGTTTGCGAATCCTTAAACCTTCTAGCAGTCGCAACTGCCTCTTCATTGTTCATGACCTAAATAGAATTTGCAATAAAAAAAATATATACATGTTCTTAGATGACTCCCAATGTATAATTGGAATTACAATAGCATAATTAGTTTTAAGGTTGAAGAAGAAACCTTCCATATACCATCACTAGCAAGGATGAGTAGCTCTGTCTCTGATGTAATGTTTAAACAACGAATATCAGGATCTGACCGCAAATGTGATTTCAAATTCTTGTCTCCAAAAGCACGGGATACAGCTAACTGGCCATTAACCCTTGGAACATCTCCTGACTGAGTTAAAAAAAAATGTGAATTTTTAACAGATTGCAGATAAAAAACGAAAATGATCTTCTATATTTAGGTTCCAGTCGTCACTGCTGAAAATATACCTTTAACCTTTTCTTGAATATTAGTGAACTGGGGAAAAAGTAAATTCTATGTGATTCGTCCTTTCATAATTAAGTTAATTCATATGTGATTTAAGCCATAAAAGATAACCATGTCTCAATCAAAGGGAATCCATCATTTGCTTACTAGGATTAACAACAACAACTACTAAACCTTATTCCGTTGGATGGAGTTAACTGTATGGATTCTTTTATATGACTCTGTCCCTTGTTATATCATCATCTAAATTTAAATAATTTTATCTTGTTCTATTGTTATGCATCCTTAATGGCAACTGTATGAATTTAAAATATGTTGCCTCCATTATTTTATTGCTAGCAAATATTGTTGTTTTTCATTTTAGGTCTTCTAAATCATTCCCGTAGTAGATCCAGACCGATTTTTTCTGTTCCTTCGATAAAAGATTCATTCTCTTCATAAAAATGAGGAGGTAGAACTAATAAAGAGCTCTTTTTCGATTCATCTATAGAGTTGAATACCTAATTCACCAGATTCGGAGACATCCTTTATTTGATAAATCTAAAATTTATCAAACTAGAATAAAAGAAAATTGATATAAAGACATATCATCCTTAATTTGATAATCTAAGATTTATCAAACTAGACTAAAAAAATATTGATATAAAGACATACCAAACAATTAATTAAGTATTTGAAATATAAAATTATTTCCGTTACCGGGACTCGAACCCGGGTCTCTCAGATGAGAGCCGAGTATCCTAACCAACTAGACTACAATGGAGTTGCTTAGATTTAAATAATATGTTATTCACGAGTGCTACGGAGCTAACAATTGCATTGCAGTTGAAGTAAATCCTTCAGCTTCTCACTTTTCAAACTCAATTTGCGAGGATGAAAAATTCAAGAGGATAAACACCTTGGTACCCTCAAAGTCTCCACCTAATTTAGGCACCTACTTTAAATGAAATCTTTCGATGGATACAAATTACAAAGAGGTAATTCTAGAAATATCATTTGATGCCCCCACGGGCTGGATCAGCTGGTTAAGACACTCGCACTTGAAATGGAGGTCGTGGGTTCGAGGGTCGACAGTATGAACGAGGAGTTGAACCTCGACTGCTGTTTAAAAAAAATCCCTCGCGCCTGGGTGTCTTAGCCTGCCCAGCATTCACCGTGATTTACCCCCTCTGGACACTTGTGGGGCAGAGACCAGGGGGCCGCTAGGTTGGCGGTTCCAACCTTTGAAATAGAAATATCATTTGATGACTTGACTGGATGATCTTCATACAAAAAGTGCATTTTAGCTTGGGAAAACTACAAATTTTAATATCAAAGAACATTGAGTATCATGAGGAAATGCTTGTTCTGCTAAATTAGTAGTAAAATAATTTACTTTAAGTTGCTTCAGTGTTGCATTCATCAAGATTGTTCAAACTTCCACTCGGCACAGCAATATTCTGATTCATTCAAACTTACCTAAACCTTTGAGACACCTGGACACCAAACTACACTCCCTACTGCACAGCCAGAATTTAGATTGAATTGCAATTACAGATTAAAATTCCTGTATCCTAAGATCTCTCGTACATAAATAGGATATTTTCAATTGTTTATCTTTGTGTTCATGATTGATGGATTTTTTTACTACTTTTATTTGTAATAGCAATAACATCTTTTAGACTGTTCTTCAGATGCTATACTTTTTTGTATCTCTTTTTTTCCTTATGGATTAAAAAATCGTGTGTTGTGATTTTGATTGGTAGATAAGTGGCATGGTAGCAGTGTCACGATTAATTGACACAACACTTGTTATTCCTCGACTCGACAAGAGATCATTTTGGCATGATTCTAGGTACAATGCTTAGATTTTATCTTTTTTTCTTCTTTTTTTCCCTTTCTTTTCACAGGTTGCACTATCTGAATGATCTTTAAGCTCGCACATGGTGACAATATATACATCGATGTTTTATCTTTTCTGCAATACTTAACTGAACGGTTCATCAGTAAAAGAGATTTATTCATGTCATTAGGAAAATA
The DNA here is from genome assembly GCA_024364735.1 of Boesenbergia rotunda. Classification (NCBI taxonomy): domain Eukaryota; kingdom Viridiplantae; phylum Streptophyta; class Magnoliopsida; order Zingiberales; family Zingiberaceae; genus Boesenbergia; species Boesenbergia rotunda. The sequence continues at coordinate 218,690 of JAGFNQ010003151.1, read as the reverse complement.
AGACCTAATCAATATTTCTTAAGCCGCAGCTTTTTGATTTGCATCTCTTTGCATTAGAATTCTCTGTCATATTTGGAAGATTGGTGGCGTATTCGTTTCATTTATCCTTTGTGCGGTTTGTTTTCTTTGAATTGATGTTGCCGATTCCTCTCAAGTTCCAGTTGGTGGTCGTTGATTCTAAAACAATAATTAAGTTGCGGTAAAAGAGAGCCATATGTTGTTCGCTTGTGATTGAGAAGCTAAGTTATTCATCTTCTTATATATAATATCGAAACATTCATCTCCGTTATCCACCATAGAATAAATTTTGCGACATAACTTTCTTCTCTGCCCCTAAATGTCATATCTTATTTACCTGTCAAACTTAACAATCATAATTATATGCTCTGGAAGATGCAGTTTCTTTCACTACTATGTGTTCATGATCTACTGGCAGTTGTTGATCGTATTTCTCCTAAACCACAAGTAGCCGATGCAAACTATGTTATTTGAAGCAAGAAGGATCAACTTATTATGATATATCTTGACGATCGGTGAATCTATACTTCCTACAATTAGGGTTTGATAGCTCTCGCCAAATATGGGAAGCTCTTGCTCAAACCTTTTCTTTAGACTCTCAAGCATGTGTTCTTCAAATTCACATGCAATTACAATCGGTGCAAAGAGGAGACATGTTAAATCCGACACTTTTGATTATGTTCCGGAAATTTTTGGAGAATTACCGGATATGTTCCGGGGCTTCCGAAGCCTTGGACTTAAATTAGGGACTAAACTGTAATTAAAACGGACAATTACAAGGACTAAAAAGTAATCAAGTTTAAACCTAGGGGTGGTTTTGCAATTTGATGAAAATTGGTTGGACTAAAGTGTAAAATGCCATCTCTTATATCCCTTGACCTAGCCCCTTTGTTGCGGCGACTTCTCTCTGCCGATCGAAGCCGCCGCCCGGCCACTGTCTGATCCCACTCTGGCGACCGCGACCTCGGAGCTAGCTGACGGAGTCTCCCTTCCTCAAGTCCTAAACCACCTCACGAGCGTGAGCTAGGGTTTCGCCCAAGTGATTTGGGGCCGTAGCTGCTGTCTACCGGCCGACGACCTTCATTGCACGGTCGGAGCCCCACCGGAGCTGAGCTAGGGTTCACTTAGCCCGGAACTCGCAAGTAAGCTTCTATCCCTCGAATCGTGAGTCATCTCCTTGGATTGACACGAACCAATGCTGTGATGGTGAGGTCGGGTGTTGTTCTGATTTAGGAAACGTTCCGGTATTCACCAGCGGAGATTGGGATCTCAATCCCTTGGAACAGAGCTAGGATTCATAGAGGAGATTGCTGGGAAGAAGATACTCACTTGTTGTGTAGCTATTCGCGCCAGATTTAGGCAGAGAAGACTCATCGGCACCAAGGTGAGGACTTCTAACCCATATCCTAAAGAAATGTTCTTGGATCAATGATTGTTGTGATCTGTTGTGGATGTAAAATGGATCTTGAATTTGCTGGCATCTCCCTGTACAGATTCTGGTTGTTTGGATTGTTTCTGCTTGGAGCTGGGAAAAGGGAAATTGGTTTTGACCGCTTGGAATGTGAGGTAAGGATCCAAATGCTTGTGAGTTTTGTTCATATGTTGATGTAATTGCTGTGATCGATTTGATCTAGGGATGTGCTTGCTCATTAAATTGAAGTTTGATTTTGACTGTGGAAGTGTGGTGGAACAGCTTCGGTTTTGTAGTAGGGTTGTAGGAATTGAAATCAATCCTAATTGTATATACGTAGTTCGTCTATTCGCTTTAGCCGGACTAGGTTGTGGGTTTAACACTTAGATCTTGTGATGTTGTCTCATGATACTTAGAGTTGAATTTAAACTGAACCTAAACCTTAATTACGTGGGGTAATTGAGGACCTCTCCATTTAATTAAATGAAATGGGAACAAATAGGTTAACCCTAGCACGGTTTAGGGATTAATAAGATGACTATTATTTGTTTGTAGTAGCTAATTAAACATGTCCTTGATACAGGGACTTGACTTGGATTTATCGCTATTGGATTATTGGCGGGTGGTTCTTTCTCGTTTGATACAGACTTCCACTCTTGGAGGCGGGTACCCTTTGACTTATCTCTTTTGATATTGTCATGTGATTATGCATAGACTGTTATAGATAGCAGTAAGATTATACGCTATCCCTGTTTAGTATGCCTGTTCTGGATACTTGTTGGTTATCCTTGTTTATTATACCCGTTCTGGATACTTGTTGTTCATCCCTGAGTTATTATACCTGTTCTGGATACATGTGGTTTATCCCTGAGTTATTATGTTGTAGTTCCATACAGTCTCAGGTATTGTCATATCTATATGTATGCTTAGAGATCGTGTTGTATCTCCTGCCTTTGACTTTGAGGGATCTGTAGTTTCCAGTCAGTATACCTTGTAGGTTACCTGTATTTCCTGTTATAGGATTTCAGATTGAGACTTAGTATACTGAGGACTTGGGGAGGGAGGTATGTGTATCTATCATACACCATCCTTGCATTGTTGTATGCCGGCGATCAGCGACTCCCTTGTGGTTGAGCCTAATCGTCTTCCGGCACATGATATGCACACACGGCCACTCATGGGTTAGTGGATACCGCTGGGTGTGTGCATTTGCTCTGTAGTGCTCCGCTCGTCCGCTCAGGGGTAGTGGTTTCGGAGCGTGGTAGCAAGCAGGAATCCCTTCTCTACCCATAGACCAGAGAAGATGAGAGAGATATCTCCCCCATATATACATGGGGCGGAGCGATAGCTCCACCAGCATCCTGTCCACTCGGTCACTCAGTAGCAGTGATGGCAGAGTACGGACAGTGTCACGGCTCTACCCACTCGGCCGACACAGTATCGCCTGTCTCGGTGGCTTGACTGGAGTTAGGGGGTGACCATGGCATTGCACCATGTGCATATTTTGCATCGTGCATTGTTTGCTGCACTTATTTGCTGCACTTGTTTGACATCGCATATACTGGAGACCTGTTATCTGTGCTTATATGTCTATTGGTATTCCACTGGTATTTCTTACCCTCTGTACAGGTTAGATGGATTCAGGTATGTACCTACCCAGTATTTTCAGTTCCAGTCTTTCCCTACTGTTGATATGAGACTGTATTAGCTGAACCCTTATTGTTGGTATAACTTTCTATGTATATCTGTTGGGTATTCGCTGAGCTATGGACTCACCCCGTTGCCATACATTTTATTTCAGGTTGATGCCTGCCAGGAGATCCCTAGCAGCCAGTCCCCAGCTCGAGAGGAGCTCTGCTTGGTTTTATTTTACGTTGTTTTGATTGTGGACCCTATGTTATATATTTTGCTTCCGTTGCCATGTTTCGAACATGTATTCATGTTTTTATTCGATGGTATTGTACTTTTGAGTCCTATGTTGGACTTCGCTTGGTTTTGGTTTTATACCTGCCCCCGGCAGCTCAGGTGAGTTCGGATTTTGGTTTTACGACGTATAGTCATTTATGCAGTTATATATGTGTGGATTGGAGGCCTGAGGCCCTTTAAACTGCGTGGTTGTCCAAATATATATTGCGTGTGTTGGCTATTATGTTGTATGTATGTGTAAATTGTCCGCCGGACAGGGGAGGTGCTGTCCGATTTTATATTGGATCAGCGGCTCCTGGGTCTCGGGGCGTGACAATTTATTTTGGTATCAGAGCGTAGGTTTCGATGCCTACGTGTTTTCGGATTTTTCGGTGTTTATCTGATACCAATTTATTTTTGGTATCAAGCCCAGGATGTGGGATACCATCGATTCGTGATTTGTCGGAGTTAAATCTGATACATACTCGGTAGGTGTCGGAGCTCGGGGTAGATGAGTCTACCCGAGTACATTTCGGATTTTCGGAGTTGTTTCACGGTGTGATGTGGACCATGGGACTTGGCGGCGACGGTGTGATGTGGACCATGGGATCATCAAGTCTCATGTCTTTAAACTCCCGAACCAAATGGCTCCACAAAAAGGAAAAATCATCATATAATTGAAACTGAATTATGGCAGAGAGAATTGAATCTATTTTATTAGAGATTTGACTGCGAGGTGTATTATGGTGGATGATATGATTCGTCTAAAAACAGACATTCCTCTCATACTATGTAAGCCGAAATGAATTTTTCCTCCTTGTTTTTTTGATTCAATGCAACATCTATCAGTACATTTACCATATGAGGCACAAATACCTGGTCATGTTCAATACAGATGGATGTATCCATTCGAGCGATTTTTGAGGAAATTAAATAATAATATTTGTAACAAAGCAAGAGTTGAGGGATCAATAAGTAATGCTTACTTGGTTGAAGAAGCATATTCTTTCTGCTCCTATTATTTTGCTGATTATGTGAAAACCAGACATCTCAAATGTCCTAGAAATTTTAATGATGCTCGGCTGATAGACCCATTGATGCTTTCTATTTTCAAGTATCCTGGCAAGACAATTGGTGCATCTTCATCTAGATGGTTAACTGAACTCGAATATCATGCTGTAAGAACATACATACTTTTAAACTGTCATGAGGTTAAACCATATATAAAGTAAGTTTACTTCTCTAATAAAACTATCATTCATTTTAAAATGTTACTATGAGGATTTAAAAGTCTTATATCTGAAATTTTTTGTCAGCTTATACGAACAACAACTATATCTGCAAAATCCATCAATTTGTGCAAGTGAGATAGCTGCAATGTTAGAGACAAAATATGCATTATGCTTCCAAATATATGTAAGTTAAAGCAATCTTTAATAATATTTGAGTCGTAAGTTATTATTGTTATTATTCAATCTCTTAATCTATGTTAAAACTAATTTTATAGGTGAAAGATCGTAGAATTTCAAATGTCGAAGATGATAGGATATTGAATCTTGCATCAGGTCCTCTCCGTAAAATAATGATTTACTCTGGTTATTATGTTAATGGCCTTAAATTCCAGGTCACACACCAAGAATCCAGCATGTTAACCTACAATTCTAGTATATGCGTCAAAGGATGTATGGAGAATAGTAACATTGAGTTTGTTTATTATGGAATACTTGATGAAATCATAGAGGTTGAATACCTTGCATTACCTTTAAAAAGATGTGTTGTTCAAATGTGCATGGTATGATCCGACCCCAAGAACAGGTACTAGAATACATCCAAACTACAATTTAGTTGAGGTTAATGGCAACAAAATGTTCAATAAGTTTTAACCTTTCATCTTTGGGGTACAAGCGGGTCAAGTTTTCTATCTTGAATACCCTACAAGGAGACGAAGATCTAGTTAATGATTGTCTGTTTGTCGTTTGAAGGCTCGCTCAACCATAGAAATGTCGAGCACCCTCACTACTCAAAACCATGATGCATTTCAGAATGATTACGTGGAGATATTCAGTTGATTCACAACTCCATTCTACATCTGATAAGTAACATTTTATTGATTATTTTAATTGCTAAAATCCATATTTGACCCATGTTTTTATTGCTTAATTGTGAAATTGCCCTAGGTTTTAGAACTTACTCTTATTTTGGACTTAATTGTAAATTTACACATATTTGGATTATTTGGCCACTAAATTCTTGATCTATTTTTGTAGGCATGAAAGGTTCATGGACCTAGGGCATATTGGGTCAAACTTGAGTCGGAAGTGACCCGGATCGAGATATCAAGATTAGGATTAAATCTGGGCCGTTCGATTCAAAAGCGGCTAGATCTGAGCCATCCGGGACAATCTGAAGCAATCCGAGCTAGGGTTAGGGTTGATCAAGCACTATGATCAAGATCTGAAGGTTTCATCCCAATCAGAGATCATTCAACCGTTGGATCAAGCTCGGAGGGCTCTAGATCGTCCATTCACAGATTAGGTTGATCTGGACCATCCGTTGCAAATCTGGAGGATCTGAGCTACCACAAGGCAGATCCTTACCCTTGATCAACATCATCAAAGTTTGGTTCAAAAATGAGCAAGATCAGCCGTTGGATTTCCTTCGATCAATCTGGACCGTTCATGCTTATGTATTTAATCAAATTTCCCAGCTTCTTCTGCCTTGTCGCGTCTTCTTCGCCGCAACCGAGTTCTTCAGCTATTTCTTAGTTTTCTTCAGCAAATTCTTCATCCAAGGGGTGCGACCCCTCAATTTCTCCATTTGATCATCATCTGAATCCTTGGAAGATTATTTCGATTGAGATTTCAGCTCAAATTTCATCCGGACAGAGGTGTTTGAGGGTTTCAGCATCATCTGTGGTCCGAGCACTGAAATCTCAGCTACAACCCATTTCCGACCATCTGAGCCACTTGTAGGGGTTCTCAGGTGAGCTCAGGTCTTCTCCAAATCACCATCGCAACTCATGAAGCTGAGATTGAAGAGTTCGGATCGAAATTTTCCCAGCTGAGGCAGTTTGAGCAGATTGGTCGATTGAGGCTAATTTCCACTGATTTGCTGGGCTTAGGGGTTCGAGGCCAGCCCTTGCTTGACGACCAAGGAGATTTTGAGCTTAGGGAGGATTGAGGCTTAGTTATTTAGCTAATTTCAATTGTTTGTAGCTGTAATTTCTATTTCTGCCGCTTGTTTCATTACTGTCTTTCTTTCAGAATTGTTTAACTTAGTTTACTGAATTGATTCTGCTGTAATTAGGTTTCAGCTCTTAAGTTTGCAAGTAGTGGCTAAGTAGTTTGCTAATGAGAAATTGTAATTCGTTTAGTTTGCTTAGCTTTAATGTCATTTCTGCACTTAGTTGGTAGCTGAATTTTGTTCCTGCGTATCAATCTTTTCTCCAGCTGTAGCAGTTGCCTAGTTTACTCCTTTGCAATGTTTTGGCTTTAAGTAGTGTTCGAAGTTTGCCTTTTTATTAGTTGGATTTTGAGTATGGTAACCAACTGCACTTAGACTAGCTAAACCTGCTCTCAACTTAGTTCTGAATTAATTTCAGACCGCGTGCCATATTTCCATTGCGTATCAGTCATATTCCTGCAATTTCATTCTTGTCTTTAGTTGCTTAAGTTTGTATCAAGCTATGCTAGTTTTAATCCTCTGAATTCACTTTGAAGATAGTTTCATAAGCATAGCAAATGATTTAGAGATTGGAATTTGTTTTCCAAAACCTGCACATCAGCTTGCATATCATTCCCCTGTGTCCAGTTTTCAGCTCTGCACGTGATATGTTCCTGAGCATCAGTCCTTGTGTCACTGAATTGGTTCTGAATTCATGTCAATCAAATACTAACTCATCTGAATTTCACATGAAAACTAAAATTGTGTCCTCGATTCCAATCGCATGAGTTGTTCTGCATTTGGTGGTTGAATTCATTTCAGAATTCTGTTCTCAACTTGTCTGAATTCTGTCTTCAAACTGTTTCTGAATTAGTGTCAGTGTTCGCGTATCAGTTTTCTTGTTGTGCATGAGCTTTTATAACCTCGAAGAGTGTTGGATTAATTCTGAATGCATTTAGGCAGTATCAAGTTAGCTTGACAGCTTCCAATTGCCTTAGGTTTGTTCTTGGACTGTGATTTCCGATTCTGCACAGCAGCTGGGGAATCTGAATTGCTGCTTAACATTCAATTGTTTCTTAATTTGCATTTGATTTGTTTGCTTAAATTTCGTCTGCTTTACAGCAGCTTATAGAGTTGCCTTTGGCATCATTTTTCAGCACATCACACTACCTAGTCTGCGTGCCAAGTTGTGGGATTTCTGCACTTGGTGTCAAGTGGAGAATTCAGTGTTTATTGGACCCAAGCTTGACTCAATTCTTAGTGTATTCTTGCCCTTGATTTCAGTCCCAATTGCATCCAACTGTTTCTGAGTTGTAACTGTCGTTTCATGCAAAAAGTAATATCATTTCGGGAAGTTGTATCAAGGAGACTTCATTGCTGATTAGGGAAAAAATTGTTTAGCATTTGGTTAGTTTTGAATGGCAATCACTGAAGCAAAACTCTGAATTATTATCAATCAGGACTAGGATCGAATTGTTTTCAGCTTTGATTTCCTGAATTTCGCAAATTTTCATTAAGTGATTAAGTGGCCAATTGGTTGAATCATTAAATGCCATCACTTGGTTAGTTCATGAGTTAGGTTTCCTTTATTTTTCATTGTGATTTAGTCTCTGAATTACAACCCAAAACTCAATTATTTATTTGAAACCAAAAAACACAAACGACACATAAATACAAGTTAGAATCAAACAACTTCAACTAGTCCCGAGGAAAAATACGACTTGTGGCCCCTTTACTACGTTTTCATATTTTTTATTGCAAAAAGGGTTTCCAGCATTTTTATAAATTCTAAATTCTGACGGATCCACACATTTCGTGACAACTTTAAATTAGCTAAATCGGGTCCGTCAACATCTCAATTACCTGTAGATATTAACGTCACTTACGAGGATATAGATGATAGAGATATGTCCAGCAGTGATGAACTTGTTGAACTAACAGAGTCTAGCGATGAGGATTTAGAAGCTACAACTATTGATTAATATGATCTTAATAATGATATGATATCATATTTTTTGTTTATCATGTAAGTTATACATTTATTTTATTTTTTATTTATATGATCATGTCTTCAAACTTTATTATGATGTATTGTAATTTTTTTTTAGATACTATTATGGCACAGCAGCAACAAGACCAGCAGCTAGGTTAGCAGCTGGCACAGCAACAACAAGAGCAGCAGCCAGTAGCACTCCGTAGCTACAAGGTTCTCAAAATTATTGGAGAATCGTAAGTATTTTTTATTATTAGTAATTCATGTTCATATCTGACTTTAGTTATAATATATTTTGAATATTTTAATAATTTTTTTGTAGATTTACTCCGGATGACCACCAAGTGTCCTCTTATATTATCGAAGAAATTAAAGAAAGAGTACGCGCTGCTGGTCTTACATGGAATCATGTAGATGAGGAGACAAAGATATTTTACTATAATGAAATTGTGGTAAATATATTTAATATATTTACTATTCTAAAATTTAATAAACTAATTTTAATTATTTGCATTGCAGAAAAAATATACATGTGAGGACGGTCACGAGGCAGAATTTAGAAATACTTGAAATATTTAGTGTGCCAAGTTGTACCGAGACCATATGTACTATTTAAGAAAGAAGGCGACGCGACCACTATATGTTGATGCTAAGACTTGGGGTGTATGGACGACCACCTGGGCTGAACAAAGATGGAAGGAAAATGCTGAAAAAACTCGAGCCAATAGAAATACAGAGCTAGGTGGCCCGAGCACCGGAACAGCGCCCCGACATTCATCTGAATCTAAATCTATTGTTGAGCATACAATGGATTTGGTGAGTTTAATTCAGAATTATGCAAGTAAATTTTGTATTTATCAATTAGTAAACTCATATAATTTAGGCCAAATAAATTTGTCTATACAAGAATGAGATCTTGTCCGCCAACCCACTTGTATGTAGATCTTTCTAAAGACCCATAAAAAGAAGGATGAGACATTTGTCGATTCTCGATCACAGCGATACACGTACAATTATTATCTTTATTCTATTTAATAGTTTCTATCTTATTAACTTTAGTAATTGTATTCAATTTGAATATTAATCCGATAATTCTTTTTCATACAGGATCAAATTACAAATAGAGTGGTCAAGACATCTCGGTCATCGATAGAGGGGGGGAGTCAAACTTTATCCACCGCCAACTGAATGAGATATATTATGATGTTGTGGTGGATGGACAAAAAACTCCACCCTCTAAGGGCTTGGCTCACAGGCCAAAGTTGCATTCGATCGTTTAAGGATGTCTAGGAGTCGTGCCACTTCGTCCGATTCTTCTTCTGAGGTGCAGTCTTTACGACAAAAAAATCAAGAAATGCACTCTCAAATTGCCTCCATGGATCAGAAGATGGATCAGTAGATAGCCACTGAGGAGCAGAGAAAAGCGAAGGAGGATCGGAGGAGAGAGGCCAGTCATAAAGCTTTCATGGGCCATATGATGGCGGTCATAGCTATTTTTACCCCTCCAACACAACACGATTTTAAGTCACAGGAGACTCAAGACCCAACAGACAGTGGCGAGTAGATTTTTTCTGAGGTATGTTAAACTATTACATGTGTTTTATTAAAATCATGTAAAATTTATTATTCTATAATTACATTCTAATATGTTATATTTTGGCTTTCAGGCTCCTTATTTTGTAGCCAGACATCCTTAACATATTCACCATATTTATATCCAGGTATTAAAATTTATTATTCATATATAATTATTTTAAATTTTAGATAAATTTTATAATTATCATTTTTATAATACATTGTTATACTTATTTAGTGTCATCATTATCATAACATATTTTATTTCATTATTTCTTGCAGGATTTAAAGTATAGGATGTTTTCTATTATCTTCTATTATGATATGTAATTTGAATTTGGATATTGATATTCTAATTTGTTTATATTATTGTGATAGCACTTGGATTATATTATAGTTTATTTTCTACTATAATTTATAGTTTAGTTTGATATTGAAATGACTTGGATTATATTATTATGATAAGACTTGGTTTATATTGTGATAGGACTTAGTTTGATATTGTTTAGTTTATAGTTTTATAGTTTAGTTTGATACTAAAATGTTATTTAATTAAAGTTTGGATGACTGTTTAATTTTTATGTTATGTATATAAAATATAAAATGTGAAATGTGAATGTTTGTATGTTTCGATGTTTGTAATGTTTGTATTATATATAAAATGTGAAATGTGAAAGAAAGTTTATGTATATTATTTGTATGTATTGTGAAATGTGTGAAATGTGATTGTTTATATGTATTATGATTTTGAAATGTGTGAAATGTGAAAGTTTATATTTTGTTTGGATAATTGTTTATATTGTGTGAAATGTAGATTAGATCGGATTAAATTTATATTATATCGTTCCTTTTTTTTTAAATTGTCGATGGAATACCTATGGAAAAGGATATTCCGTCGGTGATGTATCGACCTAGACATCAGCAAATTCTCGATAATTACCGACGGAAACGGGGTTTTCGTCGACAATTACCGACCGAATATTTTCGTCGAAAATATTATCCCGACAATTAATAATTCGATATTTTTTTCTATCGTAGTTCCGTCGATAAGGATCATTCCCAACAGAATTTCGTCGGTAAATTTCATCGGTAATGGTAAGATTTCTATAGTGTACGTACAACTGCATAGCAATTTGTAATAATTACTTTTAGTATTAAGAATATTTTGATATTGTATTATATGTATAATAATTTTAATTAAAGTGCAATATTCAATTTTTAATGTAATAATTTTAATTAAAGTGGAATATTCAATCTTTAATGTTAAAGCAGTCATCGAATTCTAATGATAACTAGTTACATAGTTATAACTAAATTCTAAAATGTTGGACTTTAAATTCTAAACTCAAATCTTATTATATCAAATCATTTTTTTATTAACGTGATCAAAATCATTTAAATTTTATTAAAATTATTTTAAATAATCAAAATCACTTAAAATAATTATAATAATTACCTAATTAAAAAATAATTAATCAGGTTAAGTAAAATCTAGGACGACCAGCTCAACCACATTAAAATTTCCTATCGACCTCCAAGGTAAATCGAAGAGCACTCATTGCGGATGTTCTAGAAATCTAATATCCTATTATGCATCGCATTTGAAAGAAAAATTTCTATGGTTAAATTAAATTATAAATATTTGAAAGATAATTTATCTTTCTATTTTTAAAAATAACTAAGGACATAATAATTGTTATAAATAGAAACTACTAAGGGGGTGTTTGGTATATATTTGGTAATAGGAATGGTAATGAATTTGATTGAGGGGTTTATGGCTTTGGTGATAACCTAGTCGGAAGTGGGTTATGAAATCAAGGGTATCATATCCTTATTTTGATTCCAATTCCCATATACTAAGCATCATAAATGGAAATGAATTAGATGTCATTCTCATTCCCACCTTCTAAACTCACTTATCAAGCACCCCTAAAATAAATAGCTAATAGTATTATAATTATATTAGATGTTACACGGTAGAGTAATTATAGAATAATTTTTATATATTATAATAATTAGTACTAATTACTATAATAGTAATGAAAATAAAAAATAATATTATAATAACTATTGAATAGTTTTTATATGAAAAATAATACTTGAAAAATTAAGCTTAATAAAATTTTAAGGAATGATGTGATATCCGAATTACAATGATTTTTAACAGATTTACTATGCCTCTCAGGCAGGGGCGGAGCCACCCTTGGGCTAGGGTGGGCTCCAACCCCACCTCCTTTTAAAAAAAAAAATTGATTATTTTTTATTTTTTAGTCAATCACAAATTTATTAATTGGTAAAACATCAAATTAAAAATAATTAATTTTAAAAATAAAATATCAAATTAAAATGATAAATTTTATAAAAATCATTATATTTAAAAATTAATAAAATCTTCATTCTAATGTGTTTAATATTTTTATTTTGAATTTGTCAATAATAAGGTCTCTTTTCCTCTCCGCAACACTATTTCTTTTTTTCTAATTTTACTCTAATCTATTAATTTTGTCGCTAACAAAGAGCCAACCATCGTTGGTCACTCGAGAGATGATCGACAAGGCGATCGTGAGGCGAACACTGCCTCACCAAGTGATCAGAAACTGCTTCGTGTGCGACCGATAGCAAAGTGACCGCACGCGAGGTGAACGCTGCCTCCCGAGACAACTAGCAACAACTTCGCGTGCGATCACTGTGTGAGTGGGCGCATGTGAGGTGGCCACTACTTTGTCACGTAATGAGCGACATATGTCTAGGTATGCAAATATAAGTTATATTTCAAATTTTATTTAAGGTATATTAATATGATACTAAATCTATTTCTTTTTCATTCTCTAAAAAATCTTATACAAAGATGGTCAATTACTCAATTTTGCTTGTTTACTCATAATTCTTGATACTTCAACTCTCAAGGTTCTCGATTCTGTCAGCCCTAGGTAATTTTAAATTCTGGCTATGCCCCTGCTCTCAGAGTATAGTTTAATTCGGGACGACGGTCGGAGGCCGTCGATGATGTCCAAATGGCAATCAAACATGTACATATTGACTGCTATATCATTTTTTTTAAAATTGTCATTTAAAATTTTCCTTTTTTAAAATTTTCAATTAAATTTTTCCTTAAATATATTATTACTCTTTTGATATATCACAACAATTATCATTAACTATTATAACTATGTTTGAATAAAAGATATTTTAAAAACAAAATATACGATGAAATATCCTTTGATTTATTTTTAAAATTTTTTTACTATTTATGTCCATCAATTTTTATCCTAGTTATAGTTATAATACACTTTACGAATAAATACATGCAGCTTATTTAGAGTGGTCCGTAGAGTATCGACGTCCGGACGCCCAACGTCTTTTTTGTTTTTTTTATTGGCATAAGCATTTCGTTTACTCCAATTAATTTTGAGAAGCATCAATTCGATATTTCGAACAAAAAATATTTTCAAAATAAATTGAAAAGTTCTTCTTCCTATCTCAGAATGCATGTTAATAATAATATTATTAAGTTTATTAGCCATAGTGAAGGCTAATAAAATTTAAAATTTAAAAATAAAAAATAAAAAGGTTTAAGCCACGTTGCATCTAAGTATTATTATATTGATTTTGTAAAAAGTATTACGTACATCTGAAACAGTCCACACGATCAATTTTGTAGTGATTTATAAAGAGATAAATTAATTATGGCCAATTTTGTAGTTATTTATAAAAAGATAACTTAATTAAAACTTAAATAAAAAAATATTATTTTAATTAAAACTTAAATACGTCATTATATGAGAGGATATTTATTTTGAATTTACCAAAAATTAAGCCTTAATGTATTCTACAATTCCACCATGCGATAATCAACTAATCATACCCCGAGATTAATAGTATTATAACGAGCACTTTGAATAGTATCATTTACTTGGTTTTAATTTATTAATGGTGTCGAGCTAAGCACAAGAAGATCCAATTTTTTCATGGGTTAAATTTTTTTACGCCCACAAAAGTTTCTCGTATATTATTAGATAAATCGAATAAATAAAGATAAATTGACAAACATAAATAGATTTTGATAGATGATCCGATATTATAAAATTTTCCAATTCTCTAAATATAATATGTCTTATATTATAAAATTTTTAAATTCTCTAAATATAATATATCCTGAAGGAGATTTCATCTCATCTCTTTTTAGGACACTATAACCCCCAAGAATGAGACTGTATTTGATAGGGGCTAATATAATCGAGTCTGTAATATAATTAAATTTGTAATGTAATGTAATGTAATATAATTAATATTATATTACTATGTTTGGTAACGAGTTGCATGTAATTTTTGATAACCATAGGCTGCGTTTGGTGAGAATAATCCATCCTGTAATGTAATTAAAGATTGGTGGCTGACGACCGACAACGACGACCGACGACCACGGTTGGCGACCGCCGACCGCAGACGGTCGACCGGCCGGCGACCGACCGGAGACCGGCGATCGCCGCCGGCCGCCCGCCGACCGCCGGTCGCCCGACGAGGCCATGGACGGAGAGGGTTCTGCGTATAGGTTTCGGGAATAGAGGGTAGGGAATGTAATCAGATTACATGATTTTAGTTTTGTAATCGATATTATAAATTTTGAACCACTTTTGTAATCGAGATTTCATTATATTATAATTTTAAAATTATTTTAAATAAAGGAATCCAACTTGTAATATAATCTTGATTACATTATAGGATGAATTACCCTCGACCAAATGCAGTCTTAGATCCATCTCATATTAGATCTATAGACTCATGTATAATGCCCCCACGGGCTGGATCAGCTGGTTAAGGCACTCGCACTTGAAATGGAGGGCGTGGGTTCGAGGGTCGACAGTATGAACGAGGGGTGAAACCTCGGCTGCTGTTTAAAAAAAAATCCCTCGCGCCTGGGTGTCTTAACCTGCCCAGCATTCACCGTGATTTACCCCCTCTGGACACTTGTGGGGCAGAGACTAAGGGGCCACTAGGTTGGCGGTTCCAATCTTTTTGAAATATAGACTCATGTATAATGCCTTCACGAGTTGATATAATTAGTTATTATGTGGATTATTGTTCCAATCAATTTTAGTGTCAATATTCAACAGATGTAAAATTATAATCATTTTATTCATGTAGACCCTTTTATAGCCCAATTCACATATTCATTGAATTCGAATGGAAATTCTATTAGATATTTTGTTACTATACATTCGTTATGGAAATTGTGTTCGTAGGAAAATATTATGGAAGAACTCTTTATATTAGTTACTACCGTAAGAAAGAGCCACGAAGGATCTAATTCATTGTGACGATCCAAAGATTCATCTTCTATTGATTCTTGTCAGTTTCTAGACGAATTTATAAATTGCAAACAAATTAATTAATTGAATTTTTGTAGCTATTTTCAAACGATGGTTTAATTGGAGGAATGCATGTTCCTGGACAAGTCCTGATTCCTGAACAGTTGCCGCGCATGACCCTCCCGGCGGCATTAACGAGAGCACCGAAGAAGTCACTTGGATATCCATGATTCGATCCTTAATTATAATATATTTGTAAGATTTTTTTTTTTCAAATGGGATGTAAATCTTAGGACGCTGGATTTCTAGTCCGTCCACTGCAAATGCTTTCCGATTTACCTTGGCGGTCAGTGGAAAAGTTCCATATGACCGGACCGATCACCTGAGATGGATTGAAAAAACCTCTGTTAATATTTTTTTTTTTACGAGAGCATCGAAGAAACAAAAATAGCAGATTGGACGCCAGATTAAACTCCAACGTTTCACATTCCTAGGACCATTATCCACAATCTCTCTCAAATTAAGCAGCATTCAAAGTGCACTCGTTGATTTCAATGGAAGTTTTTGTTGGCATTTATGGTTCGGAGCTACAGTTTGTCAAAGTGCGTCGGATTGTTCTTTTAGAATCCAAATGCGTAGGCGAGAGTTTCCAATTTTAGGTACGTGTTCTGTGGATTTTGCCTCTGGATTCTTTCCTTTTCTGGTTTCTTCGTCTTCCTCCTCTCGCTTTTTGCAAACCAGACGAGAAGGGAAGCGGCGAAGAAGTAACCGAAGGCAAACTTGAGAGATGCAGCCGCGCAGACCGACGCCGACCGCCCTCTCGGCTTTCCGGTGGACTCTAATGCGCGCCATAGGAGCTATCACGGTTGCCGCCCTCGTGGTCGTGCGCGCGGTGCTCCTCCCGTCCGCGACCGCCCCCGACGCCCACAAACTCCCCCAGGCATCTCCTTCTCTCGCGTCTCTCCTTTTAGGAAACCTCAAGATGAACTTTCTTCTGCGAGCATCGCGTGAGGCAGCAGCTCGATTTCGTGGGCTTGTTTTGTTGTTCAGGAACGTGAAATCGGATACCGGTGGAAAACCAGCGAGCTCAGTTGGATGCAGGAGTTCGCTCTGCCCCAACTCCCCAAGATCCCCATTTCTGCACACAAGGTGTTTCTTGAAATGCCAGTGGTTCGTGTTAGGATAGAAAAGTTCAGTATCGCCATTGATTTCATTCTGTTTCTACTCTGAACTCTGCAGGTGGGCAACTCGAAAGGAGATTTTGATCTTGCCAAGCTATGGAAGTCGCCTTCAAAGGGAAACTTTCTGCAATGTGTGGCGCCGAGCTCATCGTATCTGCGTAAGCAGCTGTATCAGTTCATATTTTTTATTTTGTTGTTTGATTTGTGCATGCTTTCTGTGGCTATAAGATTTACACATCCTTGTCTTTTTAGTGTTTTCAACGCCTTTGCATTCGAGAGGATTCTTGCTAGTTCATGCGAATGGTGGATTAAACCAAATGCGTGCCGGGGTACGATTTGCTCTCTCTTTTTCATGTGCATTGTAGGATTCATCCTTTCATAATTAAGTTAAGTCATATGTGATTTGAGCCACAAAAAATAACCATGTCTCAATCAAAGGGAATCCATCATTTGCTTACTAGGATTAACAACAACTACTACTAAACCTTATTCCGTTGGATGGAAATATTAACTATATGGATTTTTTTAGGTGACTCTGTCACCTATTATATTATCATCTAAATTTAAATAAATTTGATCTTGTTTTATTGTTATGCATCCTTAGTGGTAACTATCAAATTTAGGAAAACTCTGAAATTTAAAATATGACTGCCTCCATTATATTGTTGCTAGGAAATACTGTTCTTTTTCATTTTGGGTCTTCTAAATCATTCCCGCAGTAGATCCGGGCCGATTTTTTTCTGATCCTTCAATAAAAGATTCATTCTCTTCATAAAAATGAGGAGGTAGAACTAATAAAGAGCTCTTTTTCGATTTATCTCTGGAGTTGAATACCTAATTCACGAGATCCGGAGACATCCTTAATTTGATAAATCTAAGATTTGTCAAACTAGAATAAAAAAATATTGATATAAAGACATATCATCCTTAATCTGATAAATCTAAGATTTATCAAACTAGACTAAAAAAAAATATTGATATAAAAGACATATCAAACAATTAATTAAGTATTTGAAATATAAAAATAATTCCGTTGCCAGGACTCGAACCCGGGTCTCTCGGGTGAGAGCCGAGTATCCTAACCAACTAGACTACAACGGAGTTGCTTAGATTTAAATAATATGATATTCACGAGTGATGCAGACCTAACAATTGCATTGCAATCGAAGTAAATCCTTCACCTTCTCACTTTTTAGGCTCAATTTGGGAGGATGAAAAATTCAAGAGGATAAACACCTGAAACCTCAAAGTCTTCACCTCATTTAGGCAACTACTTTAAATGAAATCTTTCAATGGATACAAATTACAAAGAGGTAATTCTAGAAATATCATTTGATGACTTGACTGGATAATCTTCATACATAAAGTGCATTTTAGCTTGGGAAAACTACAAATTTTAATATCAAAGAACATTTAGTATCATGAGGAAACGCTTGTTCTGCTAAGTTAGTAGTAAAATAATTTATTTTAAGTTGCTTCAGTGTTGCATTCATCAAGATTGTTCAAACTTCCACTCGGCACAGCAAAATTCTGATTCATTCAAACTTAACTAAACCTTTGAGACACCTGGACACCAAACTACACTCCCTACTTCAGAGCCAAAATTCAGATTGAATTGCAATTACAGATAAAATTCCTGTATCCTAAGATCTCTCTTACATAAATAGGATCTTTTCATTTGTTTATCTTTGCGTTGATGATTGATGGATATCTTTACTACTTTTGTTTGTCATAGCAATAACATCATTTAGACTGTTCTTCAGATGCTATACTTTTTTGTATCTCTTTTTTTCCTTATGGATTAAAAAATCGCGTGTTGTGATTTTGATTGGTAGATAAGTGGCATGGTAGCAGTGTCACAATTAATTGACGCAACATTTGTTATTCCTCGACTCGACAAGAGATCATTTTGGCATGATTCTAGGTACATCCCTCAATTAATCAGAGTTTAATTCCTTAAATAACCGGCCTTGTATCATGACTCCTATGGGGTATTTATTGGGCTAAGATAGGGACCATGAGGAGGAGTTGGTTCTTGGCCCGCTAATGGATCCAAACCCGATCCATTAATGGTGATCCATTCCACTAAAGGATCCTATTGTACTTCCTCACCAACTCCCATATCTATTACGAGTCGTCCATCTCCCCGTGTTTAAGATATCGTATGCTCGATAATTAATTTAATTTACTAATAATTAAATTAATTATCTTCTTGATATTTAATTAGTACCACTCAACCTTTTCGACATGCCGTACCATGGTCCACTTGCAAGATTTGACATGACGACCCTTTTGAGCTCACCAAGGGGGCATCATCACCTTGATTTACCAGGACACGGATTCCGTCAATAATCAACGGCACATCATATTATTAATATTATCTCTCAACTTACCGGGCCTATGGATCTAACAGAATAGATCTCGCCCATTGGTAAATCAAAGATATAATAATTAATAATATATGTCCGTCATTATTTTGGGATTAAGAGATCGTACTCCATAATATTATCCGAGGCCTAATCCAATTTACTAAGTCAGTACAAAAATTGGATGACCTCTCTTTTGGTCCTACTCAATGTACACAAAGTACACTAGTGTAATTCTATGGTTAAGATAAACCACACCTAATTACATTACAACCATCCCGATGGTTTGTCCAACTCCATCTCGGTTGTGAGCCTCTTTCTTATGCTTCGGTAAGGGACCTGATAACATGATCTTTTGTGCGACACCACGCACCATGCTATCTACAATGCCAAGTATCAGACGTTTGGTGTACATACTAATATAAACATGTACTGTGTGATTTTTTGATTCTCTTTAAAATGTAGATGTATCCTAACCAAAAGGCAAGGCTTTTAGTATACATCCTAACATTAACGTCACTTACAATGATATAGATGATGGAGATATGTCCAGTAGTGATGAACTTATTGAACTAACAGAGTCTAGTGATGAGGATTTAGAAGCTACAACTATTGATTAATATGATCTTAATGATGACAGGATATCATATTTTTTGCTTATCATGTAAGTTATATATTTATTTTATTTCTTATTTATATGATCATGTCTTTAAATTTTATTATGATGTGTTGTAATTTTTTTTAGATACTATTATATATAACACAGCAGCAACAAGACCAGCAGCTGGCATAGCAGTAGCAAGAGCAGCAGCCAAGTCAGTAGCCAATAGTAGTCCGTAGCTACAAGGTTCTCAAAATTATTGGAGAATCGTAAGTATTTTTTATTATTAGTAATTCATGTTCATATCTGACTTTAGTTAATATATTTTGAATATTTTAATATTTTAAATGCAGATTTACTCCGGATAGCCACCAAGTGTCTTCTTATATTACTGAAAAATTTAAAAAAAAAAGAGTATAAGCTCCTAGACTTACATGGAGACATGTAGATGAGGAGACAAAGACATTTTACTATAATGAATTTGTGGTAAATATATTTAATATTTACTATTCAAAAATTTAATAAACTAATTTTAAAAATTTGCATTCCAGAAAAAATATACATGGGAGGACGACAGAATTTAAAAATACTTGGAAGGCGACGCGATCGCTGTATGTTGATGCTAAGACTTAGGGTGTATGGATGGCCTCCTGGGCTGAACAAAGATGGAAAGAAAATGCTAAAAAGGCTCAAGCCAATAGAAATACAGAGCCAGGTGGCCCGAGCACCGGAACAACCCGACATTCATCTGGATCTAAATATATTGTTGAGCATACAATGGATTTGGTGAGTTTAATTCAAAGTTATGCAAGTAAATTTTGTATTTATCAATTAGTAAACTCATATAATTTAGGCCTAATAAATTTGTGTATACAAGAATGAGATCTTGTCCGCCAACCCACTTGTATGAAGATCTTTCTGAAAACTAATAAGAAGAAGGATGAGACATTTGTCAATTCTCGATCACATGCGATACACGTACAATTATTATCTTTATTCAATTTAATTGTTTCTATCTTATTAACTTTAGTAATTGTATTAATTTGAATATTAATCCGATAATTCTTTTTTATACAGGATCAAATTACAAATAGAATGGTCGAGGCATCTCGGCCATCGATAGAGGGGGAGAGTCACAGACTTTATCCATCGACTAGCTGAATGAGATCTATTATGATGTTGTCGGTGGATGGACAAAAAACTCCACCCTCTAAGGGCTTGGCTCACAGGCTAAAGTTGCATTCAATCATTTAAGGATGTCCAGGGATCGTGTCACTTCGTCCGATTCTTCTTCTGAGGTGCAGTCTTTACGACAAGAAAATCAAGAACTGCACTCTCAAATTGTCTCCATGGATCAGAAGATGGATCAGTGGATAGCCACTGAGGAGCAGAGAAGAGCGGAGGAGGATCGGAGGAGAGCGGAGGAGGATCGGAGGAGAGTCTAATATCCTACTGTTATGCATCGTATTTGAAAGAAAAATTTCTTTAGTTAAGTTAAATTATAAATATTTAAAAGATAATTTATCTTTTTATTGTTAAAAATAACTAATTATCCTTCTATTATACTTATATTTCTGAGACATAATAATTGTTATAAATAGGAACTACCAGATAGCTAATAGTATTATAATAATATTAAATGTTACACTGTAGAGTAATTATAGAATAATTTTTATATATTATAATAATTAGTACTAATTACTATAATACTAATGAAAATATAAAATAATATTATAATTACTATTGAATAGTTTTTATATGAAAAATAATATACTTAATGAAAAAATTTAATAAAACTTTAAGAAATAATGTGATATGGTAATTACAACGATCTCCAACAGGTTTACTATTTCTCTCAGGGTATAGTTTGATTCGGGACGGCAGTCGAAGACCGTCGATGATGTCCAAATGATAATCGAACATGTACATGTTGACTGCTATATTATTTTTTAAAATTTTCATTAAAATTTTTCCTTTTTTGTAAATTTTTCATAAAATTTTTCCTTAAATATATTACTCTTTTGATATATATCATAACAATTATCATTAACTATTATAACTATGTTTGAATAAATGATATTTTAAAAACAAAATATACGATGAAATATCCTTTGATTTATTTTTAAATTGTTTCTACTATTTATGTCCATCAATTTTTATCCTAATTATAATACACTTTACGAATAAATACATGCAGCATATTTAGAGTGTTCCGTAGAGTATCGACGTCCGGACGCCCACTGTCTTTTTTGTTTTTTTTATTGGCATAAGCATTTCGTTTACTCCAATTAATTTTGAGAAACATCAATTCGAAATTTCGAACAAATTTTTTTTTTCAAATAAATTGAAAAGTTCTTCTTCATATCTCAGAATGCATGTTAATAATAATATTATTAAGAGAATATTTAGGAGAGCTTCTGCTACATGCTTTTTAGATTTTGGCTACACAGAATCACTTTTGAGTATTTGGGAAGACTAGATTCTGCTTTAGTTTCTGTTACTTTTGCTCAGAAGTTAGAAGAAAAAATTTGATGTTTCTATTTGCTTCTGCTTTTTTTATTTATGATATAACATTAAAAAATAATATTTATATCTTTAAATAATATAGCATTTTACCTGATTGCCACTTGCCACTATATATATATATTATATTTATATAAATTATATTATTTTTTATTTTTTATTAATTTTATATATTTTTTCAAATATTCAAATTATAAAAAAAATTAATTTTAATACTATATTTAAAATATAATAATAATTATATCACTATTTAAAATATAATAATAATTATATCACTATTTAAAATATAATAATAATTACGTGAACAAATTATTAATAGTATCGAAATTATATTTAAATAATTAAAAAATGATTAATTTATATAGTTTAAGGATATTATTGTTATTCAATTAAAAATTAAGTTTGGAAGCAATTATTCTCCCAAATACTCAAACTTTATCTTGTATCAACTTTTGGCTTCTATTTTCAAACACTGCTTACTTTAGCTTCTTACTAACTTCAAGATAATCACTACAAGAATCACTTTTCAAGAAGTAAAAGTCTTCCCAAACACTCCCTAAGTTTATTAGCTATAGTGAAGGCTAATAAAATTTAAAATTTAAAAATAAAAAATAAAAAGGTTTAAGCCACGTTGCATCTAAGTATTATTATATTGATTTTGCAAAAAGTAATACGTACATCTTAAACCGTCCACACGATCAATTTTGTAATTATTTATAAAAAGATAAATTAATTAAAACTTAAATACGTGATTATATGACAGGATATTTATTTTGAATTTATCAAAAATTAACCTTTATTGTATTCACCGTATGATAATCAATTCAATCATATCCCGAAATTAATATTATTATAACGAGCACTTTGAATAATATTATTTACTTGGGTTTAATTTATGGGTAAATTTTTCTAAACTCTCCACATATTAAGTCAACTTTACATTCAATCCCTATACAAACTTTTTTTTTTGCATGTAGTCCCTGATGGGATTGACAAGACAGTTTGGTGAGTATTATTTGAAGAAAGTTGAGTATAAATGTTAGAAAATTGAGTATGTAAGATTGCATCCACCACATCAATAACCCATGTACTCAATTTTCACTCTTTTATACTCAATTTTCACTGATGTATACTCAGTTTTTATTTTTTTATACTCAATCCATCAGGGAGTAAATACAAAGAAAAACTTATGTGGAGAGTGCATGTAAAATTTGACTTATCATTAACGATTTAAAGTCAATTTACCGTTAATTTATTGATGGTGTCGAGCTAAGCACAACAAGAAGACCCAATTTTTTCATGGGTTAAGTTTTTTTCTGCCCACAAAAGTTTCTCGTATATTATTAGATAAATCGAATAAGTAAAGATAAATTGACAAACATAAATAGATTTTGATAGATTATCCGATACTATAAATTTTTCCAATTCTCTAAATATAATGTCTTATATTATAAAAAATTTAAATTCTCTAAATATAATATATCCTGAATGAGATTTCATCTCATCTCTTATTAGGACACTATAGCTAGGGGTGAGTATTCGGTTAAAACCGAACCGAACCGAACCGAATAAACCGAAAACCGAATAAACCGAATTTTTCCAACAAAACCGAACCGACCGAATTTTTCCAAAATAACCGAGAAAACCGAACCGATTAAAAATCAGTTAATTCGGTTTTCGACCGAATTAACCGAATTACCCGAAATTTTAAATTTAATTCGAATTTTTAATTAAAATAACAAGATTTTATTTAATTAATTATATTTTTAAATAAAAATAATTAAATTAATATTTTTATTCGGTTTATTCGGTTTAACCGAATTACAAAACTCAAAACCGAAACCGAACCGAATTAACCGAAAAAACCGAACCGAATTATAAAAAAAAAATCGAAAACCGAATTAACCGAACCGAATTTCAAAATTCGGTTAATTCGGTTCGGTTAATTCGGTTTAACCGAATTTTTGCTCACCCCTAACTATAGCCCCCAAGAATGAGTTTAGGTTGCGTTTGATAGGGGGTAATGTAATCGAGTCCATAATGTAATCAAGTTTGTAATGTAATGTAATGTAATGTAATTAATATTACATTACTATGTTTGGTAACGAATTGTATGTAATCTTTGATAACCATAGACTACGTTTGGTGAGGGGTAATCCATCCTGTAATGTAATCAAAGATTGGCGGCTGACGACCGACAATGACGACCACGGTTGGCGACCGACGACCGCCGCTGGCCGGCTGACGACCGGCGGTCGGTGACCTGCGGCCGCCGACCGCCGCCGACCACCCGACGACCGGTGGCTGTCGTCGGCCGGGCAGCGAGGCCATGGTCGCGGAGGGTTCTGCCGATAGGTTTCGGAAACGAAGGGTAGGAAATGTAATCGGATTACATGGTTTTAGTTTTGTATTCGAGATTACAAATCTTGAACCACTTTTGTAATCGAGATTCCATTACATTATAATTTTAAAATTATTCTAAACAAAGGAATCCAATTTGTAATGTCTACCAAATGCAGCCTTAGATCCATCTCATATTAGATCCATTATAGGATGAATTATCCTCTACCAAACGCAAACTTAGATAACCTCATATTAGATCTATAGACTCATCTATAATGTCTTCACGAGTTGACATAATTAGTTATTACGTGGATTATTGTTCCAATCAATTTTAGTGTCAATATTCAACGGATGTAAAATTATAATCATTTTATTCATGTAGACCCTTTTATAGCCCAATTCACATATTCATTGAATTCGAATGGAAATCCTATTAGATATTTTGTTACTATACATTCTATACATTCGTTATGGAAATTGTGTTCGTAGAAAAATATTATGGAAGAACTCTTTGTATTAGTTACTACCGTAACAAAGAGCCACGAAGGATCTAATTGATTGTGACGATCCAAAGATTATCTTCTATTGATTCTTGTCAGTTTCTAGACGAATTTATAAATTACAAACAAATTAATTAATTGAATTTTCGTAGCTATTTTGAAACGATGCATTAATTGGAGGAATGCATGTTCCTGGACAAGTCCTGATTCCTGAACAGTTGTCGCACATGACCATCCCCGGCGGCAATCACGAGAGCACCGAAGAAACAAAAATGGCAGATTGGACACCAGACTAAACTCCAACGTTTCACATTCCTAGGACCATTATCCACAATCTCTCTCAAATTAAGCAGCATTCAAAGTGCACTCGTTGATTTTAAGAGCGGGAGATTTTGATCGATCCAATGGAAGTTTTTGTTGGCATTTGTGGTTCGGAGCTACAGTTTTTCAAAGTGCGGCGGATTGTTCTTTTAGAATCCAAATGCGCCGGCGAGAGTTTCCAATTTTAGGTACGTGTTCTGTGGATTTTGCCTCTGGATTCTTTCCTTTTCTGGTTTCTTCGTCTTCCTCCCCTCGCTTTTTGCAAACCAGACGAGAAGGGAAGCGGCGAAGAAGTAACCGAAGGCAAACTTGAGAGATGCAGCCGCGCAGACCGACGCCGACCGCCCTCTCGGCTTTCCGGTGGACTCTAATGCGCGCCATAGGAGCTATCGCCGTCGCCGCCCTCGTGGTCGTGCACGCGGTGCTCCTCCCGTCCGCGACCGCCCCCGACGCCCACAAACTCCCCCAGGCATCTCCTTCTCTCGCGTCTCTCCTTTTAGGAAACCTCAAGATGAACTTTCTTCTGCGAGCATCGCGTGAGGCAGCAGCTCGATTTCGTGGGCTTGTTTTGTTGTTCAGGAACGTGAAATCGGATACCGGTGGAAAACCAGCGAGCTCAGTTGGATGCAGGAGTTCGCTCTGCCCCAACTCCCCAAGATCCCCATTTCTGCACACAAGGTGTTTCTTGAAATGCCAGTGGTTCGTGTTAGGATGGAAAAGTTCAGTATCGCTATTGATTTCATTCTCTTTCTACTCTGACTCTGCAGGCGAGCAACTCGAAACGAGATTTTGATCTTGCCAAGCTATGGAAGTCGCCTTCAAAGGGAAACTTTCTGCAATGTGTGGCGCCGAGCTCATCGTATCTGCGTAAGGAGCTGTATCAGTTCATATTTTTGATTTTGTTGTTTGATTAGTGCATGCTTTCTGTGGCTATAAAATTTACATATCCTTATCTTTTTACTGTTTTCAGCGCCTTTGCATTCGAGAGGGTTCTTGCTAGTTCATGCGAATGGTGGATTAAACCAAATGCGTGCCGGGGTACGATTTGCTCTCTCTTTTTCATGTGCATTGTAGGATTCATCCTTTCATAATTAAGCTATTTCATATGTGATTTAAGCCACAAAAAATAACCATGTCTCAATCAAAGGGAATCAATCATTTGCTTACTAGGATTAACAACAACAACTACTAAACCTTATTCCATTAGATGGAGTTGACTGCATGGATTCTTTTATATGACTCTGTCCCCTGTTATATCATCATCTAAATTTAAATAAATTTTATCTTGTTTTATTATTATACATCCTTAGTGGTAACTATCAAATTTAGAAAAACCCTGAAATTTAAAATGACTACATCCATTATATTGTTGCTAACAAATACTGTTATTTTCCATTTTGGGTCTTCTAAATCATTCTCGCAGTAGATCCAAGCCAATTTTTTTTTCTGATCCTTCGATAAAATATTCAGTCTCTTCGTAAAAATGAGGAGGTAGAACTAATAAAGAGCTCTTTTTCAATTCATCTATGGACTTGAATACCTAATTCACGAGATCCGGAGACATCCTTAATTTGATAAATCTAAGATTTATCAAACAAGAATAAAAAAATATTGATATAAAGACATATCATCCTTAATTTGATAACTCTAAGATTTATTAAACTAGAATAAGAAAAAATATTGATATAAAGACATATCAAACGATTAATTATGTAATTGAAATATAAAAATAATTCCGTTGCCGGGACTCGAACCCGGGTCTCTCGGGTGAGAGCCGAGTATCCTAACCAACTAGACTACAACGGAGTTGCTTGGATTTAAATAATATTATATTCACGAGTGATGCAGACCTAACAATTGCGCTGCAATCGAAGTAAATCCTTCACCTTCTCACTTTTTAGACTCAATTTGGGTGGATGAAAAATTCAAGAGGATAAACACCATGGTACCTTAAAGTCTCCACCTCAGTACCTAAGTGATTCATCTTCTTATATATAATGTCGTAACATTCATCTCCGTTATCTACCATTGAAACAAATTTTGCGACAACTTTTTTCTCTGCCCCTAAATTCCATATCTTATTTATATGTCAAACTTAATAATAATAATTATATGTTATGGAAGATGCAGTTTTTTTCACTACTATGTGTTCATGTTCTACTTGGAGTTGTTGATGGTGTTTCTCCTAAACCACAAGTAGCCGATGCAAACTATGCTATTTGGAACAAGAAGGATCAACTTATTATGAAATGCTTAATCTTGACGATCGGTGAATCTATACTTCCGACAATTGTAGGGCTTGATAACTCTCGCCAAATATGGGAAGCTCTTGCTCTAACCTTTACTTTAGACTCTCAAGTAGGTGTTCTTCAAATTCGTATGCAATTACAATCGGTGCAAAGAGGAGACAAGTCTATCAATGAATATATGCAATCAATCAAGACAATTGCTAATAGTTTATCTACGATTGACCATCCAATTTCAGATCGAGATTTACTAATCCATGTTCTTGCAGAATTGGGGCCTCAATATGACAGTTTTATTCCTAGATTAACTACTCGAATAGATCAAGTGTCACTTAATCCTGCATGGCTTGCTATCTTTAGATGCAATACATCTACATCTTCAATCTCAAAGGGTCTCGGATTCTCTCGCTCTTTCGCCACATGCAACTTACAAATTGATAGCATTGCCCATCCTCCACAAAATCAAGGATGTCAGGTTGGAAGAAATAGAGGTCGAGGACGAGGACGAGGTCAAGGACGAGATCAAGACCGTTGTCAGATCTGTCTCAAGATTGGTCACTTTGCTCATTAATGTTATAAGAGATTTGATTTAAATTTTATTGGAGGCTTTGCATCCTCAACTCAAGCATCAACATCAACTCCATCATCTCATCCAGGAGCATTCACTCTTGCAAGCAATCCTTATATACCAATAGCAAATTTTTCAATCTCAGGATGGCATCTAGACTCTGGCGCGACTCATCATGTTACACTGAATTATGATATTCTTACAGAAGCTTTCACCTATCATGGTCTTGACACAGTACAAGTAGGCAACTGTTCAAGTTTGCAAATTGCTCGCCATGGAAACACATTTCTTCATTCATTTGGTCGTCTCTTTCACATGCGCAATACACTCCATGTTCCCTCTATTACTAAAAAATTACTTTCAGTTCATCAATTTGCACTTGATAATAATGTGTTTTTTGAATTTCACCCTCATTATTGTCCTGTGAAGGATCTCATAGCCAAAACTACGCTACTCAGAGGAGAAATTAGAAATAATCTTTATCACCTACAACCTACGTCCACCAAAGTGCTTATTGGAGAACACACAAATAAAGCCTCTTGGCATGCATGCCTTGGTCATCCATCTCTCCGTCTCGTTCAAGAAGTCATTAGTCGGTTTAACTTATCAATCCTTTTGCCATCCTCATCTCATTCTTGTGATGCATGTCTGAAAGCTATGAGTCATAAAGTACTTTTTGTTTCTTCTTCTCATATGTCTAATTTTTCTTTAAAAATAATCCACTCGGATATTAGGGGTCCTGCTCTTGTTTTGCCAAACCAAGGTTTTCTTTATTATGTGATTTTTATTGATGATTTTAGTAGGTTTACCTGGTTTTTTTTTCATGAAACGAAAATTTGACCTTTTTGATATCTTTTGTCAATTTCAAAGGCACGTGGAACGTTACGTTGATCGTGAAATCCTTTCTCTCCACTCTGATTGGGGTGAAGAATATCAAGCACTTCATTATCTTCTAGACTCTTCTGGTATCCTTCATCGAGTCTCATGTCCTCACACTCTCGAACAAAATGGCTTCGCAGAAAGGAAACATCGTCATATGATTGAAACTGCATTAGCTATTCTCGATCATACATCAGTTCCACTTAAATTTTGTGATGACGCGATTTAAACAACATTTTATCTTGTTAATCGTCTACCTACTCCATTGCTTCAACATAAATGCCCCATGGAAAAACTCTACAATCAAACTCCTTGTTACACTTTCTTACGTATCTTTGATTGCACATGTTATCCATAGCTACTACCCTACTGTAAACATAATCTAAATCCTTGTTCTCAACAATGTGTTTTTCTCGGTTATAGTAATTTTCACCATGGCTATTGTTGTCTATATATTCTAACAAGGTGCATATTTATATCTCGGCATTATTTTTTAATGAGTCTATTTCCTTTTACAGCCTCAACAAGAACTTCATCATTAGGGAGCAGTGGAACCTTCTTAATGTCATCTAATATCACATATGAATTCTCCCAGATTGCTCATCCAATCAGACACACTAAAGATACAGGAGGTGATGGCATCCTCGGTCCTGCTCCGGAGCCATTTGCAAACTCCCCTAGGTCATCAGAATCGCCCCAAGTGACTACTCCATTAAGAGCTAGACACACTAATAATTTCAGAAGTGACAATGCTTTAGAACATATTCCATGTACAATCTTGGAAGCATCTCCAACTACAGTCAATATGATAATCACCTTGTCTACCTACTTGTTCATCACCATGATACCCCTCGACGCATGCTTCCCTCAAGTGGCATATATGCACGATACCTACCAATGGTTACTTAACATCCTTTTTCTCGAAGTCTAGTGGTCCCCTCAAAAATCATTGAGCCATCTTGTTTTATAGAAGCAAATAAGGATTTGAATTGGCGTAGTGTGATAGCTACAAAATTTGATGTACTTCTTTGCAATGAAACATGGAGCCTAGTTTCGCGCACTCCCTCCATGAATGTTGTGGGTTCTAAATGGATATTCTGTCTAAGCATCAAGTTGATGGTTGTCTTGAACAGTATAAAGCTCGACTTGTTGCCAAAGGGTTTAGTCAACAACCAGGTATTGACTTCAATGACACCTTTTGCCCAGTCATCAAAATTACATCTATTAGATTATTACTATCAATCGTCGTCAGTTCTAATTGGTCTAACCGACAATTAGACGGTTTTAATGCATTTTTTCATGGTAATCTCGAGGAAACGGTATTTATGGAACAACGATTTGGGTTTGTTCATCCACAATTTTAATCTCATGTTTGTCACCTTAAGAAATCCCTATATAGTCTTCGGCAAGTTTCTCGTGCATGGTTTCATCAATTATCCAAATGATTACAAACTCAAGTATATTTTCTGGATCAAAGACTAACTCCTTTCTATTCTACAGACATAATGATGGATTTATGATATTTTTTCTTATTTATGTTGATGACATTTTATTAACAGGCAATGATCAAAAGGGCATCACATATCTATTAAGTCTTTTCAATCAAGACTTTCCTATTCGAGATTTACGAGATGCTCGTTTTTTTCTTAGTATTTAACTTATTCCACATGATGAAGGTTATATCCTCTCTCAGAGCAAATATATTACTACGCTTCTTCAAAGGGCTAAAATAAATGGAGCACGTCCGGTCTCTACACCAATTGTTACAAATAATGTATCTATAACTTCTTCCTCTTCGGTGATGTCTAATCCCCAAGTTTATCGAAGTATTGTTGGAGCTTTACAGTATGTTACTAACACACACCCTGATATTACTAAATCGTGCTTGTCAGTTCATGCTTACTCCCACTGAACAAAATTTGGAAGATATGAAAAGAATACTTCGCTATTTCAAAAACATTATTTTGCATGGTCTTTTTTTATATCGTCACTCATCTCAAGATTTTCATGCCTATAGCTATGTGGATTGGGCGAGTTCTCCAAAAGGTAGACGCTCTACAAGCGGATATGCAATATCTTACACGAAATATTATCTCTTGGAATTAGAAAAATCAACCTACAATATCTCGTTCAAACACTGAGATTGAATATAAAGCTATATCCAATGCAACGTCAGAAATTATATGGCTTCAATCCTTTCTTTCTGAACTTCATCTTACGTCAAGTATTGCACCGAAAATTTAGTGTGACAATATTGATACAACATATCTTGCAACAATTCCAGTATTTCATACTCATACAAAATATGTTGAAATTGATTTTCATTTTGTTCGAGAACACATGACAGCTAAACAGTTATCCATCTCTTATATTTCTGCAGAATATCAAATCGATGATATGATTACTAAGTCATTATCCAAGCAATATTTCACCAAGCTGGCAAGCAAAGTCAGAGATCTCCCGTTAAATTTGTCGGGGGGTAAAAGAGATTTATTCAAGTCATCAGGAAAATAAGACCTAATCAACATTTCTTAAGACACAATAATTTTCTTATTAATATGTCCTTAGAATGGGTGAATTTAGAATTGATCAATTGACCGAGTACTTATAAACATCTATATATTGCATTCTTTATAGAAATGTTGATTAGGAATGATAGCTCTTATTGCATTCCTGAGCAAACTTGCTATTTTGTTTTTGTTCAATTGCATTCATAAGATGAAAGATTTGTGTTTGATGTGTTTCAAAATTGATTTCTTCTACAGATCATCTATCACTTTGCCTTTGTCTCATCCGTTCTGATCCTGTTTATCAACTAATGTTAGTTGGCGTCGGCACAAGAGCTTGAACCTTTTAAACATTATGCTTCGCAAATGGCAGCACTAGACTACATTGTGTCACTGGAAAGTGATGTTTTTATGCCATCATATTCTGGGAATACGGCGAGGGAGGTTGAAGGTCACCGCTGTTTTCTCGGCCACCGGAAAACAATTAATCCGGACAGGTGACCTGCTTTGAACTCCTGTTCTTATATATCGAATTCGCGAAAGGCTACCTTCTTCGTTGAACCTTCATCTACCTTTGTGAGTGTAGGAAAGCTCTTGTTCGTTTGTTCCATAAGATCAATCGAGGATCTCGGAGAGAAGGGAGGAAGCTATCCAATATTATCTGTGAGGTTCATAAAACAAGGTAAGTGACTATTATGTTTGAATTTCGATACACCAGGGAAACTTAATGTTAGGCAAGGTTCTCCTCGCAAGCGAAAAGGCCTGCTACTGGCACAAAAGGCATGGAACGATTCCAGACTGAATGAAGTATTTTACGAGAACCCTCTAACTTGTGCATAGATCACTAAATGGCACGATCAATTCATACACCTGACTGCTTAGCAAATTTGATAGGATCCAGATAACATCCCGACAATAAAACTCGAGAGGAGTGATTGGGGGTCTCAGGGCATAACACAGATGATAAACGCATGATATTTCTAGAGTAACAGCAAGGAGTTGATTCAAACTGATGATCTTTATTTTCTACCCCACTATATGTTTTCCATCTGTATATCTGAATTAACCTCCCTCTATATTTATTGAACTAACTCTAGAAGGATCGTTTTCTCCCCAGAGAGTGACTGGGGACTCATCTGTTGTAATAGTACCAGATAGAAGTTTATTCACTTGATCCAGTCACTCTTTAGAATGAAACACTACTTCAATGCTGCTACTGAAGCTTACTAAATCCTACCAAACAATTTCTAAAGCAAACCATCAACTATTTTTCAATAAAGAAACTAACTACAATGAAACCATTCTGAAGATGTTATCACCACAAATCATTCAATCACAAAATAAAACAGAACCAAGCATCATCTTATTTTAGTGTTTAAATCCAGCTTCTTTCAGAATGTGTCTAAATATCACATCTTCGCTAACTACTACCGAGCTCAAACTGATACTCTGCTGCAAAACCGCAATCCAAAGAGGAAAGGAAATGCAAAAGAAAGAAAGTAATCCATCCAACCGACCACTGTCAATATGAGAGATCTGCTAGTTTCCCTGCTCATAAAAACATAGTATTCTTCTTATTATCAGATGCATCAGAAACCATTTGCATTGCGCGAAATGGCATAAGATCACACAGGCACTGATCATATTGTAGTTGAAAGCTGAACTCTTTGGCGTTCTTAGCTTTCATGGTATTCCCGTAAGAATCTGTATTAGCAACCTCACCAATCATCCAAATCTCCGATGGTCAACTGAAAAAGATACAATTGAAATCTCTGATCACGGATGACCAAAAAGACATGTTTTCTTATGATCTGAATCGGACAACAACACATGAAATGTCATCTTTGCTGTCTCTACTGAGTGCCTCGGTGGTCAATTGTCTCGCTGCAGTTTGTGGATCCTTAAACCTTCTAGCAGTCGCAACTGCCTCATCATTGTTCATGACCTAAATAGAATTTGCAATAAAAAAATATATATACATGTTCTTAGATGACTCCCAATGTATAATTGGAATTACAATAGCATAATTAGTTTTAAGGTTGAAGAAGAAACCTTCCATATACCATCACTAGCAAGGATGAGTAGCTCTGTCTCTGATGTAATGTTTAAACAACGAATATCAGGATCTGACCGCAAATGTGATTTCAAATTCTTGTCTCCAAAAGCACGGGATACAGCTAACTGGCCATTAACCCTTGGAACATCTCCTGACAGAGTAAAAAAAAAAAAGACATGTGAATTTTTAACAGATTGCAGCTAAAAAACGAAAATGATCTTCTATATTTAGGTTCCAGTCGTCACTACTGAAAATATACCTTTTCTTGAACATTGGTGAACTGGGGAAAAAGTTAATTCTAGGAGTAAAGAATCAAGTTATTATGCCAGTCCTTATGGTAATGCAACATAAATTTTAGGTAAGATGTGTAACTATCAAATTCAATTTACTACATCCGATCACAGAGAAAGAAACTGAATGTTGTTCTACTCAAATTCAAGGTGATTACTTCAATCTCATGCTTAGACACCACAGCATCCTTGAACTAAGATCGTGTTCAAAGACAAGGCAAGAGAGATTAATTCAGAATGCTGTTCTGCTCACATTCAAGTTAATTGGTATAAAACAGCACAAAATGCATCAGATGAGATCCTGTTGAAAGAAAAAGAGAAGAGACGAGCAGACCCCCAAACTACAAACCAGAATTTATTGACTTCAGCATCCTATCAATCAAGGTCGAAAAAGTTACCATACTTGGTCTTTTCAGCAGATGCTGTGACGAAGCTGCTACTTTCCCACAAGTTTAGCTTTCCCACAATTGCAATTGATAGTTTTTATCCTCTTTTGAGACTAATTATAATTTTTCCTACATATCATCAAATAAAAATTTTATTTGGATTCATTTTAGGACTTCCAAGGTTTCAACATGCTGTTCCAGGAGACTTTGCCAAGTTGTCCAATGTTGAGGCCATATTTCAGCAACTGTATATATACACTTCTTCGATGGTTTTCTGGAAGGTTATATCATGGTTTTCGAGAAGGTTATATCAATTTCCTAAAAATTTAGTTTCTTAAATATAATAGATCAATTGATCCTGAGTCTAACAGTCAGAAATATGTTCACCCATGTTTTCAATTTTATGGAGTGGGATTACACTAACCAGAGCCTTTACATGAGAATCAGAGGATATGAGCCTTCCTCCATGTCTCATATGCCCACCCAAGATCAAACTCATATTATACCAGTTACTACTAACTGAAACAATAATGCAACTGACTGGCCTAAGAAAGCAAGTTATTGCTCACACTTACAGAACATTGAACATAGAGTGGAAGAGTAGAAGGAACCTGGCATGTTTGAGACGAAGCCGCCTCTATTCTCAATACTTCGACGCTCGATGTTGGGGTCATGATCAACTGACAATTGTATCACCTGTTGACCTTTTGCAAGAACTGCTCGGGAGTCACCAATATTAGCTATGCATAACTTTGTGCCATTAATGAGGATTGCGGTGACGGCAGTTGATCCACCTCGACCAAGATCAGGACTGTGTGAAAGAATTGCCTTGTCGGTCTTCTCGTAGGCTTTTGAAATAGCTACATCTGGATTAGTCCAAAATTCTTCCTATATTTTGGAAATAAAACAAAATGTCGCACTATAAAATTTCATGAACTTCTCTATATTATGGCCATAGAACATACATTCTACAACTCTATATGTAAATCAAACAGGAAAAAATAAATATGATAGTGATGCACCTCTTTCAAAATGTTTGAAAATAGATGCTTCTGTAAATAGGCTGGTACATTATTTCCCAAGTGTCCATCAAATATAGCAAAAAGACCAAGCTCTTGTCCTCTCATATGAATGAACTTAGCAACATGATAATCCTCCATTGGATGGTTTGTTTTCCCCTTAACAAGACTAAATCCATAAGTGATTTTTGTGCGACCATGAGAACTTTTCCCTTTACCAGCATCACATGAAGAACCTGCAAACTACACAGAGAAACTTTAAGCCTGGAGAATCTAAAACAACAGGGCTTTTCAGCACAACAACCAAACTGAAGCTTAGAACTCTTATAAGATAGTCATTTTGAGGAGACAAATTGGCCACAAGTTAATTTATTTTAGAAAATAAAAAATATTTATTTAGAAAATCAAAAATAGATTTGAGATATGAATAAGTCTGGATCACAGGGTAAGTCAGAACCCAATTAACCTATATTTTCACTCTTCTTTTTCATAGATCACATGTAAATTTCCTCATCAATCTACTGTGAGAGAGCAGCAAAAAAGCCTCGACAAAAGAAGTAAACTGAAAATAACTTATTAGAAATGGACCAAAAAATGCGGTTTAGGCACCAAGAACGACAACTTTAAATAACCCAAGAATGTATTTGACTTGCCGAAGACAAAGCAGACTTGAAGAATGTGGCCAACATAGGATGAGCAGCCAAGGATTAATGCTAGTCCTAATCTGCTAAATCGTCTTCTTTAGGGGTTGGATAGACCAAGTTGAGTTGGTTAGCCGAAGTCCAGTGTGTATAACTACAGAAGGTTTGTCAGTGAAGACTCATGTCAAGTGTGAGGCCAGGATAACAATAATACAAGGGGATCAGGGACAGCAGGTCAGTCAAGCCTGACTAGGGCAAGTGAAGAATGAGTTTCCTTGTCCAAATTCACCAGAAGGATGCTATAGAAGGAATGGAGAAGATGTCACCATTTTGACACAAGAAGAGAAGCCAAAGATAAATCGTAACGCATTCATGCAATTTTAGTTGCATCTTTTCAATGATATTCTCAAGATTGTTGTCAGAGACAACAACAAGAAGATTATGGTTCAAGTTTTCAATTCAAGAGTTTTTGTATATAACAAAGGTCACCAATAAACTCCATTTGAAACAGAAGGATATTTCCATCAGATGAAAGAATGACAAGAATTTATCTTAATCATGAGAGTAGCCACGCAAATAAAAAAAAAACCCTTATCAAGTACAATGATGGGAAATTTATGCTCGTGCTACTTTGTTCATTGTTTCTTGTATATCTAAGAGCATATTATATGGATGAGAAAACATAAAAGGTGAAGACCAGGAAGAAGATTTACAACACTCCCACTGTACATCAAGACAGACTATCACAAATATTAGATAGGTATTGTAAGAAAAGTGTTACATCAGAAGCAATTTTAATGGTTTTGTTTATTGTGTCATTAATCCAGCTTCACAATTATTTTTTACTAGCTCTTGCATGTAGTTATAACATGACAATAAAAAATGAGTGATTTTCCATGTAGCATAACTGAGATGGATACAATGAAGATCAGCATGTCCGATATAGTAGATCTCTGTTATGTTGCCAACTTGAAGAGAAATATGGCCTCTAAATGTATCAGATGCAAATGGATTGAAGAAATTGGTAAAAATGGAGTTCTTAAAGTTTCACAAAATCACTCTCATAGCTTTTACAGGCAGAATGAAAAATAGTAAGCTATCAATCATGGATAGTACTATTATTGCCGGTGATTCTGTAGTTCAAAAATCACTTCTATTGAATTCGAAGAGAATCCAAATCTGACACGTGACTCAGTTAAATGAGTCTGAGGAGATTAGAAAGGGATGAGCAAGATGCATCTCCTGTATAGGCATCATACAGGTGAGTTATTTTGCAAAGAATGTGTGTTCGAGAAGATGTAGGTCAGTTTCATGACAAAGAGAATCAGCCAGGATATATTGGATTATATCCGATCAAATGTTTGGGCCAATCATAAATTCCTTCAAAAGGTGGATATTGATAGAGCAACTTGGAATGAGTATCTAAAATGGTGTATCTTGAATTGATTAAAGCTACATCAAAAACGTGTTGAATTGATTCAACGAGTGGGATGTTAAGATGGCCATCACATAATTAGCAAGTCACTTCAAGATATCAGCTTAGGCGATTTGACTGCATTATGTGATTGCATATCTCATGGTCCAAGCCCAACATAATTTAGCACATGCACTTATTGTGTACTAGGTATATTCTAATGGATGTAACACTGATAGATGTTGAAGTGGATTGTGAGATCCCTATGAGGCAATACAAAAGACGGCTTGCAATTGAACCATATATAATCAGATTATTATGCAGACCCAAACATGTTCCTATGTTGGCAACTTCCTATAAAGGAAACGATTGTTTATCCCATTGAACCCAATTATATTGTGATATTGGTTGTGATGAAGAAAGCAATTTAAGTGAAGAGTTTGCCAGTGAACTTGTGTTCCTTGTCTAGTCTTGAACAATGAGAATTAGAGTATTGCATATCTGAGCAAGGATTGAATGCTTCATGATCAAGCAAGTACATTGATATTTGGCGCTGCTATGAGTGTGATGTGACATCTAAAAAAGAAGTCTCCTTGGGGGCAAAAAATAACCAGCCGATATGTTTAAGAAGACTCTGTCAACCACCAAGTTGTATTCGTGCTGGGACTTAGTAGTTGTAGGTTGCAAACGGTGAGTCCCATATGGGGATGTTGGAGGAAAGATGTAGAGAAGAAGTTCAGTTGCTTGAACAGTCAAAGCAAAGTTAAGAAATGCTGCGTGTAACTCCAATATCTGACTTGTTGATGATGCTTGAGAGTCATCTGAAGGTTATAGGAAATGAGATGTGTTGCTGACCTTAAGGTTGGGTAGGTCATACCAGTATGGTAGCAGCCAAGATATCAAGGTTGGCCTCCTAAGTTGTCAACTTAATGGGTCAGGCAGAGTAAGTCAGCTCAAGTAGTCCGAATCAAGTCAACAAGAGCTGTAAAATGCTTAAGCCAATACAGTTTCCAGCCAGGACACGGTAAGGCAACAAAAGTACAAGGGGTAGGAGCAAATTGACTAAAGCTTAGCTAGGATCTGCCAGCAGGTTCAACAACGTAGCAACATTCGATTAGGACACCACAACCTGAATATACTATCCCTTAGGACTTGGTTTACCAGATGCGGTTTAGGATTTATGAAGGTGTTGGTCACCGCTATAAATATATTACCATATGCACCACACGGTTGAAAAAGACATAAAATAGACAAAGGTCATTGTGGAGAGCTTTGGCGTTGTAGAACAAATCATCATCCCCTGCGAAAGTGAATCTTGGGATTTCCACCAAATCACAGTGTTTGTAGTTGTCTTGAATCTGTGGTGTATTTTGTGTGTTATCATACTTCAATAGCAAAGTGGCCTTAGTGTGTGGTACCGCCATAGTAGCGCCCCCTCACGACTCTCACGCCATTGAGAGGGAGTACAACACGAATCCAAATTAACAAGTGCATGGGTGGGGTTTGCAGAGGTGATGAAATCCCCCGTCGAGTTACGACCTCCTAACCACTACAATCATTATCCATGCACTTACCAACTGAGTAAACCCTTAGGGCCTTAGTGATTCTGTATAGCATGGATCCATAACATCAACTGCAATAATTCAGCCATCAAAATGTCATGAACAGTATGCCGATCACTCTTTATCAAATATATGTTAGGCTGTACCTTTAACCCACAATTTCATCTAAGAATCATGAATCTGATGTAATCCACAGTAGTATAGTTGGCATGAGTTAAGCATTTGAAACACTTTTCCCCTCTTTTTTTTTTAACATATTAAAGTTTCTGACTGATAACTAGGAATCATCTTCTCGAGGCTAATGCGAACACCAAACCTATAGATTACAGATAGCAGCAACACGTTAGAACAACAAAAGGACGCCTTTTCTAATACAGCTGATGCCAGGCACGAAAACGAATCGTTCATAAGGTTAAAAGGTTTCTTTTACTGATTTTATAAACAATAACTGCAAAAGGAATCCAGGAGATTCAACACAGCTAAACCCTCGAATCGGAAACAGACAAGATTAGACAAAGGAAAACATACCAATCGAAAAACTAGTTCAGTAAATCCCAAGGTCGAGGTCGAGGTTCAAATCCCTCACCTTAGAGGACGAGCCTCTGAAGCAGCACAACCACCCCATCCAAATCCAAAACTTTCTCAGTCCGCCCGGCTAAATTCTCGACGTCAATCTTCCCGATCCGACACGCAAAAGCTTCCG
Organism: Boesenbergia rotunda; assembly: GCA_024364735.1. Classification (NCBI taxonomy): domain Eukaryota; kingdom Viridiplantae; phylum Streptophyta; class Magnoliopsida; order Zingiberales; family Zingiberaceae; genus Boesenbergia; species Boesenbergia rotunda. The sequence continues at coordinate 179,211 of JAGFNQ010003151.1, read as the reverse complement.
CCCTGCGTCGTGGGGACGCGCCAGGATCGAACCTTGACAAAAGATCCGATCGCGAGTCGCGACGACGATAGAATGACCGAAGAGGCGATGTGTCGGGCGAGATCAATAGCTGGAAGCAATGAACAACGCTTCCGAAGGAGAATCCAACCTCAGAAGAAAAAGGAGAAGAAGGCACAACTATTGCTCGTCTCCGAACGATTAAACAATCGAACAAATTATAGCACGCAGAGAAATGATGACAACGGTGGGAAAAAAAAAAGGAAAAATTTTAATTGATTATTTTCAGGCGCAAACTGTAGCCTGCAAGACTTGATCATGGCGCATGCTCGGGACCTGACAAAACCACCGGCGGCATTTGACTTTCGGTTTCACCAGCTCAACCAATCAGAGCATTTTGGGGGTTTGACGAAGAAATACTTTCTGGTTTCCATATTTAGGTAATTTTATTTATATGGAAAGTATTAAACCAATAAATATACTTAAATGGTAATAATTAAACCAGTAAATATATTTAATACTTAACGAGTAATTTTATTTATTTCTAAAATTTGTTTTATATATATATATAATTTTATTTTAAAATAATAATAATGGCAATAGTTAAGGCGACAATAGACGTATACTAAATCAACAAAAACAGTTAGTGCGACAAATAGTACAAACTAAATCACGCATCCTGAAACGGTGACAGCTGGCTCTATGAATATAATATAATATAATCTCTGCAATTCGGCATTGTTTGACTATGGTCGCTCTGCAGTTTGTCACGTTCCCTTTTCCAGTGACTGGAAATTTATCAGAAGTGGGGCAACAGTAGTCAGTCGCACGCGATGACGCAGTGGGAAGGCCTTTGACAAGCACTCGTATTTTAATTTTCGACTACAGTAGTCATATTTTAATTTTCGACTACAGTTTGTTAGGTGACATTTTTTAAGATGCAACATAGCCGTCGACTGCTGGATTATTAGATTATTTATTCTGATAATCCATCAAATGTTTTTATGATCAGATCGGATTAAGGACTTAATCAGAACTAAATATCTAAATTAAAAGAAATAGTCAATTCATACTCCGGGACTACGATGCGATAATAAAAACTAAGATGGACTACCTAAATAATGAGAATTAAAATTTTATCTCAGAAATATTATATTTTTAGTTTTGAAAATTTTATAATATTGATTATTTGTACTGTTTAATTTATCTTAATCGTAGATAGAGAACATCTTCTCAAGGAATAATAAAATATTTATCCTTGAGACCCGATTGAGTTGACTATTATGAGGTAAATACTATTATAATAAGTAAATATTTGAATTTCAATAAAGTCGAGATAAATATCTTTTTCATAATAATTAATTGTAATATTCTGATTTATTTTTAAATAGATGATTATGAAATTCATCGTGTGGAATGGTCTGAGAGATAATTTTCACCTTTTTATTACGAATCGATACTTGAAGAAAAGAAAAAAAAAAGTCAATCCCCGAGGGGCCAGGTGAGGATCTTTCTTCGTGGCTATTGCACATAGATACTGTTGTAGTATGGTTGTATGTACGACACTGTAGGCACTTTGGCTTCCACGTGGTTAAATCATGTGATAGACTGCGATTAAGATGCTGCAAACAGAAGGATACAACTGTTAAATCATGGAAGATTATCATGGCAAGGAATGGTCAGAGATGGGTCCGTCCACCACTGCCATCGTCGATCGCATGAACCATAATGTGGAAAAGATGATTCGGGAATGGTGAACCCGTCGGGTATCGCCGCAATTGTGATGTTATCGTATTCACCGTCGAATCCGACGAGACGTCTGATGCGACGATACCCGACGGGTTCACCGTTCTCTAAGGATATCATCTTATTCGGAACGACGATAAAAAATTATTGGTGGTGTCCAATCGTCGATCGGACGACTTGCCGGCGATCGCCGGCGAGTTGGTACACAAGTACAGGGGAGATCCCGGTACAGAGGATCCGGTCTGGGATTGTGTAAGCTAGGCGTGTGACAACTTCTGAATTGTTTAGGAAAATTATCATTTTTTCAGTCTAATAGATGTGTGACATCTATATCTCTAGGTCTATAGTCCGCCACCGGGGCTATGGTGCAGCGGTAGGGCGACTAGTCGCTTTCCCAGGTATCCTCGGTTCGATCCCCAGCTACGGCGCATTTGCAGGAATTTTTCCTCCAAATGGGGCGCGAACCCTGGGACGCTGGGCTTCTAGACCGCCCACTGTGAGCGCTTCCCGATTTACCCTGACGGCCGTGGAAACTTCCGTGTGGCCGGGCTGGTCGCCCGAGGTTGGTTGGTAACCTCGTTAATCATTTTTTTTCTAGGTCTATAGTCCACATCAAACCTTATATATTTAGACCTTAATTTCACCCCAAGAGATTTTGATAGTCAAGCTCTATCCTCAATGGCTAGGATAAATAAAAAATATCTGAAAAAAATATTGGTGTGACCGTCGATTTTCAAAAAAAATCAATGCCAACTTTCAAAAGCATATTGTTCTTCTTCGATTGGCATAATAAATGGGGGTAGCAAGGATGAATACGATGGCTAATGATGCCAGGGAGATTCTTCAATGAGGTGGCATATCTTAATAGTCTTTTAATAGTTAGCAATACAATCATTATTGAATTTCTTCAAACCTTCATAAATCACTTTCTACTGTTAGTCGTCGCTTTTCACATGCTTTCAAAATTCTATCAATTTCTCTTTAAAAGTTGTCAATGCCCTTCCAAAATCCAATACGTTCACGATAGATTCTAGAATCAAATACAAAGATGCAGAAATGCACTTGAATCTAAGTAAAGTCAAGCAGATCTGATTCTATCAATTACAGAAGCCTGAGTTAGTGAAAATCCAATATTCCTTCTTGCAGAGGCTCCAATATTGCTTGCAAGAGCGGAAATGTAAAAGAGTTTTACCAAAAGAAATCCACACTAAAAGATAGGGGATGATACAATTACCCCTTATATAGAAATATACACAATTTCCCCACTTTCTGGATCTATTGCGACGATGAGCGATACATGCAAATCCGTAGAAAGAAGATCGAGGTGTTTAGCATTTTCATCTTATGGTTTACCTTGGGCCAGATAATTCGACTGGACGAAGGTTGTCGGTGGAGTCCAATATCCACTCACTGGTGAGATGTCGGGGTATCTCCTCCAGTCTTACCACTTCGACTTTTTGCCATTCCTCCCATCTCTCGGCAAGACCATCACCTTCAAGCATCCTCACTACTTCTGACATTTTTGGCCGTTCCATTGGGGAACCCTGAGTGCACAACAACGCTACTTGTATGAGAGACTCCACTTCAGCTTCGACGTAGTCCTTCTGCAAATCAGGATCAACCAGCATTTCCAGCTTTTTCTCTTTTAGCAATCCTTTGACCTGAAAGGAAAAACAGGGTGTGGGTTTAACCACTTCAATAACAACCATAATAAAATTACATGCACTTAATCCCTAGGGTATCAGGAAGCCGGAAGGAAACTTTCATCAAGGCTTGGGTTTAATGTGACTGGCCCTCCTGGAACACAGACCCAAACCTCAAAGAGGATCTCAATTGTTATTACCCGCGCACAGATATTACAAGATGGTTCTTAATTCCAAGCAACAAAGAACCAAACACAAAACCTGGTTCATTCAAGCATTCTAAAGTTTAATGTGATCAAAAGGAAATGATAGACGATGCTTACCCAGTCAAGCAACATAACATCATCATCATTTGCAAGTCGGGCAAGGTCAAATGCTCTTTGCCCTGTAATTAATTCCAAAAGCATGATTCCATAGCCAAAAACATCAGTCTTCTCTGAGGATTTTCCAGTCGAAAGGTATTCAGGGGCTATATGTCCTATAGTTCCACGGACAGCAGTGGTCACATGAGTATCCTTGTAGTCCATTAGCTTTGCCAAGCCAAAGTCTCCAACGACAGCTTCAAAGTCCTCATCTAACAAAATATTTGCAGCTTTAACATCACGATGAATAATTTTAGGATCACAATGATCATGCAAGTAGGAAAGCCCTCTTGCAGAACCCAATGCAATCTTTCGTCGTGTTGCCCATTCAAGAGGTGGCTCGGATGGAGGACGCTCTAGAAATAAACATAATGCATTAAATTAGAATCTATAAGAATTTAACTTCCCTTGCACGAAATTTCAGGATTTATGAGTCATCCAGCTGAACATTAAGATTCTATAAGCAAAAACAGAGATATTAAAGGACAACAGGTACCTCTTAAACGTGATGCAACACTTCCATTGGCCATATAGGGATAAACAAGTAATCTCTCAGTTGGTGTCATACAAAATCCTCTCAGCCTGAGTAAGTTCCGATGCACAGCCATGCTGATCATCTCAACCTCTGTTTGGAACTGAAGCTCCCCACCTGGAGTCCGTTCTTCTTTTAGCCTCTTCACTGCTACAAGTGAACCATCTGCAAGTCGTCCTTTATATACTTTGCCAAATCCTCCTCTCCCCAGAATATTCTTGTTGCTGAAGTTGTCAGCTGCAACTTGCAATTCTCTTAAAGAAAATCTTTTAAGCTGACCCAAATGAACTTCTGGGTCCTCTTCAGCTGAAACAAAAAACAATACATTCATATAGGGGAGGAGATGACAATAGATTTATGGATTTATATATTTGATACAGACCAGGAACATCAAAAAAGTGTTCTTGTGGTTTACGACGCCGCCACCATGCAAACAGTATTGCAGGGGCTGCAAAAAGCAAAGCAGCACCTGCAGCAACTCCCCCAGCAATTGCTCCAGTGCTAGAGGCACTACTTCCTGTTCAATGATATTGAACAACCTTTAGATTTCATCCGGAAGAGAGTTTTTAATCATACCCTATCTAAGACCTAAGATCCATGGAACAAAGCAAGAAAAAGAGTGAAAATCTGAAAAATGTCTCCTCAAAAACAAGTATCCGAAAATTCCCAAACCATCACACATATGAATCTTATCTCTCCATTGAAAACTATACAGAGCCATTTCAGTATAATTATTCCAATCAATTAATTTTTTTAATCATTAACTACAATATTCTTTGGTCTCCCAATGTTACATCATCCACACTAATTAATTTGACACTTATAATCATAGAATCTAAGGTCACTTTTGAACATTTTCTTGCCATCTCAAGCTCTTTTTCTCTCATTTTATAATTTCAACAATTGAAAAACAGTCACACAAAAGATTCATTGAAACTCTCCATTTTGACCACTCACACAATACATCATCGGCAAATAGATGGTTGAAAACAAAACATTCACCTACAAACAACAAATATGTCACCCTATAAGTAGCATGAGTTGGATGAATTATCAAACAAAGCAACATGATGATATTATCCACATTATTCTAATCAGGGTAAATTCAACTTGAACACATAATTGACAATATCAGACACTATTGATGTTCCAAAACACTAGGTATTAATCATATCAGATCGATTGGACCAGTGGCATCAGAATTAAAGAGAAAAAAACTAAACAATAAAAAATGAAAAGAAGAGGAAAAAAATTATTTAATGAAGGAATAACAAAATGTATTCAAAAACAACCAGAATATTATTGTATTTTCTTGTCATATAAATTACCAATATTTTTTATATCATTTTGTAATTAATGTTCAGAATATTAATTAATAATTAATACTGATATTCTTTACATATTAAACAGAAAAAAAACTACTGATATTTATCATATTAAATATAACAAAAATTATCTGGATTGTTCAAAGTACATTTTAATAGTAAGTTATTATTGATAGATAAGTATTAACAATGATCATTAATACAGATATATTTGTTAAGTAACATAAAAATAATAACAAATATTATTGTAATTCCGTCCATGAATAACATTTTTTAATAAAAATAGGTATCAATAAAAATGTATTAATTATTATCAATTAGTATCGAAAGTATTATTTTAATTAAGTTCATCATCAATTTTATAGTTAAAATGAATATTAAATTATTTTAATTTCAATATATGATACTAAATTATTGATAATAATTTCAAAATTTTAAATATTATAAAAAATTTAGAAGACAAACACTATTTTTAAGTAATAATAATTAATTATATCATACTAATTAGGTAAAGTTAATAATAGAAATGTTAGTTAATTGTATTATTCTGTATTTATTATAACATTTTGTATTTAGTTTGCTTAAAAGCCTTAATATCTCTCACTATCTCCCTCCTTCACCTTTCCTCCAAGATACCATCACCACTCCCTCACCTCACGGCTTCAGATTTCTTGCGTACACACAATCACATGAGTAGGCAATCTTCCACCAGCAAACATCCACAACACTCAATTTCACCATCTTTGCTGCTTTATTGAATCACCGACACATCAGATAGTGATCTGAAATTGTATGACTTTCACCAATTTCAGATCATTTTAAGATTTGTAAGGCTTTTAGTCCGTTTTCTTCTTTCTTTTTCCTAGGGTTAAGTTGGGATGTGCCCGAGAAATCTGGTAAAAATCAGATCAAACTCGGCAAATTTCAACTCAGCCTATCAGGACTGTGATTGGCTGAGTTTGCCAACCATGCTAAATAGTGCAACATAATTGATGAAGAGAAATGAAAAGGGGGAAGGAGATTTGAATGTAATTGTTAGACAATACAAATGCATTGTAACAATCACAGCTGAAAATATATATCATGTTCAGCTGAATATGTAAAGCAAAATCACCGTAAAAATTCAAAATGGTCTCTTGTAAGAACCACCACATTCTACCTTGAGATGAAGGTGGAGTTGGAGGAACAAAAGGGGGTGGTGGAGATAAAGGAGGAGCACCGGGACAAGCCTTCGTTGTACCAGGACCACATAAAAGAGGGTTGTTGGCAAAACTGCATAATAAGTCAGTGAAAACATACAATTAGCAAATCTTATAGCCATTAATGAATCGACAATGTTTTTCACTGGAATGACAAACACCTGATTGGAGTGAATAAAGAGAAAGACCCAGTTGATGGAACTTCTCCTGACAAGTTGTTATTTGATAAATCCCTAAGCGTTCAAAAACATAGTCAAAATCATATAATAGCAAATAGTTTACACAGGTTAACATATTACATAAGCCCAGATTCCACAACTTACAGAACTTGGAGAGCAGTAATATTAGTCAAAGACTTGGGAATAGGACCAGACAAACTGTTATTGTTAAGCCGCCTATCCTTCACAGAAATTTTAAAAATAAGAATAATTCAAATATTAAAGAAGATGCTTAAAAATGTAAATAAATATGCCAATCATAGAGGAGAAACCACAACTCTTGACAGCAATTCCCTTCTACTGTAATAGAACCATAAATCATGCCCTTTTAGCTAATTCAACACAATGAGAATTTTAGAAGTCAAACACCCTCCAAATTGATAAATGAGAAGCAAAAATACACAGAAAATAAAGCAGCAAAAAGAAGTAAAATAGACAAAAATACATATTTTATGTGGTCCAGAAGAATTCCAATGTCCACAACCACACTGAAAAGAGCCCTATTATGTGGTCCATCAACACATTACCTCACATCCAAAGATGATTTGTCCCTCCTATAGAGCAAAGGGTCTAAAGCATTTAGATATAACTCAGTTGAGGATCATGAAAAAAACCAGATTACTATTTATTGGAATTTGGACCTTCATGTTGAAAACACGTACATAACCGAGACTAGATCCGTATAGCATCAGGTCAATTTGTGGAGAAACTGCTTGGGTCAAAGACACCGTGGGGTGCAAAATAAGAATCTACTTGGGTAGGAAAAAGCAGTCGGCTCAAAGGCTTTGGATGTGATCCTTTCTGATTGAGGGTAAGCTCCTATACTCTTAGTAGAGTAGTGCTGCCCTTTGCACCTGGATGAGCTCACAGGTAAGATCACCCCTTGAATAACAGCATAATGCATCAACAATCAGGCTCGATTCCAACAATAGGAAGACAAATAGAGGCACATTTACAAATGATCAACTAAACTCTTGAGCAGATTAAATGAGGCAACTTAGTTTCCAGACTTGGAATGCACTGAAGTGTACCAAAGTGAAACTAACCACTGGACAAAAAAAAAAAAAGGGTTATGCCCCAATTTGCCAATATTAGCATTCCCTTGTACCCATAGCAGGGAAGTGCTACTCCTTGCACCCCAGTGAGCTCACCGGCAATATCACCCCTTAAATAACAGCATAATACATCAATCATGTACACAATTCTACACCAACAAGAGGAAGACCTATAAAGACACATTTGCAAATGATCTAGTAAAATTTTATCTATCTTGATCAGCCAAATAAGGCATGAAACTTTCTAGAAAAATGTACTGATGTGCACTAAGGTGACACCAACCACTTAAATAAGAAATCAAAACAAGGTATGCCTCATTTTCTAATATTATATATTTCAAGGTCAATCTGAAGCAAACCCATCTATACTACTACGAACTGCATTCTTCTAGTCCCGAAACATACCACTTGATAGACCATTTCAAACCATCAAGCAGTGACAATACTTTGGCACTGTTTTCTAGTTTAAGATGTTTCAACATTTTAGCTATATTATTTAACTTTATATCCAAGATCATGTAGCTAAGTATACAGAAGATATTTGTCCTTTCTGTGCACCAAAGGTGCAGATAGAAGAAAAACAAGAAACAATGATTCCCAACAACTTGTAGTTAGGTACAAGGATGTTATCCCATCATTGGATTTGAGGTAAGCAAGGGCAGAACTGCGATTAAGTCGGTTTTTGGAAACAAAAACAAATCCATCCTGAAAAATTCAGGCTTCCAAAAGGGACAACCTTATGCGCAAAGCTCTCGCCAATGCGGGATCCCAGGAAAGAGTTATTGTACGTAGCCCTATCCTACATTGCAAGAGGTGATTTCCGCGACTCGAACCCGTGACCTCAGTCACCCGGCAACAACTTTACCGTTGCACCAAGACTCCCCTTACAAAATTCAGGCTTCAATATATAGTTCAGTTAGGGTTTGAGGCTTTTAAGGTGTGTGGTCCAAAGACTGAGTAATATATGCTTATATAGTATCCTACAGGGTTTAAAGTATCATTCTAAGTTGAGTTATCAATCTTCGGTTAATGCAATTCTGTCAGTGCCATTCCAACAGTCTTTAGAAAAAAAACAAAACTGAGACAATGTTCAGATTTAAAATAACTGAAACCCGAAATCAGAAAACAGAAAAATCCAGATCCAATGGGCCATTTAGGTTCAATTTCCAAGTTGAGTTGAGTAAGTCGGGCATTTCTATAATGCTATTAATACCCATGGTCTATCCATGGTTTAAAATTTTGAACTGTATCGGAGTTTCTGTTTATGACGAACGATATGGTTTCAATATTGTATCTTGCCATGCCGATACGGTTTCAGTACTTTTTAAAATATAAAATATATTAATTAAAAAACATTATTATAATATTTGATTACAATGAATACTTAATATTAGGTTAAACTAATATTTCAAAAATTAGAATCGAGTAAAAATTAATTTAAGATTAACTAAAGTCTAAATGTAATGATTAGAATCAAGTAAGTTTAAATTAAATTCATATTAAGTTTAAATTAAATTCATATTTAATTTATTTTAATTAGTTTAAAGAGGAAATATTTTCGAGAAAAGAAATAAGAAAAAAAATTAAAAATCATATAAATAAAAAAAATATGGGGAAGAAGGAGAAAGAATAAAGAGGGGGGAAAATTAATCATTAAAAAAACTATATAAAAAATTTAAAGAAAAAAATTAAATTGGAAAAAAAACTTAACCTAGCTCGAGGCCCCATGTGTGAAGGTGCAGGGTGTGTCGGTGTAGTCGCTGTGCCAATCGGTACAGCATGATATTTTCAACCATGCACATATATTCTAAATCATTTTAAATTGTGTAATAAAACTTTCTTTGATTAGCTAACCTCACCTAGTAGGGTAAGACTTGGTTGTTGTATTAGTCATCTTGGAACATATCGATATTGTCTTTATCATATTTTCTTTTACTTTATAATTTATTACCGTCACACCTAATTTACCCTGAATAGGAGTACTTTTATTTTATCTTCTTTAAGTAGTATACACATCCATCTTAGCATTTTGTTCTATTTCACCAACTTTTTGTATGTGTCATTCTATATCCTGACCAATAAAGTATGATTGATCATCCCACAATTGTACTACACTACCCAACACACTACATCAAGGTGCACATGGCTTGCTGTTTTAGTCCTTTAAAACTAGAAAATAGTAGGCAAATTCAATCAATGTTTAAATAACATAGAGTATAACAAATACCCAACTTGATTTGGTTGAGAATATGACCAGTTAATTAAATAACCTCTAGTAGATAGACCTATAAGATTATCCTCCATTAGCAATATTGCGTTGCATTGATACCCACATGAAAACCACTGTTAAGAAGGGATCACCAGTTCTCAAATTTTAAAAAGCATTCAAAAGTAGCCTGGCAAACCAATATAGCAATGCAATATAATATAAACTATAGAAAAGCATTCCTTACAGCACTTGGCCAAAAACTAAATGATCATAGTCAGGGAAGAATATAGTCATACAGGAAACGCAGCTTTGTTAGCTTCCCTAATGAATCTGGAATTTCACCAGCGAAGCTGTTCAGGTAGAGATCCAAACTGACCAAGTTTGTCAGATTGCCAAGGTCACTAGGAATCATCCCACTAATGTTGTTACTATAAAGTTCTCTGCCATTCAAAGAATAAATAATTTTAATGACAACAGTAAATAAAGGTACGATTCTAATTTCTGCAATTAGAGTCATAATTCATTGTTGAAACACATTTCAGTATCCAATAAGATTCTATCAAAATTTAATGACAACAAAATATAATTACAGTTCTAATTTCAGTAATTATAGTCACAATTCATAGTATGACAACAAAATATAAAGGAACAGTTCTAATTTCAGCAATTATAGTCACAATTCATAGTTGGCACACATTTCAATATCCAATAAAACTCTATTTGAAAAGAAAGTAAAAGTGTGACAGATAATTATTTGAGCAAGCTAGGGATAAAATAAGTACAACATAAGAATTTGGTAATTCAGGTTCTAAATTTTCGTGGAATAACAAAATATAAAGGTAGAATTCTAATTTCTGCAATAGTCATAATTCATAGTTGAAACACACAGTAATAGCCAATAAGATTCTGTTTAAACGGACACTATATGCGTGACAGAAAACTATTTGAACAGGCCAGTGATAAGACAAGTATAACAAAAGATTTCACCAGTTCAGGTCATAAATTTTGTGAAAACGTCAGAAATGTATATCAAAGTTGAGACTTGTCAATTATCAAATTTGATGTCCCAAAAAAAAAAAATCATGTAATTCAGAACATATAGCACGGAACTTACAAATATTGCAGATTTTTCAATTGACCAAGCTGGGGAACCAAAGTACCAGATAGCTGCGCGTTTCCAAGATCACTACAAACAACTAAAGATGGTCAATCAATCGATTTCCATAACAATACATTTAGAGTATAGAGAGGTGAGTTCACTTACACTCTGATAACACTATTGTCATTATTGCATGTAACATGAAACCACGTGCACGGATTAACCAGGGTCGGGTCCCAGCTCTGTAGCACATTATTAGGGTCATTTAAGTTTGCCTTCAGGTAGTGCAAAGCATCACCTGTGAACATTATACAACCATGAGACACATGAAGGATATATAAGTGGTCCAGGTGGAAAAGAAATTCCAGAAAGGAAGAGAACTGACACTGAGTTTGACAAAGGATTTAACTACAGTCATCTGAAACCACCCAACCATGCTATGTGATTGACGCATTTATAATATCGTCATCAAGAACTTTAACCTTACAGTAACTTTAACATAAAAATTCTTGTAAGACAAAATAACACGTATAATTGATGAAAATCACTAAAAAGGGGAACTTTCTCTCAAAACAACCACAATTTTATCCCTTTAGCTTCGCTGATAATTAACTGTATCATCTACGATAACAGATCGCTCTCAAATCATACCTTAACTGAAAATTTGACACTCTAAATTCACCCATTCGGGAAGTAACAAAGATATCATAATGTCCAACTTTCTCTAGAAGGCGACGTTAATATATAAAATTAATAGAAAATTTGACCAAATTGCAAAGAATAATAAAATTGTTGTACCAAACCATTCCATATTTCACCAAAAAAAAAAAACTAAATCGAGATTAACTTACAAATCTTACGCTCGATATCCTAGTAATTGGTTGAATAGTCTTAAAAAATAATTGTGCCAGAACTAAAGTGCCAAATAAGTCAACCAAATCCAAAATAAGGAAAGTCAATGATCCACATGGATAAGAAGAGCAACCCTGTTTGGATTCGGCCTACGATTTGCGTCCCTTTCCAAATCCAGCAGATCATGCCTAGCATGTTCCAATCGTAAGACTTCAGCGAGAAAAAGAAGTGCGGGGAAAAAACAAAGCTTGGAATTTTATGACAATAATACCCACATCCCAATCACTCGACTCAGATCAAGCGAACCGCAAAAACTGTGGTAGAACTAACGAAGCTATGTATTTCGGAGCACCAGCATCGGCACCAGAATACAAGGAAAGATCGCTATGTACCTTCCATATTGGAGAGAACCCTAGAGAAGGAATCGAACACGAGGACGAGCCAGATGAACCCCCGGAGCCATATCACCCATTCCACCCGCGCCATTTCACTCAGAGGAAGATTCGGCGCCCTCCTACAGAAACCGGCACTGGAAATCCATCCCCAGCTCCAGCGAAAACAGCCCTAAATACAAGGATCTGAACCGGTACTCACCGCCATTCCTCGCGAGAAGCGCGTCCGGCGACTGGAGACGGAACCGGCAGTTGGCGGAAGCAGTCGGCTAGAAACTGAGATCGGAGTGCCACAGGGAGCGAGGAGCCAGAGAAACTGAGATCCAGACGGCGAGCGATTAGCTGTACCCCCACTTCGCTGCTTCGCTTTATTTTCTGTATCGCAGCATGCTAGAAACCCGCCGAAAGAATATGCTGTATCTTGTAATTCAGGAACCACGATCAAAGCTGGACTCGTTAAGTGATGATGACGTCATGTAGAACATTTTGACGCCATCCACGTCCCATCGCCGTCGATTTGGTGTTGCCTGCACCAATACTCTCACGGGGGCCTAAACGTTGGGAATCGCCAAACCAGCTCCAGTCAAACATATTCGGAGCAGATAAAGCAGTGGAGGGCGTGGGTGCTGTGCGGGTAGACGTGGGAGAGTTGACGAAGCCACGAGCAAGTGGAGCATCTCCAAGGTTGCTGTGGGGCCCGCCGTACAAATATGGCGGCACCGGTTGGGTCATTCTCATAATTATCCGTTAACGAATGGTAAAATTGATGAAAATTTCTTAAAATAAAATTAAATTTTAGGTGTAATCTCTTTCTCATAAAATTTAAAATACAATTGACAGCATCTGAGATTATGGTGCAGCGATAAAATAAATAATCGATATCTCACATATTTATGATTTGATCTCTAACTATGACATATTTATTAAAATTTTTCTTTCAAATAGGGTACGAACCTGAGACGTTCGGCTTCTATACCACCCACTGCGAGTGTTTCCGATTTATCCTGGCAACCAGTGGGAAACTTCCGTGAGGCCGGATCGATCGTCCGAGATTAAAAAAAAAACCATGTTAATCATTTAAAATACAATTGACAAGATAAATTTATATATTATTTTTTTAATATAAAATAATAAAAATTTAAAATATATTATAAAAATTTATGTATAACTATAAATTATTTAAGATTAAATATTAATTTAAAAAATTAAAATATTATTTCAAAAATTTATATATAAATTATTTCAATATATAGTAAAATTTTTAATATATATTATAAAAATTTAAGTATTAATTGATTTAGATTGAGTATTATTTAAAAAAATTGAGTATAAAATTTAAAATTTTGAGTATGTGAGATTTTACCAAGATTATGATGTAAAGGTGACTGCATCAAGATCATGATAGAGGACCCACCGAAATTTTATATTCAAATTTCTTAAATTTGTAGTCGATCTTAAATAATTTATACTTAAATTTTTATAATATATACTAAATTTTTATTATTTTATACTAATAAACAAATAATATATAAAATCATTTTGTCAATCTTATCAGTGAATACATAAAAAAAATTATGAGGTGAAACTATATATAAAATTTCATTTCATTTTAGAAAAATTTTACCAATTAACACTTATATTACATTACTATGTAATATAAGTAATGTAATCAAGTATGTAATGTAATCAAGTCTGTAATATAATGTAATTAATATTACATTACTATGTTTGGTAACAAATTGTACGTAATCTTTGATTATAAGGGTGATTACATTCTTTTGTTTGGTATCCATTTATTTTATAAGGAATGTAATTCATATTATTATAAATGACAAAAATATCCTTATAACTAAATTTATATAATTTTATTCTCCCTTTCAATTAAATAGATTTTTCATTTATGTAAAATCTCTAGGATTAAAAATTTTTTATTGGACAAAAATTTGACCGTACTTACACATAGCATATTAATTTACCGGCTAAGAAATATGAGGCCAAACTTAAATTCTTGAGATTAAATTTTTATACAATGCATAAACTTAAATCCTTAGAAAATATAAGGTCAACCTCCAAGTGATGAAACACAACCAAATGAAGGAAGAAATCCAAAAAAAAAGTTAGTTTTCTTCATTAAAATTATATTAATTTTCTAGCATATCCCAAACATTATTAAAAAAAAGTTACAATTCACAATATAAAGAAATAACCACAAAATCTATAAGATTTACTCCTCAAATCTCTCCACTCAATAATGCTTTAACCCAAATTTCTTTCTATCATCTGGTATGGTGAAGAAAATATTTGTAGTCTCACGATCACAACCAATTTTTCTTGTCGTTTTATGTCTCTCCAACATACTAAAGTCAGGTAACTTTGTTAAAACCTCATTGACTTTCATTCTTTTTTCAGCACCTTCATCATATTCCAATGCTTTACTCAATCAGTTACATGCTTTGTTAAGTTCTTCCCCAAGAATAGTTGTTGTATCTCTAATAACTTAAGTCAAATCTTTGGTACTCTCACTCTTTCTCTTTTTTGGCTTAGAACTCTCTTCATTTTATCCAAATATGAAATCTTGGGTATATGAAGCAGAATCTCCATCAACACCTACACATTCATCATCATTTTCATTTGCTACTTTGTCTAATTCCTCCACAATATCAGCAGGGACTTGAACATCTTTCCCAGATGCACGGTCTCCACCAAAGATGATAGAAAGTTCATCATAATAAGGCAATGACTTGAATCTAAACTGTTATGCATCTCCATGAGTCTATAAAAAAAATCATATTACCAACTAAACAAATGAAAATAAAAAAATATTTTAGTGAAAAAATAAATTACCTTGAGATATTCATCCCACACGGCTTTTTCAGCTGTAACACATTTTTTTCTGAGTCCTAACCAAAACCGCTACTACCAACTCCATATAACATGTCATGCACAACATTGTGGAGTTTTTGGAAAGTTTTTAACCTTGATTCAATGTGTGATTTTGCCTTAATTCCATGTCCAGGCAAGCTAACCTCAAGCATTTGGTGTAGTTTTTGTCCATGTCCTGGCCTAAAACCTTTCTCATTCTTGTTTCTAAGCTCTCCATCATTATTTAATTGTAGTAATGCTTCGATTAGTGCAGCATCTTCTTTAGTAGACCATTGATATTTGTTTTTTCCTGGTCTTTTTGGATTATAAGATTCTTCTGATGGTTTAGAAGTCATGCTCACCTATCAAACAATTCAAAGACGATTCAAACAGAATAAAGACATGACCCATGCAAATTCAACAATTAAGCAAATTACAAAAAAGAAGCATTACACCATGAAACAGTAACAGATCCAAGCAGAATCAAATTTAAGATCTTAAATGAAGAGAATTCTCTACTTATACACTGAGGAAAGATATAAACTATAAAGAGAAGCAGTGATCTCATTTCATCCAACTAGCAAGCTTCCCACAAGAAAGAAGCATTGCCTACACCTAAACCTATCACTTAGGTTGCTAGAGCTTTATCTCAAGATATCCTCCTCATTTTTTTGGTAAAACACAAGAATCCTTAGAACAAACCCAAAAGACAAGTACTAGATTTGAGAAGCAGCTGCAATTTTAATTATTTTGGAAATAAAAAGATAAAGACTCAAAAGCTGTAGAGGTATATTATTTTCCAGTAAAGTTATTCTAAGAAGCAAAGAGCACGGCCGCTATATTGAAAATTAAATTTCCTCTTAGAAAGTACAACACCAGAACTCCTTGAGCAAAAAACCATACCTTCGACCATCATAAAAACAGAGCTACTGATATGAGACAAGACACCATCTACTTCTAAATTCCCAATGAGTGTCAAATGTTTACTCATCAGAAAACATTAATCATCGAAGCCATAACATAGGCAATGGATAAAGAGTACCTCTTCAAGTACTGCTTTCACTTGACGAAGTTTTTCAGCATGTTCGATGTCTTCAGTTTCACTATCACTTTCACGACCAGACCTACTATATCAAAAAAGATTATATGATCACCCAAACCATAGCCGTGTAAAAGTAACCCGTTATTAGTTTGCCTATGCTCCATGCAAGTCTTCTAGAGTTATTGTATATTTGCATTTAGCATGTGGCAGACCTAAATGGAAACCTTATTGTAAAAACCTTTGTGAAAAATACAGATTACAAAGGCCTTGAAAATACAACACAAGGAGCATGAGCAATCAAACATGTGCAGGAGGCAAACAATGGACTATTTCTTAATCTATATTCATTAATAGATCACTAGGTTGTTGATGCAGTCTGGCCCTGATTGTTGTTTTGGTGTTGACAACGATTTTAGTTTAGGAGGATGATTATGATGATTATGATTAAGTCCTGATCGAGGATTAGGCATGATATGGAAAGTCCTAACCTGGGAGGTTAGGTGTGATGATTGTGATGATTGTGATGATTACGATTAAGTCCTAATCGAGGATTAGGCATGATATGGAAAATCCTAACCTGGGAGGTTAGGTGTGGAAAATCCTAACCTGGAGGGCTAGGTGTTGGAAAATCCTAACCTGGGAGGTTAGGTGTGGAAAATCCTAGCTTGGAGGGCTAGGTGATGGAAAAGTCCTAATTCGGAAGGGTTGGGTGAAAAGTCCTAGCTTGGAGGGCTAGGTGAAAAGTCCTAACTTGGAGGGTTAGGTGCAAATTCCCATCCTGGAGAATTAGGTGAAAAAGTCCTGGCTTGGAGGGTCAGGTGCCTAGCTTGGAGGGCTAGGTTGGATGATGTTCTAACTCGGAAGAGTTGGGTGAAAAGTCCTAGCTTGGAGGGCTAGGTGAAAAGTCCTAACTTGGAGGGTTAGGTGCAAATTCCCAACTTGGAGAGTTAGATGGAAAAATCCTTAGCTTGGAGGGCTAAGGTGGATGAATCCCTAGCTTAGAGGGCTGGGTAGAGTCACTGGATCGGTCTGGTGACCGATCAGGGACTTTTGGCACGCTGCTCCTTAGTGGATCGGTCTGGTGACCGATCCAGCTATGTCTGATCGGACTGGTGACCGATCAGGGAGCGCACAGTGAGATTGGGAATCTACTGTGTGGCTCCTGATCGATCCGGAGACCGATCAGGGAGCAGGCTGCTTCCTTGCTGTCTTGCTCCTGATCGGTCTGGTGACCGATCAAGGAGCAAACGGTGAGTGAGTTCCCTTGCTAATCACAGTCTTGGATCGGTCTGGTGACCGATCGGGAATCTTGAGATTGATTAAAAAACAACTGTTCATCTGCTCTGATCGGTCTGGGTGACCGATCAGGATCCAATCTGATCGGTCTGGTGACCGATCAGGATTCACCCTGATCGGTCCAGTGACCGATCAGGCGTGTATTGCTGCGAGAGCTGGGAATCCCAGCAAAGCAGTGGATCGGTCTGGTGATCGATCCACACACCCTGGATCGGTCCGGTGACCGATCACTTTAATTCAAATTTCACTGTCAGACGTGGTCAGAGCGTCTGATCGTATCCGATTTGCTGATGTATGTTCCTGAGATTTGATATACTGCTTGATCTTCTGCTCTAATGCTCTGATTGAGTTTCAGGTGACAGGGGAGGATTCAAACACTCAAGGAGAAGTCAAAGCGTGCTTTCCTTGGAGCAGGTTTGTCCCTTTTCCCATCTCAGGTTGCAACGGCGAGCTGCAGACTGGAGCGGAGACTGGAGCTCGACTGAGGAGCTCAGTGAGTCCAGAGATAGCTCAGTAGAGGCTGGCGTTGGCAGATGAGTAGCTGGGAGCTACAGAGGTGGTGTCACCTGTCGCTTGGCGGAGAAACAAAAGGAACGCGAGAGTTAAGTTCAAAGTAGTTCTTGCTGTGCTCGCGTGCTAGTGCTACAAGCTTGCTGTTCTTGAGTTCTCCAACGATTCTAAGCAAGCTATTGAGAAGCAATCATCATACTTGAGCGCTTGAAGGAGAAAACAAGAAGCTTGGAGTCCGACAGTGGGAAAACACGAAGCAGACAGGGGTCTGCGTGAGATCGCCACTAGGTGGAGCTCAGGGAAGCTTGCTGTGTTTTATCCTTGCTAAGTGTTTGAGTAAGATCTTTCTTGTTATTGTTTCATTGTGCTCATTATATATCATTGTCTGAAACACGCTGTGGAGAGGTTTCTCCACCGAGAAGGAGGTTGCTTCATATCCGGTGTTAACCGGGGCTTGATCTGCCGACGATCAAGGGATCGCCCACCTCAAGGGCACGCCAAGGAGTAGGGGCAAGTTATCCCCGAACCTTGTAAACCCTCCTTGTTAGCGATCTTGCTAGTTGTGTTTGTTTTGCTTTCGTTTCGTTTTTCTGCATACTCTGTTTTCTATTCTTTCCGCTGTGCTACTGATATTTGAGTTGCAGAAATCGTGAAAAGTTTTAAAGGGGCAAGCGATTGTCTATATTCACCCCCCCCCCCTCTATAGCCATCTCGTTCCCAACATAGGTTACAGTAGATAAGTTAATAAGAAATTTGAAAATTTAAGCTTAAACTCATATTTTCAACATCAGTAGGAGCACAATTTCATAAAAATGTCATACAAAATTAATAAGTCATACAAAAAAAAACAGTACAATTCAACATAATTTGAAAATCTGAACATTTAATAAAAATTACACAAATGATCTCATCTAGATCTTTTCCATTCATTAAACATGTCATTGGCCAAATTATCTCGCCAATTGCTAAATTCACTGGATGTCTCAATGGTTAACACCATGTTTTCATAAATTTCAGCAACTTCATCTTGTTGACTATCCAGCCATCTCTCCAACCTTCTTTCTGCAAGATCCCCAGACATTTCTGTCCTAATAAAATTGTGAAAAAGGCAACATGCCATAATAAATCGATTTTGAGTTTGGATTGGATAATAAGTAAGACTTCTAAGTATTACCCAGCGTATTTTAAGTAGCCCAAAGCGTCTCTCTATCACATTTCTCGCAGCCGAATGCTTCATATTTAAAAACTCTTGAGGACTTCTAGGGACCCGACCATCTTTCCATTCATTTAAATGATATCTTTGACCTCTATATGGTGCTAAAAAGCCTTCACAATTTGTGTAACCGACATCGACAAGGTAATAATATCCTATAAATTGAATAAATGTATTAAAATAGATCACTCAAACACACAAAAAGATATTTAAGACATTTTTAAAAAGTAATTAGCACATCGTGTGAGACTTTTAATCCATTTTGCTAGTAATTGCATCTAGTAGTACTCTACTATCTGCTGCTGAACCTTCCCATCCAGACAACACGTATGTAAATTGCATATCTTGGGAGCAAGCAACAAGCACATTAGTAGCAATTTCATCCTTTCTTGTCTGATATCTAGGTTTATCCTCTGCTGGTACTTTAACTTTAATGTGTGTCTCATCCAAAGCTCCCAAACAATTCTAAAAGAAACAATCAAAAGAAAATAAGAAAAACATATCCTAATTCCTAACTTAGAAAATAAATGTAATAATTACCTTAAACCATTTCCATCTCCAATCTGTTGAATCTGCTGCAATTGGCTTTGGATTTTCGAAAAACTTATTTTGCAGACGAATAACAACATTCAAAAATTGGGAAAAATGTCTACTAGTTGTTTCACCAAACCTTTTGAATGAAATTGTACAGTTCTATTTTTGACATGATAAGCTAGCAAATGTAATGACATTGCTACTTGCTCATCTACCTCCATATATGTTGTTCCTTTCAGACCGCCTTCATTTTCGAGCATACAATACAACTTTGTAAAACTACTCCTATTCATTCTTAGTTGTGCTATGCAAGTAGTGTCACTCTCATATGCTAAATTATATATCATCCCTCTCCTAGCAAAAATATCATTCATATATCATCTTTTCAAGCAATATGATTTGTTACGCCATTCTACTAAAATACAACACATTTGAAAAAATCAATTCACTATCTTCAATATCTCCAGCCAATGCATTAATACAACGATTAATTTTCTTTTTCTCATTATATTACTTGTCTTTAAACTAAGACGAGTCATGACTATAAAATAAATGAGACACCAATGAAAACACATATTGAAAGTAATATATAACAATAACATAATGATTTTGATAAAAAAAAAATTGAACAAAAGGAAAAAAACAGAAGGTAAAATTGATCTCAAATATGAATAATCAATTTCATATGGTAAGGATGTTTTAAATATATGCAGATAGTTCTCTTATAGTTAATCTATCATACTTGAACCTTCTTTTTTCTGGCAAGATATGTGAAAGGACGAAAGAATTCAAAACCTACGTCTTGGCAAAAATTTCAATGCCTTTGCATGCAGAAAATCTTTTTGCAATGACTAATCTGAAACAATAACAAATGAATATCATTCATCCATTCTTCTATAAGCTGCCTGATATTCAATTTAATGTTGATGGGCAGAAAACAAACATTGTATTTATTTGTGTTAGATTATCAGACTGCTCGCCATATTTCAGTCATTCTTACTTCCAAATTTCTAGTAAGAAAATTACATTGAATTATGTTATATCAAACCCCTGTTTGTTGTATGAAAACTATGAGAAATCAAGCAAAATAAATTGCACTACACTAGCAACAAAGTGGGATGTCAAGGACTCAGAGGTCAAGAGTTCGAACAGAAATAGAATGCTATTTGTACACACGATGGACAAATAAATCGCACAACAATGGAAATTCCAGAAACAAGCAAAATTTGAACACGATGAAAACCCACGATGAACACGAACAAACATGATGAACAACCAAAATTTGATATGCAAATCCTACAAATCTCACAAAAACATACCTTTTTTCTTGGTGAGGGCAACCAGACAGAAAGTACATACCTCTGCAAATCCTACAAATCTCACCGTTTTTATCATCGTTCGTCGATCGCCTCTCTTTTCGCTGCTCGCCTTTGTTTTTCTGCCGCTAGGTTTCGCAGAGGGTTCTGCCGCTAGGTTTCGCAGAGGGTTATGCCGCTATGTTTCTGGAATAGAGGGAGGGTATATTAGGAATAAGTTTAAAAAATTGGGTTTTGGGTAGGGAATGTAATTGTATTACAGAGGTTTAGTTTTGTAATTGAAATTATAAATCTTCAACCACTTTTGTAATTAAGATTTCATTACATTACAATCTTAAAATTATTCCAAACAAAGAATTCAACTTGTAATGTAATCTTAATTATATTACAGGATAGATTACCCTTCACCAAACGCAGGCTTAATGCATACCTTAGCTAACTAAGATTTTGATTTAAATTTTTTGATAAAATAAAATAAAAAAGATATTGATTTACTAAAATTACAAAGCAAAAAATGTGCGTACAATATACGTATAAATAAATAAATAAATCGAGAAAAAAAGATTTAGTTGTATTCATTTACGGAGAAAAAGTGAGCTGTGTACCTTTGTCACTTTGGTCGTTTCAAATTTTGATTTCTTTTAATTTTTTTATCAATTATTATCTATTTTTTACATGTTTATTTTAGAAAAGAAAAATCTTTAACACATTGTTTTAGTAATTGACTGTCGCCTCTTTTTGGACTGTCGCCTCTTTCTCATCCCATCAGATGTCGTTTCGTATCCGGAGTCGTTGCCTGAGTCGAGACTTGAGATCGTGCCCTTCGTTGCGAGATCAGCGTCTGGCCAATCACCATTCACCAACGCTAGTTCTATTCCGTTCCATTATTTTTTTTCCCTTTTCCGAGCGTTTTTTGATTAATTATCATTTTAAATATTTTTAATTCAATCTCGTCTAAAAAAAAACTTTTGATGTGAATTTCAAAACGTTAAGGGATGTTTAGTATGTTGATTTTTTTTTTATTTTTTGATAGAAAATATGATTTTTTGAAAAACATGTTTAATTTATATTCTTCAGTATTATTTTTTATAAAAAGATATAGTATTTTCTGAAAAATTAAAGAATAATATAAAATCATCTTTTAAAAAATAAAAAAATATGATTTTTTAAAAAATAAAAATAAAAATGAAACAATCGAAACACCCTAAATTTCTAAATTATTCATCGCAAAAATTTATCCACGAAAATTTATCCGTGAACCGGCCGGAATTCGCCAGTTTTTTTTTATTCCGTTCCAGCTCGGATCCCTATCCATCCATCCATCCACTCACTCTTCCTCGCCCATTCCGGTTCTCCGCCGGTGATAATGGCCCACCCCTCCGCCGCCGCCGCCGCCGTGGGTGATCTGATCCCTGGCATCCCAGACGACGTTGCGGTTCGTTGCATCGCCCAGGTGCCCCGCTCCCATCACCCGCTTCTCGCTGTCGTATCGCGATCCTGGCGTTCCCTCCTCGGCTCCCCGATCTTCGGCGCCGCCCGTTCCCAACTATCCCTCCCCGAACCCCCCGCCCTTGCCCTCAACCTCCGCTCGCCCACCGACCAGTCCTCCTGGTTTCTCCTCGATCCCCTTCTCCAATTCAGCGGCTCGCGGAAGAAGTCGCCGCCCCCTCTCCGCCTCCCCGCACCGCCCCTCCCCGCCATCGGTTCCGCCTGCGCCTCCCTCGGCGCTTCCCTGTTCCTCCTCGGCGGATCCGTGGCTGACGTTCCCTCCCTCGCTGTTCAGATCTTCGACGCCCGCCTTCGCAGGTGGTCCTCCGGCCCCCGCATGTCCGCCGCTCGCGAGTTCGCCGCGGCAGCCGCTCTCGGCGGCCGCATCTACGTTATCGGCGGATGCCTACCCCGGGTCGACGCCTGGGCCGAGTCCCTTGACCCCGCTGCTGGAGGGGAATGGACCGTCGTTCCCAGCCCGATGCTCATTAGGGAGAAATGGATGCACGGGTGCGCTGTCCTCGCGGGCAGGCTCCTCGCGGTGGCTGATCGGGGCGGTGTGGTGTACGACCCGGCGGCCCCGTCGGATGAAGCCAGGTGGGGTCCGGTGCCTCCGGTTCTGGACAACGGGTGGAGGGGGAGGGCGACGGTGGTGGGAGGGATACTCTACTCCTATGATTTCCTCGGCAAAATCAGAGGGTACGATCCGGAATCCGACGAGTGGAAGCAGGTGGAGGGGGTAGAGAATGAACTCCCCGCCTTCTTGTGCGGCGCGACGCTGACAAACCTGGGCGGTTTGCTCTGCCTTCTGTGGAAAGGCAAGGACTTGGCGAGCAGGAGAAAAGAAATGGTGATCGAGTGGGCTGGGATCGAGATATCGAAGACGACCGATGCAAGGTTGCAGGGATCGCTTCTGTGGCAGGAGCCTGTTGTTCTAGACGCTCCCAAGGGATCATACATTGCCCACTGCGTGCCCTTGGATTTGTGACACTGCAAAAAACTTCAACCTTTGCGATGTGAGTACCATCCCTTACAGCTCCTGAGTTCTGCAACAGCATTTTCTCATTGACTTTCTTTTTCTTCTTTTCTCCCAGTTCAATGCACATGATTCGAATTTCTTGGCCAAAATCCACTAATTTGCATCTAGTAAAGCTACTAGATTCTGGATTGCTGTTAACTTTTTTTTTTACAGTGACGAGAGTATCCACAATTGCTTGCTTACAACTCAGGCTTAGACACCAATAGGTAACATGATAAGGAGTTGCTTGAAACATTACTAGGTTTCATTCTTATTAGGACAGATTGTTGAATCAAAGGGCATCCGTTCATAACCTTACAGTGGCCTCATTTCTTTTCAGAATGGAGAGTTGCTTTTTGAGAGAACATGTGGATATGCAATGCTGCAATAAAGATACGTTAGGAGTAGCTTGGTTGGTTTAGGTTGTGGACCTAACACCATGAAGTATTGATGATGATGATTTTGTGTTTCTTCATTTCCTTGTCTTGCAATTGTTGCATTGATCGTTGATACATTGCCTCAATAACGCAATGGTGCAGCTATCAGTTTGTTTCTGCAATTTTTTTCTCTCTATTCCAGATGTATACATGTAATCAAATAGAAGGCATCAAACTTTAACTGCTCATAAGAATTTACTTTGTGTTTACAGGTTCTTGAGACTCATGCGGGCTGCAGATTGTATAATCCATAAAAGCTAAAAACTTGTCTAGCCAAGGCTATTGCAATCTGGAAAGCAACAAAAGGCGATGCAAGTTTGATGCTGCGATGTGTTTGGCCAGTAGTTTCAAAGACGAAACTTTTTGCTGCGTGTTTTCCACTTGATCGTTAGCGTAGATTCTATGGAACCACGCAAATTCGAAATAGTTGGTTCTTGTTGAATTGAAAGTATTTATCAGACCAAGAAAGTGCAGTGCGAAGAAATTAATTTGTTTGGTTCAAGTATCATGTATTTACTTGCTGGAAGGAAACGATTCGAATATGCCTAATAAACTTGCATTAGTTTCCCAACTTACATTATAGCGATCAATCTTCAGAGAAAGATTTGGCTTTTGGAAGACATGGATTGTTGACTTCGGATTGAATGTAGACGAGCATTTTATCCGGACAGAAATCAGCTAGTCACATAAGAAACATGAGAAATGTCCTGTTGATTGTCTTATCCTTTCTTTCCTTATGGTTGTTGAACGAAGCTCTCTAATTTATTTCTTTGTAGAAAGTATGGAGCGTCCTGAAGAACACGGTTAGGACACATGCACGAGGATATTAGAATTAATATGTGGATATTAGAATTAATAGTTTAGTAGCAGGTTAGGTATTCTATGATTGAGTATTACATAGAATAGAAAGTATGAAAAAGTAATATTTAGTTAGTTATGATCAAAATTATTATTATTATTATTATTATATATATATATATATATATATATATATTCAAAAAATTATAAAATTTATCACTATTTTTTAAATTTATGATACTTCTTTTATTCTTTATATTTTAACAATCTTAAAATTTATATCATTTTATTCTTAAAAAAAAATTCCTTGATACTTTGAAAAAAATAATAATCCTCATAAGTTAGACCGTCAAACTTATTATTTACATGAAATAATAATTTTTATAAGTTCAACAGCAGAAATCACCTTTTGATCCATGAGAGTTTCGTGACTGCATTTTTTATAAAGAATTTAACAGAATACACTGAGTGGAGCGTTTTTTTTAAATGATAAATTATAAGAAACGCAAGAATCGGTAAAAAAAAAATATTCAATAAACAAAATCATTTTAAATTTCAATACAAAGTTCATTAGCTCCATCACACCCACTACAGTGACTTCATTTCACATGAAAAGATTAATACAAACACCCATAATATAAACATATGAGGGGGAAATGAAATTTACTCTGTTCCAAAACACCTTTGGGATAACTCTCAAGCAATCTATCAGAACATAAATTAAATTTGCAGCAGAAACAAATTCAATACAACTGACTTGAAAAGATGTAGCGCTATCACACTGAATAGACCATTAGTGCATATAAGAAAATAAATTCTTGATAACTGGGAATAAACAACATCTATGACAGAGTTCATACATATTTTTGATGTTGATCGTTGTAACAGTTCATACATATTTTTGGTCTTAGTAAGTTTGTCTCTCCACCAAATTCTGCTGCCGGAGCAAATAACACCGAGCGCCAATTGGTGAAGTATACAGAGCTGTGACCTACTCTGAAAACCTCCCATGCCCCATCGCAGCAGAGAGAGATCTATGTAATCAAGAAAAATGAGTAAATAAAAAGAAAGAAAAAAAAAGGGAATCTCGCATCCATAGCTAGATATGCACATTTTATACTCAAGATATCATATGCTGAGTATGATAGTATCGAACTGGAAGGCTAGCAAGGTTGATACGCACCAGAGCCAAGAAAAATTCAAAAATGTAAGGGAGGCAACTCAATGCCTCTTGCGAGTAGCTTTCAGATTCAGTTTGTTTCGTCGTTCCTCATAGGATGCTGGAGTTGACAACAGATGCATTTTAGAATGGTTAAAATAAGAGCCAGTCTTCCAGGGAAACATCAAATCTTGCAACTATTAGATTAATATCTATGATTCCAAACAAGAAAGTAATTATGTTGCAAATATGAGTTTATCTCAAATCCTTACTTTTGTCACATGTAGTTTGATGATAAATCGGCATTATATTTTTAGGAGGCGTTGATAAACATCATGATCAATATACAGAGTTAGAGATGTTCAGCAAATACATTAATAATTTAATTGGCATTGCTTAGTATTAGATATCAAATAAGCAAGTTGTCATTGTATTAAGCAGTGATCGAGTCTATGGGTTGAGCAACAACAAATTTTGCATAGGCAGGCATTACTTGAGCAAGTTGTCACTTTATATATTAAAAAGAAAGTATTTTCTATACACATCAGTGAACTTAAATTACCACATTAGGAGTACTACTTAAACCAGTTTGACTTACGTTCAGTTACTCGAAGTAGTAGAGGATTGTGACCTTTACCCTTCCTCAAGGATTCTGAAGATTCTCCTGTAGAATCCATGATCCGTAAGGATGCAAAATAGGCACCAAACTGTAAAGACTCATGCCTACCAGGGGTCAATAAGCAATTTAGTGCTTCATCAAATATAGCTGCTTGGAGAATGTATCTTTGAACTTCACTCATCAAGTGTTCATGCAAAGCTCGGCTGGCATCTAGCAAAATTCATTTCGATGTGTATGTCAATTTTATACAATCATCAAATTAAATATAACAATCACAACTAGTTTTTTCCTGATCACTTTCAGCAAGCTAAATATATTCAGGTATGGATGTTCATAAGCTGTTATGCTAAATTGCACAGAATTTAACATTTTAGAACTATATGGTTGTGAACTACCTGGTGAACAAATAAATTCAAGATTTTCAAATTCACAAAACCGTAGGATTAGGGGGGCCTCTGGAGCCATATTGTATTGAGGTTTTCTAGGGGTCTTAATGGTGTCCAGTAGTGCATCGATAACCTGTATGAACATTCACTTCTTGAATGAGGTTACAAAGAGATTCAAATTCTGAAATAGAAAAAAATGAAGTAAAATATTAGAAAAAATGACAAACTAACATAATAGATTAGTTACAGTAAATGAAGATTATTTTACTATATCCAAAATCATGGTTTAAAAAAAAAAACCCCCTCTTAGGTGCATATCCAGCTGCCTAGGTAGATTTTGAAGGCTGCATAACGTTAGCATATGGCCGCATATGGCATATGTGGTGTACATGTGTAGTTAAGAAGCTTATCCAAGCTAACAAAAAAAAGAAGTACAATTGGATAAGAACCATACAAGATATGGCTACAACAATACTTCAATTGGCACGAACTAAAATTTGATCACTAAAAACACGGTAAAATCAGTATGCAGGAAGAAGAGTGTGAGAAGAAGGGAGAATGAGGGAAGAGAAAGCTGAACAAAAGGAAAGAAGAGGCGTGAATGACTTCAAGTGGAATTATTAGTTGTTGTCCAAATTCAAGTTGTCCAAATTCAAGATCCATGGATTTTAGGTCCTGCTCAATTGAATGTGATAACAATATCCATGACAACCTATATGTTTGATAATATACCTACCATGTACCAAGGCTGACTTTCCAATTCCAAAATATGACTGAGATTATTTTGTAAACAAGACATAGAAACCATGCCAAAATCTTTTGCAAATTGGAACAACCTCAATGAATCATAAGCCATATACAATTAGATGCATATTCATACATTTATTAGTGGTGAAATCTATAAACTGAACATAAATTTCCAGAGCTAATACAGTACCCGTGTAGAATGAAAGGAGAAATATATAGACAAAAAGCCCTTGGAGGGTGAATTACCTATTCATGGTCAGAAAATGTGGGTTTATAGGAAACGGCCAACAGTGATCCGACCAGGGTATTGCAGCAATCACAAAATTTATTTTATGTATCTCTTTCTTTTGTTCTCTAAAATCTCTTTGCACTGCTACTTTCTATTTGATTCCACCGTCCTTTTACTATTTGATTCCTTTTAATTGAAGCAGAAAACACAGTAACAGTGATCTATCTCCCTCTTTTAACTTTCCATCATTCAAATAAAGAAACTTTGAACCTCTGCTTGTCTCCCCTTTTTTCTTATCTCCCTCCTACTTCTCTCCCATACTCCTCACCTTTCCTTCACCTACTCCTTCAACCTCCTCTCCCATCCTCCTCTGCTCTCCTCTTCTTCTTGACCTCTCCCCACCTTCCCTTTGCTGCTGACTCATACCAATCTACCAACATATGGAATATAAAGAAAGGTTGCCCAACTAAAATTGAGCCAACCAGTCCTCATTTTGACTCACCTACATATCTTCCATAACACAGTAATCTATGCAATGAACAACCAAAGTAAATTTCTAGAATCCCACAAAACAAATCATCCAAGTCAATATTAGTATATCTATTCACATGTCTCACAAACCAATTCCTGCACATTACCATGACAAACAAGCAAGTCCATTGAATTCAGTGAAAAACAACAATAAAATGTATGGCATTGGCAGTTTGCCTCACAGTTCAGGATAGCCAGAGTTATAAGCTAAAGTGCATCTACTAATAAACCAGCAGCCATTATTCTCCATGTCGTGATGAGCCAAGACTCATTACTGCACATATAAAATGATCCATCTAAAATCACCACTTAATAAAAGAAACTAAACCTGATGAATATTCCTAGGGCAAATAAGCATAAAAAATTAATAATTATGTAAAATAACACCATTTTGCTCGAATGCTGATAGAGACTAAGACATTGATTGCCAGAAATATATGCACACTCACATCAGGTGATTCAAAACCTTGACCGATCATAAACAATACTGCAACCATGCAGCGGACTTGGTGCCACAAGAATGCAGTACCCCTGACAGTCATTGCCCATAGTTCATCATCAGCATACCTATGCAAAATAGTGACAACGGACTTGAGCAAAATATACTAAAATTGGATATTTTAGGAAATTGAGTAAAAGCACTTTGAAACAAGATGTAAAGAAAAACAAAGTCGCTGATCTCTATGATAAATGTGCACACCAAACTGAAATATTTCCATGTAAGATGTGAATAAGTAGTGTTTTTATACCTACAAAGGAAGTTGTATATTTGCATTTCATTACTTATTTACATGATTATTTTGATCTAATGAGTTGCAAGTTACTCCTGACTGAGAGCAAAAATGGAAACATAATCAAAAAAAAAAAGAAGAGAGATTCAAAAATATAATTTGAGATTATTTGAGCCGTCTTCCATAATAATAACTTCATGGAACTTAAATAGTGCTATGAGAAAATTTATATTAGCAACATAATCAACATTTTAGAGGAAGCATGCAAAATGGCATTGCATATGGTATTCATAACAGGTGACAACCAACTTTGTGATGTATTATCCTTGGTAACCATCTCAAGCATGCCCAGCCAAAACAAGTCGTCCAACTTCCAAACACAGGAAGCATGTAAATTTTAATTATGTGCAGCTTTGTAGATAGAGAGAATAAAATTAGAAACATGTCAAAAGGTAGGTCAACTACATCTCTCTTATGACACAAGGAACAAAGTTTTCTATTACTCCATGCTCTATACCAAGTTTTGTTCAGTATGAGCTTTGGTTGCTCAAAATTTTATTTTTCCATAGAGACGTGTTAACCGTACCTTTTCTTTGAAAGAGATATATCAAAGAATGTAATTTTTCGCCTATAGTTATTCACATTTGCAGCATCCATCTTGCAAAAATTTCTGAAGTCATATTCCCCAATGAACTTTCCAGCGGCTTGCTTCATTGCCTGATTAAAACCAGATAGAATATTTGCTTCTCTCTTTGAATAGATATATGTGCTAATTAGTAGAAATATAGGAACAAGAATAGTATACCAATATGTCCAAATTCTCCTTCCAGAAAAGGTACCGATATTCTCTGCTCAAACAGCTAAACCTGAAATATCAAGTAGTTGGTCAACAGAAAACATACTAAATCATTTTGAATATATCACATTTCAGAATACACTAGCAAAAAAATCAGGCTATGGATGATGATAATTGAGAACTACAAAATTGCGATATCAAAATTTCAGTCTTTTAAGCATTTCTATTGTGGGATGTAGAATCCTAAATAATGTAAATGCATTCAATATTTATCCTACTTATGAAATTAATATATTTTATAAACATTGTGCCACACCACTGATTAGATCAGTTAAAGTTATACAATAGCATCCTGTCAAACCTAGTCATGGCCGGTCCCAAGCCCGGATAAAGGAGGAGGGTTGCGTTAGGTTGCCAGCCAGCGTAAAAAAACTATGGCAAATACTCAATGAATGGATCCATTAAAGTATTATGCTAATGCTAGGATGTTCCCCGGAAGGAACGCGTTGCAGGGTCCGACTGTAACGTCTCGGCAAGGACCGCTACATCTCCAGAACCCGGGTGTAGTGCTAAATATGCAAGGGTTCGCGTTGCAGGGTCCGACTGTAACGTCTCGGCAAGGACCGCTACATCTCCATGAGAACTTGGGTGTAGTGTTAAATAGGCAAGAGTTCTCACACCATAGGTGGACTAAGAATAAACATTATAAGAAAAGTAATAGTCTCAGATTTGGAACATGGAATATAGGAACTCTCACTGGTAAAACAATGGAGGTAGTAGATACAATGATTAGGAGAAAAATTAGTATTTTGTGTGTGCAAGAGACAAAATGGGTAGGTGAGAAGGCAAAAATGATAGAGAACTCGGGTTTTAAGTTATGGTATACAGGAAAGAGTAAAACAAGAAATGGAGTGGGTATTTTTGTAGATAGTTCTTTAAAAGATGAAGTTGTTGGTGTAGTTAGAAAGGGGGATAGAATTATAGCTCTCAAGATAGTAGTGGCGAAAGAAGTTGTGAACGTAATTAGCATATATGCACCTCAAGTAGGATTAGATGAAGAAACTAAATCAAGATTTTGGAGCGATTTAGATGAGGTATTACAAAACATTCCGCCAAATGAAATGATTTTAATAGGAGGCGATCTAAATGGACATGTCGGAGCGAAAAATGAAGAATATGAGAGAGTACATGGGGGTTATGGGTTTGGAACAAGAAATGAAGAAGGAAAAACTATATTGGATTTTGCGATAGCATATGACCTTATACTAGCTAATACATTTTTTTAAGAAAAAAGAAGAACACTTGATCACATTCAAAAGTGGGAATAATAAATCACAAATTGATTATTTTATGGTTAG
The DNA here is from genome assembly GCA_024364735.1 of Boesenbergia rotunda. Lineage (NCBI taxonomy): Eukaryota > Viridiplantae > Streptophyta > Magnoliopsida > Zingiberales > Zingiberaceae > Boesenbergia > Boesenbergia rotunda. The sequence continues at coordinate 147,512 of JAGFNQ010003151.1, read as the reverse complement.
GAAGAGAGATAGGAAGATTTGTAAAGATTGTAAGGTTATCCCTGGAGAAAGCTTAACTACCCAACATAGATTAGTAGTGTTAGATATACGCCTTAGTTATAATATCAATAGAGGAAAAATATACACGACTCCTAGAATTAAGTGGTGGAAGTTAAAGGATGGGAAGCAAAACATATTGAAGGAGAAGGTAGGAATACAAGCATTAGATGAAATATATAGCGACTCTAATACGACATGGGATAAGATGGTATCAAAGTTGAAAATAGTAGCTAAGGATGTACTCGGTGAGTCAAAGGGGCATGCACCACCAAGGAAGGAATCTTGGTGGTGGAATGAGAAAGTACAAGAGAAAGTGAAAGAAAAACGAATAGCTTATAAGGAATTATATATTTGTAAGAACGAGGAAAACTTAAAAAAATATACAATAGCCAAGAAAGAGGCTAAGAAAGCAGTGAATGAAGTAAAAAATAAAACTTTTGAACGATTATATCAAAATTTAGATACAAAAGAAGGGGAAAGAGACATTTATAAAATAGCTAAAGCAAGAGAAAGGAAAACAAGAGACCTTAGTCAAATAAGATGTATTAAAGATGAATGCGATAGAGTACTAGTAAATGATAGCGAAATAAAAGAGCGGTGGAAGATTTACTTTCATCAACTTTTTAATGAAAGTTTAGGGGACCAACTTGACTTAGGCAATTTAAGTATTTCAAATGAGTATAGAAATTTTAATTTTCATCGGAGAATTCAAACTTCAGAAGTAGAACAAGCTTTGAAAGGGATGCAAAATGGAAAGGCCGTGGGACCGGATGATATCCCAATAGAGGTATGGAAATGTTTAGGGAAAAAAGGTATTGAATGGCTTACAAAATTATTTAATTTAATATTGAAAACAAAAAAAATGCCTAATCAATGGAGGGTAAGTAGTCTAGTTCCCTTATATAAGAACAAAGGAGACATACAAAATTGTGCAAACTATAGGGGTATTAAATTAATGAGTCATACCATGAAACTTTGGGAAAGAGTAATAGAAAAAAGATTGAGGAAGGAGACCACGGTAACTGAAAATCAATTTGGGTTCATGCCTGGAAGGTCGACAATAGAAGCTATACATCTTCTTAGGCAATTAATTGAAAAATATCGGGAGCAAAAGAAAGATCTACACATGGTATTTATTGATTTAGAAAAAGCTTATGATAGGGTACCAAGAGAAATTATATGGAGAATTCTAGAAAAGAGAGGCGTTAGCGTAACATATATTGACCTAATTAAAGATATGTATGAAGATGTAACGACTAGAGTGAAGACTTCAGGTGGATTGACTGAAGCATTTCCAATAAGGATAGGGTTACATCAAGGATCAGCTTTAAGTCCCTATCTTTTTACACTAATCATGGATGAACTCACTAGGCACATTCAAGATACAGTGCCATGGTGCATGTTGTTTGCAGATGATATTGTTTTGATAGATGAGACACGTGAAGGAGTAAATGCTAAACTAGAATCTTGGCGGGAAACTCTAGAAATGAAAGGTTTTAGGCTTAGTAGAGTAAAGACTGAATATATGGAATTTAAGTTTAGCAATGCTAGACGTAGTGAAACAATTGTTAAGATAGGAGATGATGAGTTGTCTAAAATCGAGAACTTTAAGTATTTAGGATCGTTCTTGCAAAGTGATGGAGGAATTGAGAGAGATGTCTTACATAGAATACAAACAGGATGGTTGAAATGGAGATTAGCATCGGGTGTCTTATGTGATCGTAAAGTACCTCTAAAACTTAAAGGGAAGTTCTACAAAACGGCAGTTAGACCTGCTATGTTATATGGTGCTGAATGTTGGGCTATGACTCGAGCACATGAGCAAAAGATGAAAGTTGCAGAGATGAGGATGTTAAGGTGGATGTGTGGACATACGAGGATGGATAGAATAAGGAATGAGAGTATTAGAGAGAAAGTCGGAGTTGCATCTATTGAAGAAAAACTTCGGGAGACACGTTTGAGATGGTACGGACATGTACTTAGAAGACCAATAAATGCCCCTGTTAGACGATGTGAAACTATGATAAATACGCACATTAAAAGAGGGAGAGGAAGACCAAAAAAGACTTGGTTGGCAACAATAAAACAAGATAAATTTTATTTAAATCTAGATGATGATATAGTAGGGGATAGAACTCAATGGCGTAAAAGGATCCATATAGCCGACCCCACCTAGTGGGATAAGGCTTTGTTGTTGTTGTTGTTGTTGTTATGAAATTAATATATTTTATAAACATTGTGCCACACCACTGATTAGATCAGTTAAAGTTATACAATAGCATCCTGTCAAACTTGAGAAACTATTATTAATCACTGATTCTGGTGTCCAATATATATTGTAACTTAAATCATATTTGAAACTAGGATTTTGGTTACATTGAATGCAATAGCTGCCTATCTGACACCTTTATGATCATCAGACTATGCACTAGAACCTCTAATAATGTACTTCTTTAAGAGGTGCATCCAATCTAGCAAACAACCAGTCAGTTAACCATAAAATTTGAAATCAAATATGCACAAAAACCTTGAATGGAAATCCGTAGGAACAGGACACCAGCCTACCACTCTTATATCTCCTGGAAGAACTCTATTCAGCACTCTCACATAATCAATTTCTGCAGATGAAGCAAAAGAACAATGAACAAATGGCATGAAGCTGACTATAACTAAATCAAGTGAAATGTTGGTCCAAAAGCTAATTCTCTTTATGAATTAATCAACAGCTTTTGGTTCAACAAGTGTTGCCAGGTTAGCTTGCACATTAACAATTAGAAACATACCACATTTCTGTTCCAAAGTAGTCATCTGGTTCACTGGATTCCCTCCAACATCCTTAAGGTTTGATCTTAGATATAAAGAAATTACCTGCCACAAAGATTTCAACTATCAAATTTGATTAAACACCCACACAAATTAAGCAAGCTTCTTGCAGCATATAGCACCATCATAGTCTTAAACATACAATTTAGGAATTAGATAAGACACACGATAACATACATATTATTGGGATATAAACCTCCTAAACATTGTGTTACACATGTTAAAACAGTGGAAAGAAAAATCAAAACTGTACCTGACCAGACGAAGAAACTCCCTTGTCAGTTCTGCCACATCTTGAATATCTCGAACTCTCTTTGGTTCCAACCATAAGTTTTGTCCTCTCAAATGCTTTAAAAATTTCAGACTGCAAAAAGCAGGAGATGAGATCATTTTAATTGAATTTCTTTTACTTTCTACATCCTTCAAAAAATAGAGCAGAAGTTTATAAATGGAAACCTCAATAGTTGGATCCATCTGTGCCTCTGAGGCAAACCCATAAAACCTATAGAGAAAAAATGAATTCGTGAAATCAACTTCATTTGTTATCCATGTTATGTATTAAGAAATAATTATAGTATAGTACAGAAAATTAAATTAAAAATTTGCACGTGTAATTATATTAAGAGAGAAACTAATTGTTCTATTAGTTTTCATTGTTATAAATATATAATTATAATATTTTTATTTAATTAGTAGAATAATTATAAGAAAAAAACAATTCTAGTCAATGAAAAAAAAAATTATACCATATATAAATATATTCAAGAATATCCTAATGAAATAGTTTTTTTACAATTAAATGACATTTCATAGTTTCCAATGTTATAAAAAAAAATTGATATGATCTATCAAACATATATTGATTTTCTTTAAAACATGAAAAGAATTCTATTTTTATTTCTCTTTTGTTTTTCAATCTAAATTAAAAAAAAAAAACTCCCAGATAGGCCCTAGTACGCTCATGCATTCCAAAGATAAAATGGTGTGCTCACTACAGCAGCTTATTGGCATTAATAGTCACATTCATTTGGTCTAGAATAGATTCAGCAGTGAAAATGGTTTTGGTCATAATTAAGAGGTAGGTTATAACCTCTGGCCAAAGTACATGATTTTCAGAGCAACATATCTCCTTGCAGGATGATGAATCTTCTGAAGACCTGTACACCATGTCATCCTAGTTAAGTCTTAAACAATGTCTTTCTCTTTATTGCTACAATATTCATCGACCATTTTTTTCCTTTCAAATGAAAAAAGTAACGAGAAAAAAATAGTCATTCTAAAAGAAAGTAAATAAATGATACAATCAATGAAATTTCACGCCCAAGAAAAAAAAACTATTGGTGAATAAATAGCTTAGTTCTATCACATTCACAAAATTTGATTGGTTGACTATTTATCCGCAAGCTTAACCTGTTTAGGACCTGGGGAAAAAACCCACTCCTTTGTTTTTCTTTCCTATACAATTGCACTCACATAGCTAGAGGTGGATTAACTGCTCTGGTTCAGGCATAACACATGGAAGAACTGTGAGTATACATTTTCTACTGGAAGTAGTACAATTCAAACACAAATTTTCTTTTGGATCATGTTAAAATTATCCTAAAAGCCTAAGCTATTACAAAGGATCTAATCTGTATATTTATTTTATAAACATATCCAACTACAACGAGGAAGCAAATATCTAACCATCTTTATCTATCGAATTGGATGACACCTTAATCAAGAAAGCAAGTGACGATGGCAAAATCTCAAATGAATGGGATTGATGGCAGAAGATCGCATATTACTATGTTAGATGAATTCTTTTTAGTGAATAATGGTGATAATGCATGCTATTGGTGCATTTGATAATTATGCATAAACTAAATGTCACTCCAAAAGAAGGTGGTTCAAAACAAGGAAAATGGTTGCTTATATTTTTGAATTTTACATTTTGTAACTTGGATGTTTGTGTTCTATGATCATTGAGTGTTCAGTTAAATTGGAGTACGTGAAATTCAACTACAAGATAACCATGGAACACAAAGGTTATGCTTGGCATTTTCATGTTGATGTGCAGTGTGGACTACTTGAATTTTGTTAATAGCACAGAACTCTTATCCATACTACAATATAAGAGACACAGTAATTCATCTTATAAACACAAAACAGTTATTAGTATATGATAGGAAAAACAGAGTTAACCTGGTTCCTTGCTTGTCACACTGTTCATCAACATGAGTTTCTCCTCATGTCCATTCTGCAGGCAGCTTATGCTGTATATTTAAACTTGCATATACTATAGAAAGATGACAACAATGCTGTAGTGTGTAACTGAAAGTTTACCTTGACAGGATTATTTGAAGAAGCCGAGAAATTATCAGAAAGACAGCCCAATACAGCTTCTAAATTTTCAGTATTCCTAAGTTTGTCTCCCATTGATTCTTTAAATACTCCTTGGAAGCCTATGCATGCATCAGTAGGCGGCTGAACATCTACCTAAAGAAAAATAACAAGAACTAGAAGACTTACAAATTCTAATGTTGTTAGCAGGTTAATAACTTTTGGTATCTTACCCATATTATGGGAATAATAAATATTTTAATTAATCTCTGTGATTTCATTATGAATCGACTTTCTTGAAATAAATAAATCAATCAAAGGTTGAGTAATTACATTTCTAAGCCATTTGATAACTTACACATATTAGGTTCCTAAGAAATATTAGTATGGCCTATGGCGGAATAGTCACCATAGTGCAATAAAGTTTGATTGCCACAAAAAGAAATGAAAAAAAAAACGAAATTGCAAAACAAAACAACAATAATAACAAAATAAAACAATGTTAAAGAATATTTATTTAGTACTCTCGATCCACAGATCCATTTATAGCCAAATAAAAGGGCCTAAAAACTGTGATCATTCAGGAATTTAAATTCACTTTGCAAAAGCAATGTCGTCCGCAGAAAACAAAAATAAACCTCGACTGTTATAAAACTCCTTCATTCTAAGAAAAACTAAGACGCGACCTATTAAAAGCAAACCTTGGAGCATTGGCATTTTGATAACTGAAACAGCAACCTCTTGTTCTCCCGCTCCAGTTCCTTAAGTTTAAACCATAAATGGAAGGTCAAGTGAGGCGGCCACAGAAAGGCTGTGAAATTCATATCGCCGAAACACGAGATGCTCGATGGAAGCAGGAAGTACGCAAGGTCTTCACTGGGGTTTTACCTCTACTCGGTCGCGGAAGTAGTCCAACTGAGCTTGGAGCTCTGTCACGAGATCTTGACCGCCAAAACCTGCCATCTGAGGGGCTCAATCAGTCCCTGCTTCGGCGTTCCTCTCGTCGACGGCGTTCCGTTGCGGCGTTGCCCACGTTGCGCGAGAGGGTTTGCCCTGACGCTTTTTCCGTGAAATTACAGATAGCTCCCATAGTCTATCAATCACATTTTCGAAATAGAACCCCCGAATTTTTTATATGTCCACGGGCGCCCTTAAATTTTTGATCCTGATGAAACATTACCCTCCAAAACAAACGGTCAAGAAGATGATCTTGTGTCTGATATTTTAAATTTTAAAAGTATTTGATAAAGTCAATATACTCGTCTTTCCTACATGTTAGTCATAACATCCGAATTAATAATCCTCATAATTTACCTCCTTCGTATTAATCCTGAAACGGATTAATAAAAGCACTGGAGAAAAAAATCATCTTTTACTATCTCAAGAATACCATCTTACGTTTTTTTAACATACGTATTGAATTCAGATAAATGATCAAACCTCATAGATCAATCGTCAAATAAATTCAAAAAACACAGATAAATTTTAAATGTTTAGCATCACAAGTAATTTAAGTACCACGGACATTTAATGTGTCTTAAAAGAAATCCTCCCCTTAAATTCTCGTCAGATAAGTTACCTAGACATGTGTCAGAGGGCATAGAGAGTCATCCCGATAAAATGCTTCTAATACTTAAGCCATCATTAAATTATAAAACATAGAATAATACTAAAAACAATAAAAAAAATTAAAATTTTATTTCAAAGAGGTTGTTCATACTATGACTTTACTACTTACATTAAAAAAAATGTCCTCTTGTTTTTAACATAAGTAATTTTTATGACGTGCCTCTGGAGATTTGCCTAGTCCATTGTAATTCACATTTTCCCAAAATTTCTCTTCTTTTCTAAATTTTTTTAAAATAAATATAAATAAGCTCAGTGTTCTTTCGATATCACGATTAAATGTCTTGCAACGCCTGTTTTCTACGGATAACCCAATGTGATTTTCAGCACGTGCTTGGGGTAGCGTAAAACGACCCAATTGGACAGTTCGACGGGCCGGTTTGTACGGAGCGAACCAATTAATTAGGCGCATCGAATGAGCTCGGTGGAGTACTGGACCAATTGAACCAAACGCATCGAGCAGACAAGACCAATTAAATAGGCTAAAGAGACTACACAGATTGAATTAATTAATATAGTAAATAATTCAAATAAAATAAAATATTTCATTTCACCGTATATCCAAACATTAAATTCCATTGATTTCTTGTTAGGTCTGAAACGGTGAAATCCGGACCGTACGACGCGGCAACTGTTCGACCATTCGCCTCCGCTGTCCCCTGTCCTGGCAGTCGCAGCCGCACCCGCACCATCAATGATCCTCCCTCATTCACCGCGTCGACAGAGGCACGCAAGCTGTCGCTCGCGGCACGAATTGGAGAGCAGCCGGAATTCCGCAGCTCAGTCTGCTCCCCCGTGGGCCCGCCGCCCACGAGTCACGCGGCCGCGTCGCCCGCCAATCGCGACACACCAGGCGACGCTGCAGATCCCGACGCCGGCAGCATGCAGCGCGCCCCCTCCCTCCTCGGAGCGCCGATGTCGCGCGGCGTCGACAAGGGCCCCACCCGATTTTACCGTTTGATTACCGCGCGCGACTCCTCGGGTCATTGATGGCGGCAGGTAAATACGTTGGGATCCTGGCGCATGCAGTGTGGTCGCGATGGGGTTTTGTTCCAGCAGGGCGGGAAACCTGCACCAGCTCCGTTTAATGGCGAGGTCCCCCCTCGTCTGCTCCTCCGGGGACACAGATTTCAAGACCCGTCGTTTCAAGGAAAGAGCTAGGCTTTGGATCGAGACGCTAAGTTTAGGCATACCGACTGATAACGATGCTTTTTACTCTGCCCGATCAACACGATACTCTAGATCAGCTACGTAGGCCTACAAATACAACCTCCTAGCTCCCATTCCCCCTTCACTCTTTCTTCCTTTCCACAAACACGCATACTGATCAGACAATGTCGAGACAGAGAGGAAGGATCACCGACAAGGAAATCAACGAGCTCGTCTCCTCGCTGCAGTCTCTTCTCCCGGAGTCTCGCCGCAGGAGCGCGAGTAGGGTACGAATGAAGAAGTAGCAAGCATATATAGGATATCATCTGTGATCTTAATTAATTTTGATGTCAACTGATCTTGCATGCAGGCATCGTCATCCAAGTTGCTGAAGGAGACGTGCAGCTACATCAGGAGCTTGCAACGGGAGGTGGACGACCTCAGCGGCCGGCTCGCCGAGTTGATGTCGACGATGGACTCCGACAGCCCTCAGGCTGAGATCATTAGGAGCCTCTTCCGGTCCTAATTAATAACGAAGTACTCGATATATATATATATATAGTCATCTTTGTACCATTTCATCAGCCTATTAGTGTTATATATTAGCATGCAGAACTCATACTGCTGCTGCTCGATGCCATTGTGACAAAAAATTGCCGACATGATGAGGAAAAAAAAACAACAAAACAAAAAAAGAAAAACAGAGTCCGGGAGAAGTACGAATGCATGTAGTTTTCAGATATGATTGATCAAATGTGGAAGAAAATGGAGTGGAGAAGGATCAGAAAATAGTTGGCTGTGGAGCAAAGACAAAGAAACAATTCTAGTGATGAGTGTTTGAGAAGATGACTGACGGAGGTGGACCTGATGAGGGATGTCACCTGCAGTTTACGTGGGTCAGCGTCCATGGAGGCAGGTGCATTAACAGTAGCGCAGGCAGAGGCTCCTCATGTCGGGTCTTCGTCAACATCGCCACTGGCTACGATTGGAAACCAATGAGGACTTTTTTTTATATATCTAACACTCGGCTATGGAATCTCCGACTGATCTTTCAGGCACGTTGACATTTCGGCGAGAAATTAGGCCTTCGTTGTCTCTGCGACGGGAGAGAAGCAATAAATTAATTAGACCCAGTTGGCCGGCCAATCGAGTTGTTGCCGTCGCTGCCTTCCTTATGATAAAGACAATTGGATATCGTAGTCCAACACTTCACGTCTATTCCACCGTTTCCTAACTTTCGATCGAGTGGAGAAGAAATGGAGATGATTACGAAGAGGCCGATCGAGAACGACGACGGATTCGTTGATGATTCAGTGGGAGATGCAGAAGGTTCTTGTTAGTGTTGGATATATAGCCGAGCTAGTGTGATGAGATTGTCGAGCTTGTGGAGATTAGTTTTCGTTCAGTAAATTTTTTGTTTCAGCATTGTTTTGCTGCTGGTAATGTTTCGGAATTGCATAAACAGGCATCCATTAAGTTGATTGCTTTCTGAAGAAAGCTTTAAAGACAATGCATCATGCGTTTGATTGTTCATCTGGTACTTGAAAACATTGGATTTATTTAGACATTTTCTATGGAAGGGGACTTGATTCATATATATACATAAAATTCTCCATGACAGTACCAATTATAATAATTAGGCACAAACTCATTTCTACAATATGTATTCTCATCGTATCTTAATCACGGTAGTCTATATTTCTGTATTTTCTATAATTACATGGACACTTTAAGTACTTATCACCATCCATACATTCTGGATGACTCTTAACAAAATTCATAAATTATTCCAGATCAGTAATAAACTCATCTCTGATAAATCCATTTTTTAATCGGTTGTACATTCAAGCTTTGTTCATATACATTGTTACCTAATCATAATAAAATTAAAATAAATTAATTAAGATATACCTAAATTATTCTAATTAAAGGAAGTATCATGGTGTTAAGTAAGATATAGCTAAATTATTAATTCTAAATGTTATCTCATATAATAAGGTCTAACAAAACATGCTAAATTAACAAGTACGATAAAATCATATAATAACTAAAGTTACCTCATTATTAAAGACTAAAATAACAAGTAATTACTAATTTAATAAAATTCTAACATAACATAAACATAAGAATAAATTTTACCTGAATATTAGATGAAAGTCGGAGAAGACCAGCAAAAACAACAACCTAAGAAAAAATAAATTATAGTTAAAAAGTTAATGCAAAAATAAGATGAACTCATTCAAAAGATGATGGGTTAGGATTGAAATCATAATTGAGTAGTCAGATCAACTCATTCAATAGTTGAAAGCATACGGTTGGAACCCTAATTGAACAGCCAGCTTTGGCCCTAGCGCTGGGCGGGGGAGGCCTGCACTAGCCGGCCAGGAGCGGCCGCGGCAAGACCTGGCCCGCCGCGTGCGGCAATGGTAAGACGAAGTCGGCCGCGCGCGGGCGTGGCCACACTTGACCGGCCACGCGTGGACGCGGCCAGAACTGGTCGGCGGCTCGCGGGCGCGGCCAGACCTAGCCGGCGGCTCGCGGCCGCGGCCAGACCTGGCCGGCGACTCGCGGTCGCGGCCAGACCTGGCCGGCGGCACGCGGCCGCGGCCAGACCTGGCCGGCAGCTCGCCGGCCGCGGCCAGACCTTGCCGGCGACGCGCGGCCGAGGCCAGATTTGGCCGGTGACGCGCGGCCGAGGCCAGATCTGGCCGGTGAGCACGCGCGAGGCCAGATCTGGCCGGCCGCGCTGACGCAACGCTAGATTTACCGTCGCGAAAATCCTACCGGAAATTTGGAGAAAAGAAAACCAAAACGAAGCTTACCGGAGAACGAGAACACAGTGCGAGTGAGGGAGGAGTCCGGAGGTGGCGACGGCGAACAACACGTGAGATCGAGCGAAAGGAAGCAGTAGGAAGTACGGAAAGTTGGGCGAAAGCAAAAGGAAGTAAGGATTCTGCTCTAATATAAGATTTTTCCGACGAAATAATTATTCCGACAGAACGTTTGTTTCCGTCGGAAATTTCCAACGGAACGTTTAATTCCGTCGAAAATTTCCGACGGAAGGAAATTTTCGACGAAATCAATATTCCGTCGGAAATTTTCGACGGAATAATTATTCCATCGGAAATTTCCGTCGGAATTTCCGTCGGTAATATATGATTTTCTTGTAGTGAGCTATTTAGGCCTTTCTAGGTGACTTTTAAAAAATAAAAAATAAAAATCCAAGTACATGTGTCTTCAGGTCCAATTAGTCGTGAATGATATGATCCCATAGACGATAACTAATTGTTTGAATTTAGTGACCCGAATTCAGTTTGATCTGTTAATTTATTATTAGATATTTTCTTATTAATATGTTAATTAACAGATTCTTTATAAATCTGTTAATTAACAGTTTCGTTATTAATTTTTTATTTGACTAAGTATCCTAAGGTCTCTATAAATTGTGTATCTTATGGACAAGTTTAATCAATCAAGAAAGTTATTTGATACCTCTTCTTTCTTTCTCTCTACCTCTCTTTTCTCTCTACTTCTCTTTACTTTATCAGAGCCGCCGACTTTGTATTCCACTGTTCATAGTGATTTTTCTTCCTTTGCCCATGGTTTTCCCCGTCATGAAAGGTTTTCCACGTAAATCTGATGTGTTCTCTATTGTTCTTATTGTCATTTTTCGTATTAATCTCGTTACAAGTGGTATCAGAGCCAAGTTGGTTTTAAGGATTTCAACCGGGATTAATGACAACGGCAAACATGAAGTATGATATTCCGCTTTTGGATCGCAACACCAGGGTTACGTTGTGGCAAGTTAAGATGTGAGCGGTGCTAGCGCATCTGGACTTGGACAACGCACTGTTCAGGATAGACAACATGCTCTCGACATGGACAACGGAGGAAAAGGAACGTAAGGATCGAAAAGCCCTATCTCAGCTCTACCTTCATCTATCGAATGAGATTTTATAGGATGTTTTGAAGGAGAAATCCGTTGCTGTACTATGGCTAAAACTGGAGCAGTTGTGTATGAAAAAAAGTCTTACGAGCAAACTAGGTCTGAAAAAACATTTGTATTCTCATCGCATGACAGAATATACGTCGTTAAGAGATCACTTGACCGTGCTTAAGGAAATCGTGTCTGACCCAGAGGTTTTGGAGGTCAAATATGACGATGAAGATTTTGTATTGATCTTGTTGTGCTCTTTACCCTCGTCATATATAGCTTTTAGAGATATTATTTTATATAGTCGTGATACTCTTACTTTGAATAAAGTTTATGATTCATTATTTTCAAAAGAGAAAATGAAACAACTTGTCGAAGGATCTGAGGCTCAGGGTGAGGGTCTTATTATTCAAGGAAGGACTCAGGAGGAAGACTCTGATGGTAATATCAGGGACAGGTCGAAATCTAGAAATGACGATAAGATCTGTAATTATTGTAAGAAGAAGGGTCACATCAAATCAGAATATTACAAGCTACAAAATAAGAATAAAAGGGCAGGTGAAAATTCGAGGGGAAAACAATCAGAGAAGTCGGTGAGGCTGATGTTGCTGAAAATCACAGTGATGGTGAACTTCTCATTACATCTGATGCTGATTTAAAGCAGAGTGAGGAATAGATTCTTGATTCTGGTTGTACGTTTCATATGTGTCCCAATCAGGACTGGTTTTCAACATATATATGAAACGGTTTTAAGTGGTGTCGTCTTGATGGGCAATAATGCATCCTGCAACATCGCTGGCATTGGTACGGTCAGAATTAAAATGTTTGATGGTACCATTCGGATACTTAGTGATGTGAGGCACGTCCCTGATTTGAAGATAAATGATTTCTTTGAGTATTCTTGATTCTAAAGGGTACAAGTACACTGATGAAAGTGGAGTTGTGAAGGTCAGTAAAGGGTTTCTTGTTGTGATGAAGGGATCAAGGAGAACCGCCAGTTTATATGTATTGCAGGGATCCACAGTAATAGGTAATGTTGTCGTCACAAGGTGACATTGATAAAAGAAGATCACTTACAAGAAGCTTATGAGAAAACTATTTGGTTGAAAAGACTCTTCAGTGAGCTTAGCGAAGACTTGTAGATTACTACAATTTTTTGTGATAGTCAGAGTGTCATTTTCCTCACGAAGGATCAGATGTTTCATGATAGGACAAAGCACATTGATGTGAGGCACTCCCTATAGACAAGTTTAAGCATTGCTTGGACTTGGTTGGTGCTAGATGCTGAGATTTGCCTGTGGTGCTTTTGTGAAAGAGGTGGAGAATGTTCTTTTTGAAGATTTGTGGAATTCACGTCAAGGTGGAGATTATTTGAATTTGGTGACCCGAATTCAGTTTGATCTGTTAATTTATTATTAGATATTTTCTTATTAATATGTTAATTAACATATTTTTTATAAATCTATTAATTAACAGTTTCGTTATTAATTTTTTATTTGACTAAGTATCTTAAGGTCTCTATAAATTGTGTATCTCATGGACAAGTTTAATCAATTAAGAAAGTTATTTGGTTACTTCTTCTTTCTTTCTCTCTATCTTTTTTTTTTCTCTCTACTTCTCTTCACTTTATCAGAGCCGCCGACTTTGCATTCAACCATTCATAATGATTTTTCCTCCTTTGCCCGTGATTTTTCCCGTCAAGGATTTTCCACATATATTTGATGTATTTTCTATTATTCTCGTTGTCGTTTTTCGTATTAATCTCGTTACACTAATAAATCTAATGAGTACAGATGGATTCAAACCTGCATGGGATTTGAATTGTCGTTGTATGAGATATATTTCAAATTTACTTATAAAGAAAGTCATTTACTTAATTTTAAAATTAATTAGCAAAATTTGAGCATCTAAATTATTAAAAACAACAAACTTAACACATTAAGAGCGCCTAAATTGGTGTCATTTATGAGTGCAACATTCTATTAATGTTAAAATCAATGTAAATAGGTGTTATAATATTAAAATAAATAAATAAATATTGCGTCACTAATGTGTTCAACCGAATGAACGGTTTATATATATAAAAGAAAGAGTATTGATTGAGAGAGTGAAAATGAGAGAATGAAAGTTATAGTGAATGATGTGGTATGACGTGGTACTTTATATGCACACGTCCGATTATCGCTTCGATACTATCGGCGGTCTTCGGCCGTCGTCCCGAATCAAACTATATCCTTGGGGGGTACGGTGAACCCGTCGAAGATTGTGCATGTAAGATGTCACGTCATTTATTATGATTTTCACTTTCTTATTTTCACTCTCCTAATCATTATTCTAAAAGAAAAAAAAAAGACATATGGGAGGCGTGCATGTGCACGCCCTTTCATATTTTTTATTAAAAATCATTAACAATATATAAATTTTTTATAATTTACATAATAAATATATTTAAAATATTATTATTATTTATTTTTAATATTAATTATTCAAATTTTATAAATAAAATTGAAATTATATTTATTTACTATAAAATAAGAATAAATATAAATGTGTCAATAACGGGACCACAAATAATGAGTATTCATATTAAAATAATAAAATAGAATAAATAGATTAATATAATATATTTGTGATATATGATTCTTATATTTTTTTTATTAGATAGTGAGTATTGTAGCACTTACAAATGTGAATATCCCAATGGATATTTGTGTAAAATAAACGGAACATCTAGAATGTCTTTAACAAATTAGTTCATCGTTTAATTAAGATTTTATTAAAAATTATTAATTTTGTCTTATATATTATTAAATTAATGTATGAATATTATTAATGAAGTAGTTCATGGTAGGGATGTCAATTTCACCCGAATCCGACAGAGAATTCGACATCCGACCCGAATAAAAGAGGATATGGATGGACTACCAATACCCGATATCCGACCCGAATACTCGATTAAATAAAAAATACATATATATATTAAAGATTTTCCCCCCAAAACTTATTAATAATTTGTATTAATGTTAGAAATAGATTATATATATGTTTAATCTATTTTTAAAATTATAGATATATATTTTTTTAACATTAATGCTAATTATAATGTACTTTTGTTCAATAATATAGTTGAATAGAAAGAAAAAAAAATTATTAGTATACAAGATATCCGATCCTTTAATGGGATATGGGTATACCGGATGGATATCCAATACCCGATGGATATAGGTATGGAAAATATAGAATCCGATCCGAATCCGACCCATTGTCATCCATAGTTCATGGGATCTCAATAAGTTTCTAATAAAAAACTAAAAAACAAAGTCCTTCACACTCGTGTATTACATGAGTCTTATTTGTCATGTGTCAATTTTGTACAAACTGTATCAACAATATCTTAAGTGTCGCTTATTATATATTCAACAATAAAAATGATAATAAATTTTGATTAATAAATTTCTGAGTTTAGTGATAATATAGTAGGGATTAAATTAGAAAATCAAAAATATCCTATCCATATTTTGATTTCGATTTTCATATATCAAGTATCATATAATGAGAATGAAATAAATTTCATTCTCATTCTCACCTTTTAAACCGGCTTATCAAACGCCCCTTATATTTTTTTTTCAATCCTATCTGTCCAACATGTAAGTTCGTGTCGATTATTTTTTATCCAGACATTTAGATAAATCTGATTAATATAATTTTGGAGATAAAACAATCCTCTGTCAATTCATCCACCGGATAAATTTAAAAGTATCCATGCGAATTCGCTCAGTAGCCCACAGTAGAAAATTCACGATAAACACATACCCTTCCCAGTTGGATATCAAATCGTGGTGATATATAAATCCATATATGGAGTTTGTGGTTGTCTCGTGGGGTAATCATATTCATCTCAAATATTTCTCACTGTTAATTTTCAAATTATGTAAATGAAAGTTAATCTTAATATCAATTTATACTCATGTCATATGTTGGACCAGATAGTAGATGAATTTGAAATGATCGATTCGGTCTCACGGAAATTTTTGATCCGTCACCAAGATAAATCGAAAAGTGCTCACGATGGACGGTCTAGAAGCCCAACATTCTAAGTTCGCTCTCCATTTGGAGAAATTTTTTTATAAAATATATTATAATTAAAGATCGAATCGTAGATATTTAAAATAATAATTAATCATCTTTCTACTGCATTTCAGAGGCATAAATTCATGTCATATGACAAAAGCATGGTTGTGTATGACCAGAATTTGTGCACATGATTACACCGTCAGCTTTCAAAGTCTATCTTGAATTAAATTACGTTTTGATATATAAGCGTCTATTTAAAAAAACATAATCATTTTTAAAAATCTAGTTTAAACATTTCGAACGTACAATATTTTATAATCAAACACTTGTTCACACCAGATATCTCATCCAACTACTTAACAGTACTCATGGCAATCATATCTTCAAGAAATAACCAAGAAATATGATGGCAATTAACTAATTGGATCTCGATAAACATTATGACGGCAAACTTGTCGTCATGTGCATTATCTAGCTAATTAACTAATTCTATCTTTTGATTATTACAATCAATCGAGAAATAATAAGAAAAATAGTTCTAAACGAAGACACCAACACCACCATGACCTCAACCAATTCCCCCACATGCCTATCATTTTCATATTTCTAAACAATTCTCCCCTAATTAAACTTCTACAAAATAGATAAGAATGACTTACAATATTAACAAAATACATATGCTATAGGATGAGTATATCAATTTAATTAACACATTTAATTGTACTGATAAACACATAATAATTTTATTGACGAATTAAAATTATATTAATATAACTCTATTTCTCTTTGGCCCTCTCCCTTCCCTTCCCTTCCATGTATAAAAGTGCTTCTTCCCATACGCTTACTCTCACCTTCCCCTGCACCGTTTGCATCTCGAGCCAAGAGAATTCATGGCCGGAAAGCTCCACTGGATCAAGTCCATGCTCAAGCGGTGGCACTCCGGCAGCCGCCTCGTCGCGGCCGACGACGGCAGTACCCACCGTCACGGCAGCACCCCTGCCGGTCTCCACCCCGTCTACGTCGGTAAGTCCCGCCGACGGTATCTCATCAGCACCCGCCTCGTCGAGCACCGCCTCTTCCAAGTCCTCGCCCGTCGCTCCGCCGCCGACCCTGGCGCCGCCGTCGTCGTGGGCTGCGAGGTGGTGCTGTTCGAGCACCTCCTTTGGATGCTCGAGAACGGCGACCCCCCGCCGGAGTCCGTCGACGAGCTCGTCGAACTGTATGCCTGCTGATGAGATGGCAGATCTTCATATTTCATTACAGTCACCGATCGAGTTCGATCTCCAATGTAATGGTTTCAGTTATTAATGGATTTTAATTAATGCTCATCCATTTGATGAAACATTTATCATTAATGCAAATAAAATAATAATAATAATTACAAAGTAATATAATTTAATCACGAACAAGTCCAGGACTTTATCCATTTTCGAAAGCATCTAAAACCCCAAACAAGCAAAGAGAAAGAAAACGTCTTCTTGATAGAGACGGCGCACATGGATTTTAGCGGTCCCGTGTATCAGGGAACCAAATGCTCTGTTTCCAGCCGACGCTGATTTAATCTTCTTCATTCAGTTAATCCAATCAACAGGAGATTACGTGCACATGATTGTGCAAATCCGAGCTCTGTTCGTTCTTTTTGCAATGGGGGAAGAACCAACGAGAGGAAAATTGGATTGCATTGGATATGGATACAGCAACAGAATCGATCGGTAGGAGCAGCATTGACTGTCAGACAACATTTGTCTGCAAATCTCTGCCAGGTTTATATGTGCTGGCAGAGAACAGCTTGTCCTGTTCTTAGATTTGCATGATCCAGCAGATTGGATATCATCAGATCTAGACGCATCCTCAGCGAATTATGGTTTGATATCTACCTCATCTTTGGGGGATGAATGGAAAATCAATTAAATAACAGTTCGAGCTGCACAAAATCAATCCAAGTTACACTGATCACGGTTGCAATATTCATGGCCACAGTGAATGTCTTGTAATTAACTCACAAATTAGTGTTACAGTAGATTATGGAACGTAGCTTTGATCTCGTTGTAAGCCTTCATTTACAGTGGCATTCCGCACAAGAAGAAGTGTTTTGGATGCTATTTCTTTTCTCTTCTTCATCTACTCACAACAAACAACATCTTAATTAGCTTCTTCAATGGCAAAGGAAATAAAACGGTAATCATCGGCAAGGAATGGCACTTTAATTAGCATGAAACAGATCAACTGCGTCCCCTGTTACGCTCCCATCATGTTAATCCTAACCATCAAGAAGGTTGATGAAGTGGCATCCGTCGATCCTACGACTGCTCCGGCTCGCCGGCGACGCCGCTAACGATCTCCTCGATGAGCTCTGCCACCTCCAACATTTCAGGCCTCTCTTCTGGGTTCGCGTTGGCGCAAGCGGCGCCCACCCTGAGGAGGCGCGCCATGCCTTCGGGCGCGCCTGGGCCGGCGGCGTCCGGGTCCACCAGCTCCTCTTCCCGCTTTTCGGCGATGGCCGACGCCGCCCACTGCACCACATCGGTCCCGCCCTTGGTGTTGTTCATGTACTGCGACGGGAACTTCCCGGTGGACAGCTCGAGGATGATGACGCCGAGGCAGAAGACGTCGGACTTGGGGGAGACGGTGCGGTGCTGCGTGCCCTCCGGCGTCCGGTACGCGAACATGACCTGCGACGACTGTGCCGGGCTCACCAGCGACGCGAGGCCGTGGTCGGCGATCAACGGCTCGAAGTCGTCGCCGAGGAGGATGTTGGCGGACTTCAGGTTGCCGTGCGGCACGTCGAGAGAGGCGAGCTCGGCGTGGAGGTACGCCATGCCGCGCGCGATCCCCAGCGCGATCTTGAGCCGCGTGGGACAATCCAATGCACGGTGCGCTGCTCCCCGATCGCCTGCCATGATCGCGTAATGATTAGTTGGTCGAAGATCAAATATGAAGGATGATTTTGATCGATTACCATGGAGAATGTAGCGAAGGCTTCCCTTGGGGACGTACTGGGAGACGATGAGCTTCTCCTCCCTGCGGTAATGGTAGGCCAGGGGAGTGAGGACGTTGGGGTGGCGGAGCATCCCGAGGCGGCGCATCTCGACTTCGAAGGCCTCCTTGCTGACCCTGTTCATGTCGCGCATGCGCTTGACGGCGACGCTCAGGCCGTTGGTCATGGTGGCCCTGTAGGCGGAGCCTAAGCTACCGTTGCCGAGCACTTCTGCCGTGGCCTTCATCAGGTCCGTGAGGCCGAACGTGCCCTTGTCGTCGTTAATCATGACCAAGTCGGTCGTCGCCGCTCCCGCCGCCGCCGCCGGGCTACGGGTCGAGCCGGCAGCGCGCTTACGGCTCGACTTCGATCCTGACTCCTTGTCTTGTGGCTTTTCGACGGATACGGCCGTCGTGGCGGCGGTAGGGATCGCAGTGGCCGCTTCCGCCGACTCCATGGCTTCTGCGGACGCCGTATAGCCGACCGTTTCGTTCTTTTCCTCCCCCGATCGGCGGCCGCCGAGCATCACAAGTACGGCGATGAGGATGAGAACCGCAGCTACAATCCCAACCACGGCGCCAATGACTGTCCCGGGGCCACTCTGTTTCTCTGGAGGCACTCGATTCGGCGACGGTTGTGAGGTCGGCGGCGGTGTTTCACAGGAGGTGGAGTCGAGAGGAGGTCCGCACAGACCTGGATTCCCGGCGAAAGAGCCGGCGCTGAATCGAGCCAAGGAGGCCGGAATAGGACCGGTGAGGCGGTTGTTTGACACGTCGAACGACTTGAGAGAGGAGATATCAATAGAAGGAATGGCGCCTTCGAAGGCGTTGCCCTCCAACCGAATCTCGATGAGCTTGGAGATGTTGGAGATGGCGGGGATGCGCCCCGTGAATTGGTTGTCGTTGAGCCAGAGCTTCTTGAGGGAGCGCATGGAAGCGAAGGTTCCGTCAGGAATCTCGCCGGAGAAGGCATTGTGAGAGAGAAAAACAGACTTGAGGCTTTGGAGGTTGTCGAATCCCGGCGGTAATTGCCCAGAAAAGTTGTTATTATTGAAGCTGATGGAATGGAGGCCCTTGAAGTGGGAGAGGGCCGTCACGTTGATGGTCCCCGCGAGGCCAAGCCCGGCGAGGCGGAGGCCAGTGACGACGCCGCTGTCGCAGATGACGCCGGACCAACTGCAAGGGGAAAAGGTGGAGGAAGTGGACCAGGAGTTGAGGGCGTCGCCGGCGCCGGTGAAGGAGTCCTTGAGGAAGAGAAGGGCGGTGGCGTCCGTCATCGGCTCCGCCGTCTCTTGGGCGGCGGATGGCTCCATGAAGAAGGCCGCGCCAACGAGGAGGAAGAAGAAGAAAGCCAAGGTTAGTCGTTCCATTAACGCCAAACTTTCTTCTCCTCTTCACCTTCTACGATCTTCGGCGTTGCCTTTTTCCCCTGCTTTTTGTTTAATCTTGCATGGCGTCGGGCGAGAGATGCCAAATTCAGATGGAAAAAAGAAGGGGAGGATGAACTAGATTTCGTAGGTCGACAGCAAGGACAGACGACGAAGTCAACGGCCAAATTTAAACCTGTCTCATTCAGTTAGAGGTAACACTGGCGTTGACCATATTTAGCGTGATCAATGAACAGGAAGAGATTATCCACCAATTTAACTTTGCAACCATTTAAATGACAATTAAAATGTATGACAAGAGAATCCAAAAACTTGTTCAGCGTTGAACAAAATTATTCCCAACTCAGTGTTTCCAACTCCTTAACCACCACAAAAACCTGCCTGGGGGAGAATAGAATGCAGCAAGGCATCCACCACTCAGTCATCTTCGTCGTCGCCGTCATCCTCGCCTCCACCTGCAGACGCATTCAACCGTTCAGTCAGCGCGGCCTATGTTATCGGGTTCAATCCCTCACTTGACGTATTCACTGAAGTGAGTTTGGTACTTCTCTGGTTCTTCCTCACTTGGTCTGAAAAAGAACACAATTCACAAGGTGTCAAAACAACTAAATACAGTGGCAAATCAGCCAAACTAATCGACCACCAATGGCTTCCACTAAGATGTATTTCCTATGAATCTCTGCATCAAGCTGCTTTTCATCTTTCTAAATGATTCGGCCAGGTAGTTTTTCTGGATTGATCGGTAGCCCGGTCAGATCAAGTCTCGGTCAGGTGAAGCTCGTCAAGTCAAGTCTGGATCGGGCCAAGATAGCCAGGTGCACCAGACGCCGATCCAACCCGAGTGGTCAAAGTCCAAGGTCGCTTGAGCTGGGGGTCGGTCGGCGACGTCCGATCGGGCGCTCCCGGTCGGGAGTCATTGGTCAAGAATATTCGGTCGGGCAGAGGTAGAAGCACTGGGTGGTCCTCCCGGTCGAGAATACCTGGTCGGGCGTCTCGATTGGGCGCCCTGGGTTGGGCACCTCAGGCTGAGATCGGTTGAAGGTAACTAGTGAGACGATCGAGGTCGGGATTCCTCAGTTGGGCGAGCCCGGTCAGGACTACTCAGCCGAGCTGAGGCAAAAACATGGGTTAGGTTCCTTGGCAAGAAGGGAGCAACGAAGGTGTCCGGTTCCTCTCGGTTGGGCTCTTCCGGTCGGGACCTCCTGGACGGGCACATCCAGTCAGGAATCCCCTGACCCAATGGCTTGGGCGTCCTGCTAATTCCTCCATAAGATGTCTATCTTACCTGATTGGCCATCCTCACTCAGGCAGTCCAGCTTTGGTAGGTTTACAGTTACTCGGCAGAAAGAGCCTGAGTGACTATTGTAAATTAAAAACTATTAAAGTTGTTAGACCACTAAATTTCATGAAACTGACCTACATCTTCTCGAACACACATTCTTTGCAAAATAACTCACCTGTATGATGCATATACAGGAGATGTATCTTGCTCATCCCTTTCCAATCTCCTCAGACATATTTAACCGAGTCACGTGTCAGAATTGGATTCTCTTCGAATTCAATAGAAGTGATTTTTGAACTACAGAATCACCGTCAATAATAGTACTATCCATGATGGATAGCTTACTATGTTTTATTCTGCCTGTAAAAGCTATGAGAGTGATTTCATGAAACTTTAAGAACTCCATTTTAACCAATTTCTTCAATCCATTTGCATCTGATACATTTAGAGGCCATATTTCTCTTCACGTTGGCAACATAACACAATCTACTATATATCCTGATAATCCGATCGGACATGCTGATCTTCATTGTATCCATCTCAGTTATTCTACATGGAAAATCACACATTTTTTATTGCCATGTTATAACTGTATGCAAGAGCTAGTAAAAAATAATTGTGAAGCTGGATTAATGACACAATAAACAAAACCATTAAAATTACTTCTGTTGTAACACTTTTCTTACAATACCTATCTAATATCTGTGTTAGTCTGTCTTGATGTACAGTGGGAGTGTTGTAAATCTTCTTCCTGGTCTTCACCTTTTATGATTTCACATCCATATAATATGTTCTCTTAGATATACAAATGATTAACGAGGTTTTGCCCGGCCTCACGGAAGTTTTTCACCTGCCGCAGGATAAATCAGAAAGCGCTCACGGTGGGCGGTTTAGAAGCCCAATGTCTCAGGATTTGCGTCTCATTTGAAGGAAACATTCCTGCAAATACGTCATAGTTAAGGATCGAACCGTAAATATCTGAAATAGCTACTAATCGCTCTACCACTACAACCTAGGAGGCATTCTCTTAGATATACAAGGAACAATGGACAAAGTAGCAGTAGCATAAATTTCCCATCATTGTACTTGATAAGGGTTTTTTTGTTTTTTAGTTTGCGTGGCTACTCTCATGATTAAGATAAATTCTTGTCCTTCTTTCATCTGATGGAAATATTCTTCTGTTTCAAATGGAGTTTATTGGTGACCTTTGGCATATACAAAAACTCTTGACTTGAAAACTTGAACCATAATCTTGTTGCTGTTGTCTCTGACAACAATCTTGAGAATATCATTGAAAAGATGCAACTAAAATTGCATGAATGCGTTACACTACAAAAATAACGAGGTTTTGCGACGGACAATTATAATTGTCTGTCGCAAATAGCGACGGATATATAGTATCCGTCGCCAAAGTTGCGCGGCAAGTCAAACTCCTAATTATAGCGACGGACATGGTCAAAGTCCGTCGCTATTGCGACGGATATTTTTAGAAATCCGTCGCTAATGTTAGGCGACGAGTCAATGTCCGTCGCTAAGTCTGTCGCTATTGCGACGGACAAGTCAACTCGTCGCTAATGTTAGGCGACGAGGCAATATCCGTCGCTAAGTCCGTCGCTATTGCGACGGACAAGTCAACCCGTCGCTAATCTTGCGACGGACAAGTTAGTCCGTCGCAAAATTACTTAAAAAACCCGACCCCCCCTCCCCCGCAGCCACGCAAACCCTAGCGACCGATTCTTCTCCGGCGATTCTTCTCCGGCGATTCTCCTCCGGCGAACTCTCCTGCGCTCCCAGGTACGCGAGTTAGTTCCATTTGCCGTATATTATCGTTTTTTTGTGATCACGCGCCGATGTCGTCTTCTCCGGCCAACCACCGCTCTTGGCACGGCCGCGCGCGTCCTCCGGCGGTCTCGCGCCGCTTGCTCGCGGTCGCGGCCCAGTGCGGCCGGCCGGCGCCTTCTGCCACCGTCCGACGGGCCTGCGGCCGGCCGGCGGCCGCCGGCGGCCCCTGCTGTGGCCGACACATGTGTACAGTCAAAAAAAAAATTAATTGAATTAATTAATGTTAATTGATTCGATTAGATTAATTAATTGAATTCAGTTAATTAATTAGAATTAAACAATGTGTATTTAATTATCAAATATTTTATTTATTTTAGTTTAATTGTTTCATTAATTTGATTATTAGGATGATTAATTGTTTGATTAGTGTAATTATTTTGATAAATTTTTTCATTACTTGTTCTATTAATTAGATTTTGTTTGATTAGTTTTAGATTAATCAAATTATATCATGTTTGATTAATAAGAGTTATTTTTTTAGTATACCATTAATATCACATTTTAATATGTGTGGTTTGATTAAATTGTCTTATCTGAATTCAGATACAATGTATCCGAACAAGGCATGGATGTATAATAGGTTAGACAATGGATTTATCCGTGACGAATTTTTTGCTGGAGTGGAAGAATTTGTTAACTTTGCAAAGTGTCATCCTGAGTGTTTGAATGACACAGAGTTGAAGTGTCCATGTAATCAACGCAAATGTAGAAATACAGCTTTCCGTGATGAAGATACAGTGAAAACTCATATCGGCAGGTATGGGTTTGTTCCAGATTATTACAACTGGTATTGTCATGGAGAGCCGTATGTATATGAATTTGGTGGACCTTCCGTTGCATCATCATCGAACTCAATTGGACCAGAAACATCATATAACCCTGCTGATGCAATGCAATCAATGGTTTACGATGCAATGAATGCTTTTGATCAATCAAATGTAGAACAAGTACCTACTTCTGATGTTCAGAAAATGTATGACATGTTAAAGGCTAGTGAAAGAGAATTATGGGAAGGTATTCCTTCTGGTCATTCTCAATTATCTGCTACTGCAAGATTATTGAATATGAAGGCAGAACATCATTTCTCAGAACGATGTTATGATGACATATGTCAACTTATGTCAGAGTTGCTTCCAACTGATAACTGCATGACTGATAGTTTCTACAACACTAAAAAACTAATCAGAGACTTGGGTTTGCCAGTTGAGAAGATACATTGTTGTGTCAATAATTGCATGATCTTTTGGAACCAAGATAGTGAATTGATGGAATGCAAAATCTGCAACCATCCCCGTTACAAGCATGGTGTTCGCATGATCAATCAGAAGAAGAAAAAAAATATTCCTTACAAAGTAATGTATTATTTTCCTTTGACTGCTAGACTTCAACGTTTGTATGCATCAGCAGCAACAGCGAGTCATATGATTTGGCATCAAAACCATAGACATGATGGAGATATTATGTGTCATCCTTGTGATTCCCCTGCATGGAAACAGTTAGATTCAACATTTTCTTCCTTTGCTATGGAACCACGCAATGTCAGACTTGGACTTTCTGCAGATGGATTTCAGCCATTTGGAAGTTATGGACAACAATATTCATCGTGGCCTGTTATCTTAACACCATACAACTTACCACCATGGATGTGCATGAAAGATGAATTCATGTTTCTTACTGTTTTAATTCCAGGTCCTCAAAATCTAAAAGGGCATATAGATGTTTTTTTGCAACCTTTGATAGCTGAGCTGAATTATTTATGGAATATAGGTTCGGAGACATATGACATTGCTACAAAGTCAAACTTTTTAATGCATGCAGCATTGTTATGGACTATTAGTGATTTTCCTGCTTACTCAATGTTATCAGGATGGAGCACAGCTGGAAAGTTAGCATGTCCACATTGTATGAGTCAGTCAGATGCATTTTCTTTGCCATGCAGTGGCAAGATTTCATGGTTTGATAATCATCGGAAATTTTTACCTCTTGATCATCCGTTCAGAAGAAATAAGAAATATTTCAAAAGGAACGAAGTAGTTAGGAAGCTACCTCCATTTGGGATGTCAGGCGAAGAAGTGTTAAATGAAATTGATAGTTATGGATTTCTACCAGTATATCAGGATGGATCAGATGATATCAACAAGTATATTGTTAGAGTCAACAAATGTGGTTGGAGGAAAAGAAGTATTTTTTGGGAGCTTCCATATTAGAAATATTTACTCATTCGTCATAATTTGGATGTGATGCATATTGAGAAAAATTTCTTTGATAACATCATTAATACTGTCTTAAATGTGCATGGGAAAACAAAAGATACAACAAAATCACGTGAAGAATTGAAACAATTAGTTAGCAGGCCTGAGTTGCATCAGAATGAAACTACTGGTAAATATCCCAAGGCTTGTTATACATTGGACAAAGAAAGTAAGCAAGCATTATGTTCTTGGTTGAAAAACATCAAATTTCCAGATGGATATGCCTCTAATATGTCTCGTTGTGTGGATACCAATAGATCTAAAATGGTTGGAATGAAGAGTCATGATTGTCATGTGTTTATGCAAAGATTAATTCCAATAGCTTTCCAAGAATTACTTCCAAATAATGTTTGGCAAGCACTTACAGAATTAAGCCTTTTTTTCAAAAATCTGACTTCCAGAGTTGTTACGATAGCAGATATGTTACGCCTTCAGACAGAGATTCCTTTAATACTATGTAAGCTTGAGCGAATATTTCCACCAAGCTTTTTTGATTCAATGGAGCATTTGCCTATTCATTTACCTAGCGAGGCACAGGTTGGTGGTCCTGTACAATACAGATGGATGTATCCCTTTGAAAGGTTTCTTAGAAAATTAAAGAATAATGTGCATAACAAAGCAAGAGTTGAGGGATCAATATGTAATGCATATCTGGTTGAAGAAGCAAGTTCATTTTGCTCCTATTACTTTGCTGAAAATGTGAAAACCAGACATCGAAAGTGTCCACGCAATCAAGATGACATTCCATCAGTTGACCCAGACATTCTTTCTATCTTCAAGTATCCTGGAAGAGCAATGGGTTCAACTCTATCTAGACGGTTAAATGACAGAGAATATCATGCCGCCAGGACATATATCCTCTTAAACTGTGAAGATGTCAAACCATACCTAAGGTATTATCTCTTGTTGTAATGAAATTAATATCAAATGATATAATCAAATTTCTAGTACGATATCAAATGAACTTATATGTCAGGTTATACCAAGAACAGTTGTACATTCAAAATCCATCGATATGTGCAAATGAGGTAGATCAAAAGATAGAAGAAGAATTTGCTTTTTGGTTTCAAATATATGTAAGTGAGTTAATATACTTTTTTTTAACAATTCTTGATTACTTGTTAATCTAATTTGATCACCCACCACTATTATAGGTCAACGATGACAGAATTTCAAATGTAGAAGACGACAGAATTAAAAATCTCGCATTTGGACCTCTTCGTACTGTGACAGTCTACTCGGGTTATTACGTGAATGGCTACAGATTTCATGTGAGCCAACGTGATTCAGGGATGGTAACGTATAATTCTGGCATCAGTGTCAAAGGATCAACAAACAATAATGATAATGAATTTGACTATTATGGCAAGCTAGAGGAAATTATCGAAGTTGAATACCCAGCGTTGCCTTTTAAAAGATGTGTACTATTCAGGTGTTCTTAGTATGATCCAACACCAAGGACGGGCACAAGGAAACATCGGTTATACAATTTAGTCGAGGTTAATTCAAGCAAAAGATTCAACAAGTTCGAACCTTTCATTTTTGCGGTACAAGCTGGTCAAGTATTTTATTTGGAGTACCCAACTAAGAGAAGACGCCCTAGTGAATGGCTTACTGTATGTCAAACGAAGCCTAGGTCAACAATTGAAATGCCAAATACAATTACTATCCAAAACTCCGATGCTTATCAAAATGAAGAAGTTATAATCAACTCAGTTGATTCAGAAATACAATCAATATCTCAATTACTTATAGATGAGAATGTCTCTGACGAGGAAATTGATGATGGTGAAATATCTAGCAGTGAGGAGGTCAATGTATCAACGGATTCAAGCGATGAAAACTTGTATGTTAATTTAGTTCCATCAGATTAGGATGAGTTAGATGTATTGAACAATATTAACTAATCAGAGTTTGTATTAAGATGAGTTGTTAATTTAGATCATGTTGCTTGTATTGAACAAGTTTATACGATGCTTGATTATCCATTTGCTTATATTTAACATTCTTCATTAGTGCACGTTTCCATTTGTCTCTAATATGTCTCATTTGAATGTTTTACCTATTCTGCTTATCTGCCTAAACTATATCCTCTTAATCAGGTTCCATGGCTGCACCCCGTGATCAGCGAATTATACTTACAGTCATCGGTGACAGGTATACCTATTCTTTGTATATATTTTCTGACAGAATTTGCTAATATATTTCATTTTTTCCTACAGTTTCTCACCTGATGGGCATCAGGTGTCATCTTATATATCTAAAAAATTTAAAGAAAGACTGTCACCTGCGACTACATGGGGTCATATTGAGAATGATTTGAAATCATTCTATTATGGAGAGTTTTTAGTAAGTATTTTACATGTATATTTAATTTGATATTATAATTTTTTTTCATACTAACCATATAAAATTTTTTTTACAGAAAAGGTACACCTGGGAGGAGGGTGCGGAGGAGCAATTCAAGAAGACTTGGAATGCCTACTGCTCCAAATTGTACAGGGACATGCTCTATAAATGGAGAAGGAAGGCTGAAAGGCCTACAGAGGTCCCTGAGCCGATTTGGGCAGCATGGCGAGCTGTCTGGGATGGCCCGCACTGGAAAGAGAATGCTGCGATTGCTCGAGGCAATCGCAATTCAGAGGTTGCGGGGCCCAGCACGGGATCGACGAAGCACACTGCTGGATCCCGTTCCATTGTCCAGCATGCCAGTGATTTGGTAAGTACTTTTTATTTTGGTTATTAAATTAGTATGTTTTTGTGGATATATTAAAGGCATTTAGTACTTTTTATTTTGTTTTTACAGGCTGCTGAGCTACAGAGACCTCCCACTAGTTGGGAGTTATTCAGCAAGACCCACAAGAAAAAAGATGGGTCTTTTGTCGATCGTCGCTCCCTAGCAATCAATGTAAGTGTATTTATTATATTTTATTTGTTTTGACATTTTATATAGACTAATTAAATTTTTTATTTCACAGGAAGCAATGACCACTAGAGTTTCTGAGGCACAGGCGTCTCAGCCTGCTGCAGAGGGGGACGATGCACAGCCTCTTTCCACCGACGATGTGAATCGGATTTACTTTGATGTCGTCGGTGGGAAGAGGAAGACCGCCTGCTACGGCCTGGGCTCTCAGGCAAAGGTTACATATGATCAGATGAGAGCTCCAGGGGTTAGGGGTCGTCCACCATCCTCCTCCTCTACCTCTAGTGAGGTTCGACAGTTGCGGGAGGAAAATGAAGCCCTGCGGACTCAACTCACGTCGATAGAGTCGACGTGTGCCGGGAGGGACGCAGAATGGGCTAAGACAAGCGCAGAGTGGGCTCAGAGGAATGCAGAGTGGGCTCAGAGGGACGCTGCGAGGGATGCTGAGTTGAGAGATTTGCGGGCTCGCCAAGCAAATACTGATAATATATTACGTCATATGCAAGCTTTTGCAGCTACCTTATCGCCGATGACACAGATGCCAGCCATTCCCGCCCCTCGTATTGACGCTCCCGATACACAGATGTCAGCCGCTCCCGCTCCCGCCCATCGTTTTGAGTCTCAGGAGACACAGGATCCTGAGCATCCCACAGAGGAGTAGAGATATTATAGTGGTAAGAGTCATTTTTCCCCCTAATTTTTTTCAGTAACAATGTATTAAGTTATTATATCCATAATAACTTGTTTTCTTATTACTACATTTATGTTTACAGATTCTACATTATCAGAGTTGAGTTCATATTTCTTGCTTGAAAGGTATGAATATTCGATATTATTCCTTTATTCTTTCGTAATTAGTAGTTTTCATTTACTTATTTAATATTATTTGAGTTATCTTCTATTTGTTATTTTTCTTCTATTAGATCGAGTTATCTTATCATTTGTTATTTCTTATTGTTATCAATTTAGATTTATTTCTGTATTAGATTTCTTTCTAATGTTTTTATCTTCTATCATGCAGGAATATTTTTCCTTTCCATCCAGGATTGACTCTGATATTCATGTACGTAATGATTCTCTACGAACCTTTCATTTTTGATATATGTTTATTTTCTTTTGATATATACATTTAGTTGGTTGAAAATTGTATAAGTTTTGATACATCATATGGATACGTATGGTTATTCTGTTACATTTGGATACATCATATGTTTAATCATTTACATCGTATAGATACGTATGATTTACTCTGTTACACTTGGATACATCATTTGTAAAATTTTAGTCTTGTTTCAAAGTTTAGAAATTAAACTTTGAAATGAATAGTGGATTGAATGTATACTTTTGTAGATAATTGTTTGGATTGGATTGAATTCGAAACAAATGTTTTGAATGTTTCGATTGTTATGAATGTTTAGATTGTAATTGTGAATATTCGGATTGTTCTGAATGTCTGAGATTGTAATTGTGAATGTTTGGATTGTAAGTGTAATGTTTGGATTGTAATTGTGATTGTTGGATTGTTGAAATATAGAATTATGTTTCATATTTTTATATGGTATTGATGTATAACAGGGAAGGTCAAGAAACAGATTGTTGCTGTGGAAATTTTCCAGTATTAGCGACGGAATTTTTTAAAATTCTGTCGCTACTTGCGACGGATATTTGACTTTTCCGTCGCTAAAACAGTCAAATAGCGACGGGGTTTGACCGTATCCGTCGCTATTACGATATATTAGCGACGGACATTGACGTAATCCGTCACTACTCCATAAATCTTGCGACGGATAATTGACCATCCGTCGCTACCATTTCCCAGGCCACGTCGACCCACTTTTGGGGTGTTTGCGACAGGGTTAATTATCGGTCGCTAATATAGCGACGGCGATCATATAATATCCGTCGCTACTCATGCTCTGCGACGGGTTTTCAGCCGACGGCGGAAAATCCGTCGCTAATCCGTCGCTATCAGTGTTTAGCGACGGAATAGCGACGGATTCTGCCCGTCGCTACTTCTTGTTATTTTTGTAGTGTTAGGATTTATCTTTGGCTTCTCTTCTTGTGTCAAAATGGTCACATCTTCTCCATTCCTTCTATAGCATCCTTCTGGTGAATTTGGACAAGGATACTCATTCTTCACTTGCCCTAGTCAGGCTTGACTGACGTGCTGTCCCTGATTCCCTTGTATTATTGTTATCCTGGCCTCACACTTGACATGAGTCTTCACTGACTAACCTTCTGTAGTTATACATAGTGGACTTTGGCTAACCAACTCAACTTGGTCTATCCAATCCCTAAAGAAGACGATTTAGCAGATTAGCACTGGCATTGATCCAATTGGCTGCTCATGATAGAACTTAGATTTTCTCCTTTCCACATGAATTCTAGAAATAAAATAAGAATTCGAAAGAGAAAACACAAGACATAAATATGGATCTATTGTTTCTTCGAATCATGGCATGACAAGAATGATAATATAAATTGAACGACAAGGAACCTGATTGAAGAGCCATCGTCCTTATCGTAGCGTCGTCGGCTTGATCCCTGTGGAAGAAGATGCAGCGGAAGGAAGAAGGAGGATCTTCCAACAGGCTTAGGTTTGACGGCGCCGTAAAATTTTTTGTCAATGGGAAACAAAAAACTAGGTCATAAAGATCACCTAAATCCTTGGGGACCTCTCCTTTATATAGCAATCCAATCTGTTATCAGCCCATAGATAATAACAGATTGGTCTAAAGGGTTCTATACATTGAACCCGCATCCAATAATCCGAAACCCAATAAACATAAGTTAGATCACTTTAAGGGCTCAGATTGTATTTACTTGTGCAACTTACAAATAAGTCCACCTAATAGAGATAATAATAATAATAATATCCAACAATCTCCCACTTGGGCTATATGTGAGTTGTATAGTAAATACAAGCAAAACTTTAGTTGATATCAAATTTTATGGGTACAAGATACCCCTTTAAACAATCTGGTCCATTAACTTCATTGGTATAGGAATAAAGAGGTCATAGCTACTGTATATGATCGTAACAAGCCCCAACAGTAATCACAATACCAATGTCATTAACAACATAGATCAAGATGCGGATGTATAGTTGAAATTACATGAAATGTGATCAGTACATGTCAATTTCCAACTGGTCCAAAGCGACTCAAAAGAGTCTGATCATATTTGCAAACACCTTATGCTAAACTGCAACAGCAAATCATGATCCAAACTTTATGATTCCAAAAGGAATCTGTATCATATTTACAAACACCAAATGCTAAATAGCAGTAGTAAATCATGATATCGTATTCAGAGCGTCAAACAAACATATGAATTCCCATTATTATTTTTTTTGAACTTTACGTACGTACAATAATCAAAAATAAAAAAATGTTTGTCTTTATTAACATAGAGCAATAAAATAAATACAGACTCCCACTAAATGAGTTCTTCTTCCATAAGAAGAACTCACATATCCACAACATGCGCATGAAACACCTTGGGCACCAAGCCTTTGGTAAGTGGATCGGCCAACATGGAATCTGTGCTGATGTGCTCTATCATGATCTGACGACTCTGAACTCTCTCTTTAACCGCTAGAAACTTAATGTCGATGTGCTTGGACTTCGACGAACTGCGGTTGTTCTTGGCATAAAGTTCTGCAGATTTATTATCATAGTAGATCCTCAGTGGCCTGTCAATGCCATCAATAATATGTAATGCTGTGATGAAGTTCCGCAGCCAAATCCCGTGATTGGATGCTTCATAGTATGCTACCAATTCTGCCTCCATAGTAGAAGTAGCTACTAGTGTCTGCTTGACGCTCTTCCATGATATAGCCCCTCCAGCAAGCATGAAGATATAGCCTGAAGTGGACCTCCTGCTATCTAAGCATCCAGCAAAATCGGAGTCTGAATAACCAATCACCTACAGATGATCTGACCTCTGATACGTGAGCATGTGTCTTTTAGTTCTTTGCAAATACCGCATCACTCTTTTAATCGCTTTCCAGTGCGTCGGTCCTGGGTTATTAACATATATGCCTAACATCCCAACTACAAATGCTATATCTGGTCGAGTGCAAACTTGTGCATATATGAGACGTCCCACTGCTGATGCATATGTGAATTATTCCATCTCCTTTATTTCAAGTTCAAGTCGTGGACACTGCTGCAAACTGAACTTGTCACCTTTTGACACAGGTGTGTCACCAGGTGTACAGTTCTGCATGCCATACCTTATAAGCATCTTCTCAATATAAGCTTGTTGTGAAAGTCTAAGAATGTCTCTTGATCGATCACGACAGATCTGAATGCCTAGAACAAAAGATGCTTCACCAAGATCTTTCATTTCAAATTTACCAGATAGAAATGACTTGGTTTCATGCAGTAGACCCTTATTATTGCTCGCAAGCAATATATCATCCACGTACAAAACAAGTATACAAACTTGCTCCCACTGAACTTGACATATGTGCACTGATCAACGGGGTTCTCTCTAAATCCAAATGAGGTAACCACTTGATCAAATTTCCGGTACCATTGACGGGATGCCTGCTTTAAACCATAAATGGACTTCTTTAATCTACATACTAGGTGCTCTGAGTCTGAGGACTCAAAGATCTCCGGTTGCACCATATATATGGACTCCTCTATGTCTCCATTGAGGAATGCAGTCTTTATGTCCATTTGATGTAGCTCCAAATCAAAATGAGCTACAAGTGCCATGATTACCCTAAGGGAGTCTTTCGTCGACACAGGTGAGAAAGTCTCCTTATAATCAACGTTTTCCTTTTGAGTGAATCCCTTGGCAACAAGACGAGTCTTATACCTTTCGATATTGCCCTTCGAATCTCGCTTGGTTTTAAATATCCATTTACAACCAACGGGTTTCGAACCTTCAGGCAATTCGACAAGTTCCCAAACGTCATTGTCTGCCATAAACTTCAACTCTTCTTGCATGACGTTAATCCACCTTTCAGGGTTAGAGCATTGTTTGACTTCTTGGAAAGATGTAGGATTACTTTCTAGTCCTATATCAAACTCATGCTCTTGGAGATAAACATAATCACGAGAATTCGTGCTTCTCCGTTCCCTTGTGGATCGCCTTAAGGGCACTTGTGTTTGAGGTAGTTGAGGTACTTGCTCATCAATATGAGGTAATACTTCAATTTCAGTGGTAGGCTCCTCCAATTGCATTGGAGATGTCATGGGAATATCTTGGTTTACTACGCTCACTGAATGTGCAATATCCATAATGTGTGGTATGATAACCATACCACTACTGATTGCACTAGTAGTGACCATAGGAGGATTGCCAATGCTTTCCTCAAAAGATACTTTCCTGATTTTATTGCTCCCACTGTCCTCAATAAACTTGGCGTTTTCCGTTTTGCAGAAGGATCTATTGGATGAATCATAAAATTTATACCCCTTTGATCTCTCAGAGTAACCTACAAAATTGCAGCTAACAATTTTTGAGCCCAGTTTCTTTTCATTAGGCTTGTAAGGCCTAGCCTCAGCTGGACAACCCCAGACGTGTAAATGCCTAATGCTAGGCTTTCTACCCGTCCACATCTCGAATGGGGTTTTAGTTACTGTCTTACAAGGTACTCTATTGAGAAGGTAAACTGCAGTCTTGAGTGCCTTACCCCACAAAGACTCCGGTAGAGTAGTGAAAGTCATCATACTTCTCACCATGTCTTTTAGGGTTCGATTGCGACGCTCAGCTACACCATTCTGACTGGGTGTACCAGGCATGGTATACTGAGGCACAATTCGACACTCAGGAAGGTAATTTGCAAAAGGTTCTGGACGTTGTTCACCTGATCCATCATATCGACCGTAATATTCTCCTTCACGGTCGGATCGGACGACTTTAATTTTCTTACCTAGTTGAAGTTCAACTTCGGCTTTGAAAATTTTGAACATGCCCAAAGATTGCGACGTCTCATGAAGAAGGTACAAATAGCCAAATCTAGAATAGTCGTCTATGAAGCTAATAAAATATGTGTGTCCATTCTAAGATGCCTTAGAGAATGGTCCACAAATTCCGTATGTATTAGCTCCAAAACGTCACTACAACGGCTAGCCCCTTTGTTCCTTTTGTTAGTTGTCTTCCCCTTAACACACTCTATGTTGGGACCGGGTGCATGTTGACATGGATGCAGGTTCGTAATTTTAAAATTAATTACGTGCAGCGGAAGGTTTAGTATAAATAATTTCTCAGATTATTTAACCACATATCTAAGCATGCAATTTTATCTTGTGTAGACATGATCGTATATTTAAAATTTTGCAGAAACGTAAACTAATTTACATATTACCTCGCGTAACTCGAAGGAAGGGACGAGATCCAACCGTAAGCGTCTCTTGGAAGCTCCGCCTCTATTCGCGTCCACGCCGAGTATCTTCGGGATGACTTCGCAAAGCCACGAGTTTTGTGTTCTCGAGAACTACTAGATTCTCCGAGAACGCGACAAGAAAAACCAAGAGAGAAGTCGGAAGACTAACCATAAAAGAATGGCCGGTAGGGAAAGGGCAGGGGCGGCCGTCTTGCTGCTCCTTCTTAGGGATGGTTGGCGCACGACAAGAAGGGGAGAAGAGAAGGAGAGAAAGAGAGGGAGAGAGCCTATGCCTTGATCTCATCAATTGTTTTCCAAGCCTTGCCTTGGGTTCTTTATATAGTAGCCTCTCAACCATCAAGCCTCTCAAATATGGAATAACATATTCCATCTTGCCAAGTTTGATTTTATATCATGGTTAAAATCATATTTTAATTCATGATAAAAATCAATCAAGTCTCTTCTCTTTTATGGAATAAATTTCATTATCATGGTAAATCAATCTATGATTGATTTTATAAAATAAACCAATCCATGGTTCATTTTAATTTCCATGAAGAAATAAACCAATCCTTGGTTTATTATAAAACAAATCACACTTGGTTTATTTTATAAATTGATCCAAAATTTGGTTCTCTCCCTTTGTTGTGGCCGGCCAAGCAAAGAGGATGGAGGCCCTCTTTGGCCGGCCCATCCAAGCCACGCCCTAATGAATTAAACTTATTTAATTCATCTATTAAGTCTTCAAAAGACTTAGCCATTTTACGCTTCCGATGCGTCTCTGAAAAATTCAGATTCGACTTATCGTTTGACTCAACCAAACCTAATCTCTCTTGATTGGAAAATCCAATTTTTAACTCGTTTTAAATCCTTCGGATTACTCGTAGTGCGTGTGACTAAATAGGCTTTCAATTTATGTTGGCCGTCTATAATTAATCAATTATAGAATGATCATGAGTGGCACCTAGTAGTACATCATGATCCCCAATTAATCGAAAGATCAACGGTTGACCTCAGAAACAATTCTGAAACCCTTCAGCAGCTATAATGAATCGTGCCTCATTTCCTTCACCATCTTATACCCACTTGGTTCAGGACATGGTCTATGTGTGTTAGTCCCCACTAGGCTGACTACGTCACACCTAGCCCAAGTAACGTTTTCTCGTCCTACGGATTCTAATTACTCTCATGTATTTAAGAGATTCATACTCTGAACATGTCATGCTCTGGCCAGAGGCTTCGAGTAACAATCCGACGATAGGCCTCGGGTATACATCTCCTCGCAAAGAGTGGTGAATCCTTTGTAGGCTGTTCAAACATCTTCGGGTACTTCGACTTATACCCAATCATCCTGGGTCCACACCTCCTTGGAGATGCTTGCTTAAGATGTCAAAGTATAAGTCTCCATGACCAAGATGATTTGAACACCGCAAGTCAAAGGAACATCGCATTTAAGCTGCAGTAAGAACTTCACTGACATATCTATATGTAGACTACCATATAAAGTTTTACAGCCAGTCACTCCAATGAACTAGTTCCCTTAACTAGCATTCATGTTTATCTCCGGGCATCTCAATGTCACTAGCCAGTGAGAATCAGCTGATTAGAGAATAACCCATGCTAGTCTCAACAGAATTGATAGTGTCCATATTTATCAATTCATCGACTAGGGACAATTTCAATACTTCACAATTGCACATGTAGAGATAATCACTAGTTGTGAATTCATCACAAATTCTCTCAGGCTGTGAATTGTGTTGCGGACATTCAGTAAATGAGTTTAAGATCTCAATCAAATACACAAACATGTATACTCAAATAGTGAATATTCATTTATTAAAATAAATGATTACAATCATAAGGCGATTACCTTAGGACACTTCTCTCATATCACTAACAAACTCCCACTTGGCCTAATGTCAATTGCTACGGTACCCAATACCACAGGCTCTAACATGACCCTCAAACTTGCTTTGAGGCAAGACCTTAGTTAAAGGATCCGCTAAATTCTTTTCAGTGGGGATTTTCTCAATTTGTATATCATTCCTACATATAATCTCTCTGATCAGATGATAGCGGCGAAACACATGTTTGGATCGCTGATGAGACCTTGGTTCCTTCGCTTGTGCAATAGCTCCATTGTTGTCGCAGTAAACCGGTATTGCTTCATCAATGGTTGGAACCACACCAAGTTCTGAGACAAACTTCATGATCCAGACTGTTTCCTTTGCTGCTTCCGAAGCTGCAATATATTCCGCTTCCGTGGTAGAATCCGCTACGGTGTCTTGCTTGGAACTCTTATTGCGCCTCCATTCAAAATAAATACGTATCCGGACTGAGATTTGGAGTCATCCTTATCTGTCTGGAAACTGGCATCTGTATACCCATGTATTACCATATCACCTTCTCCGTATATTAGGAACACATCCTTAGTTCTTCTTAAGTACTTGAGGATTGTCTTAACAGCCGCCCAATGATCCATTCCTGGATCAGACTGGTATATGCTTGTGACGCTCAGAGCATACGATACATCGGGTCTAGTACATAACATAGCATACATGATAGATCCTATCGCGGATGCATAAGGAATCTTATTCATGCAAATCCTCTCGTTTTCTGTGCGCGGACACATAGACTTCGAAAGGTTGATCCCATGCCTAATGGGAAGGTAACCTTTCTTGGATTCTGACATGCTAAACCTTTCTAGCACTCGGTGTATATATGTAGACTACGAAAGACCAAACAATCATTTTGATCTATCTCTATAGATTCTAATCCCAAGGATATAGGTTGCTTCTCCCAGGTCTTTCATGGAGAAGGTTTTGGACAACCAAATTTTAACTGACTGTAAGACTGATATATCGTTTCCTATAAGTAATATGTCATCGACATATAATACTAGGAATACGACTGCACTCCCACTAACCTTCTTGTATACACAAGGTTCGTCAGGATTTTGTGAGAAATCAAACTCTTTGATTGTCTCATCAAAACGGATGTTCCAGCTCCTAGATGCTTGCTTTAGTCCATATATGGATCGTCGAAGCTTGTATACTTTGGTTTTATTAATCGATGTAAAACCTTCAGGTTGTATCATGTATACATCCTCAAGCAGGTTTCCATTAAGGAAAGCTGTTTTCACATCGATTTGTCATATCTCATAATCATAATGAGCTGCTATGGCTAGGAGCATCCGAATGGATTTAAGCATAGCTACTGCCTACTGGCGAATAGGTTTTGTCATAATCAATTCCTTGTTTCTGACGATATCCTTTTGCCACTAATCTAGCCTTAAAGGTAATAACATTACCTTCCATGTCAGTTTTCTTCTTGAAAATCCACTTGCACCCTATGGGCTTAATCCCTTCAGGTGGGTTAACCAAGTCGCATACTTGATTTTTGTACATGGAATCCATTTCCGACTTCATGGCTTCAAGCCATTTATCCCTTTCTGAATTTTCAGAACATCTTCATAACTGATAGGTTCGTCATCGTTAATGAGTAACACGTCATTCGATTCACTTATGAGAAATCCGTATCTCTCTGGAATATTGCGTGTCCTATCAGACCAACGAAGAAGTGGTGTTGTTTTAGGTTCAACTGATAGCTCATCATTATGAGTTATTGGTTGTGGGTCTAGACTAGGTGTCTCTGTAATGTCTATTGGAGTTTCTTGAACTTCTTCAAGTTCAATTCTACTCCCACTGTTTTCTTGTAAAAGAAATTTTTTTTCTAGAAATACAGCATGCCTTGAAACAAACACCTTTTGTTCCAAGGGATGATAGAATTGGTAACCTTTCGTTTCCTTAGGGTATCCAATAAATAGACATTTATCAGACTTACCATCTAATTTGTCTGATACAGTCCGCTTTACATAAGCAGGACAACCCCATATCTTTAGGTGAGATAAATGAGGTTTCTTACTATTCCACGTCTCATATGGAGTAGTAGAGACTACCTTAGTCGGGACTCTGTTTAGGAAGTAAACAGCTGTCTTAAGCGCATAGTCCCAAAAGGATTTTGGAAGAGTTGCATGATTCATCATAGATCTAACCATATCCATCAAGGTTCGATTACGCCTCTCAGATACACCATTATGCTGTGGTGTATATGGCGGAGTCCATTGAGACAATATCCCATTGTCCCTAAGATAATCTTACAAACTCTTGACTTAAGTATTCACCACCCCGATCGGATCGAAGTATCTTAATACTTTTGCCAAGCTGTTTCTCTACTTCACTTCTGAACCTTTTGAATTTCTCAAAAGCTTCAGATTTGTATTTCATTAAGAACACATACCCAAATCGTAAGTGATCATCGATAAAGGTAATGAAGTAGCTATAACCTTCTTGTGCAAGAGTTGACATTGGTTCACATGCATCAGTATGTATTAGACCAAGCAATTCTCCCACTGGTTTACCTTTTCCGGAAAAGGGTAATTTGGTTATCTTGCCTTTTAAGCATGATTCGTATGTATCAAATGAACCGGGTTCAAATGATTCCAGAATTCCACATCGGTGTAATTTGGTCATGCGTTTCTTACTTACATGGCCAAGACGACAATGCCACTTATAGGAGTCTATTTGATTATATATTCGAGCACGTTTATTGCTAACTTCGATATTGAAAACGTCACCGGAAAAATCTAACGTGTAGATACCATTGCATAAAGTTCCAGTCCCATAAAGAACACCATTTAAAGTTATGTAACAACAATTGTTACTAAAATTTAAATGATAACCCTTTTCATTCAAGAACGAAATAGATACAATGTTCTTTATTAATGAAGGAACAAAATAACAATTATCCAATTCTAAGACAAGTCCAGTAGGGAGCTTTAGCAAATATGTTCCGATGGCAACAGCAGTAATCTTTGCCTCCATTTCCAACTCGCAAATTCGCTTCTCCCTTGACGAGTCTTCTTCTATTCCTTAGCCCCTGTATGTCATTACATATATGTGAGCCACACCCAGTATCAAGTACCCAAGTGTACGAGGAAATAGAGTGACATTCAATAACGAAGATACCTGAAGAGGATGGGGCATCGGATGCCTTCTTCTTCAAGGACTCAAGATAAACCTTGCAGTTTCTTCGCCAGTGGCCCTCCTTGCCGCAGTGATGGCAAGTGCCTTTTGCTGCCGACACTATAGTTCAATTTAGTGACACGTTGTATAGATAGACCTAAGAAAATTCTAGTTATTTAATCGAACATATAATTTCTTTATTAGTCTTATTAATCGATTGATACCATATGATAATCAAATGGTATGATCCAATTGATTATCTCAATCGATCTAAAAGCTTAATATATACGACTACATGATCATATATAGAACTTTCCTTTCGAAATTAAATTTTTTTTATGGTTCGATAATTAAATAATATTATTTAATTCTGGATCATTACACATTAACAATCTGTAAAAACATAAATAATATTATTTAATTTGGATCATTACGCATTAAAAAAAAAATTTAATGCATCAGTAAAAATATAATATATATATATATATATATTTTACTGTTTCACATATATATAAAAAAAATTATTTACTGTTTCACAAATTGTTACGTTTTTTTTTAATTCATTGTTTCATTTTTTTTTCTTCACGTTCATGATGTGAAAAAAAAAACTTAATCCGTTAAAACGAAATATAAGTCTAATTAATTAATCTTTCTCAAGACTAATCAAATTAAGACAATTAATCAATTATAATTATTTTTTATTCGTTATTTTAGACTTGGTAATCAATTGACCGACCAAATCAATTGATTAAACCATCGCGATTCGACCTAAAAATTAGGTTAAACGCGACGATTCTTTCGCCGTTTTCGTGTTCTTCACATAAAAAATGAAAAACCTGGAAAACAAGTCTATCCTAGAATTTTCTTTTACATGATTTTCGACGATCATAAATTGTATTATACTAGGAAAACTTAATCTAGTATACAAACAATAAATCGACGAAAAATTTAAACTTTATTGCCAAAAAACGAAGAAACAAAGCCAAGGCTCTGATACCAATTGATAGAACTTGGATTTTCTCCTTTCCACATGAATTCTAGAAACAAAATAAGAATTCGAAAGAGAAAACACAAGACATAAATATGGATCTATTGTTTCTTCGAATCATGGCATGACAAGAATGATAATATAAACTGAATGACAAGGAACCTGATTGAAGAGCTATCGTCCTTGTCGTAGCGTCGTCGGCTTGATCCCTGTGGAAGAAGATGCAGCGGAAGGAAGAAGGAGGATCTTCCAACAGGCTTAGGTTTGACGGCGCCGTAAAGTTTCTTGTCAATGGGGAACAAGAAACTAGGTCATAAAAATCACCTAAACCCTTGGAGACCTCTCTTTTATATAGCAATCCAATCTGTTATCAGCCCATAGATAATAACAGATTGGTCTAAAGGGTTCTATACATTGAACCCGCATCTAATAATCCGAAACCTAATAAACATAAGTTAGATCACTTTAAGGGCTCAGATTGTATTTACTTGTGCAACTTACAAATAAGTCCACCTAATGAAGATAATAATAATAATATCCAACAGCTCATCCTATGTTGGCTACATTCTCCAAGTCTGCTTTGTCTTCGGCAAGTCAAATACATTCTTGGGTTATTTAAAGTTGTGGTTCTTGGTGCCTAAACTGCATTTTTTGGTCCATTTCTAATAAGTTATTTTCAGTTTACTTCTTTTGTTGAGGCTTTTTTGCTGCTCTCTCACAGTAGATTGATGAGGAAATTTACATGTGATCTATGAAAAAGAAGAGTGAAAATATAGGTTAATTGGGTTCTGACTTACCCTGTGATCCAGTCTTATTCATATCTCAAATCTATTTTTTATTTTCTAAAATAAATTAACTTGTGGCCAATTTGTCTCCTCAAAATGACTATCTTATAAGAGTTCTAAGCTTCAGTTTGGTTGTTGTGCTGAAAAGCCCTGTTGTTTTAGATTCTCCAGGCTTAAAGTTTCTTTGTGTAGTTTGCAGGTTCTTCATGTGACGCTGGTAAACGGAAAAGTTCTCATGGTCGCACAAAAATCACTTATGGATTTAGTCTTGTTATGGGGAAAACAAACCATCCAATGGAGAATTATCATGTTGCTAAGTTCATTCATATGAGAGGACAAGAGCTTGGTCTTTTTGCTATATTTGATGGACACTAATGTACCAGCCTATTTACAGAAGCATCTATTTTGAAAGAGGTGCATCACTATCATATTTATTTTTTCCTGTTTGATTTACATATAGAGTCGTAGAATGTATGATCTATGGCCATAATATAGAGAAGTTCATGAAATTTAATAGTGCGACATTTTGTTTTATTTCCAAAATATAGGAAGAATTTTGTACTAATCAGGACCACGATAGGAGGAAGCTACTGTAAAAATATCATAATTCAGTGTAACATGATGAGTCGCGCCAGAGTCTGGATGCCATCCTGAGATTTAAATATTTGTTATTGGTATATAAGGATTGCTTGCAAGAGAGAATGTTTCTGGATGAGATGATGGAGTTGATGTTGACGTTTGAGTTGAGGATGCAAAACTTCCAATAAAATTTAAATCAAATCTCTTATAACATTAATGAGCAAAGTGACAAATCTTGAGACAGATCTGACAACGACCTCGTCCTTGACCTTGCCCTCATCCTCGTCCTCGTCCCATCCTCGATCTCTATGTCTTCCAACCTGACTTCCTTGATTTTGTGGAGGATGGGCAGTATTATCAATTTTGTAAGTTGCATGTGCCGAAAGAGTGAGAGAATTCGAGACCCTTTGAGATTGAAATTGTAGAAGTATTGCATGTCAAGATAGCAAGCCATGCAAGGTATTAAGTGACAATTGATCTATGCGAGTAGTTAAGCTAGAAATAAAACTATTATATTGAGACCCCAATTCTGCAAGAACATGAATTAGTAAATTTGGATTTGAAATTGGATGGTCAATTACAAATAAACTTTTGGCAATGGTCTTGATTCATTGCATATATTCATTGATAGTCTTGTCTCCTCTTTGCACCGATTGTAATTACATGCGAATTTGAAGAACACATGCTTGAGAGTCTAAAGCAAAGGTTCGAGCAAGAGCTTCTCATATTTGATGAGAGCTATTAAGCCCTACAATTATAGGAAGTATAGATTCACCGATCGTCAAGATTAACCATGTCATAATAAGTTGATCTTTTTTGCTCCAAATATCATAGTTTGCATTCGCAACTTGTGGTTTAGGAGAAATATCATCAACAACTCCACGTAGATCATAAACACATAGTAGTGAAAGAAACTGCATCTTCCAAAACATATAATTATCATTGTTAAGTTTGACAGGTAAATAAGATATGACAATTAGGGGCAGAGAAGAAGTTATGTCGCAAAATTTGTTTCTATGGTGGATAACGGAGATGAATGTTCCGATATTATATATAAGAAGATGAATAACTTAGCTTCACAATCACAAGTGAACAGCATGTGTCTCGCTTTTACCGCAACTTAATTATTTTTATTGAATCATCGACCACCAACTGGAACTTGAGAGGAATCAGTGATAGAAATTCAAAGAAAACAAAGGTCCCTACAAAGGATAAAGGAAAGGAATCCGTCACCAATCTTCTAAATATGGCAGAGAATTCAGATGCCAAGAGATGCATATCAAAATGCTACGGCGAGCATTCCAAAAGCAGAAGGAGCATGCACAATTCCCAAAACAGAAAGAAGGAAGACAAAGAGATGAAAATCAAAAGGCTACGGTCAGCTTTCCAAAAGCAGAAGGAGGAGCATGCACAATTCCCAAAATAGAAAAAAAGGAAGACAAACTTCCTTAATAAGGGTGGCGGTGTCGTTTTTTCCAAGGTCGCATGCAAGCAAAGAGACTCGAGAAAGAGAAATTGGGTTTGGCAATTATTGCGGCAGAAGAAAAAAAAATTGAGGAAAAAAAATGGTATGACTCTGATACCATATAAGAAGAAGAAAGAGATATAAATAATAATAAAATTTTGTTATTGATGTAATCATAAAAAATGTAATATATTGCTGTTTTCAAGTACTCGATCAATTGATCAATTTTAAAGATATATTAATAAGAAAATTATTGGATCTTAAGAAATATTGATTAGATCTTATTTTTATGATGATTTGAATAAATCTCTTTTACTGACGAACCATTCAGTTAAGTATTGCAGAAAAGATAAAACATCGATGTATATATTGTCACTATGAGCGAGCTTAAAGATCATTCAGATAGTGCAACCTGCGAATAGAAAGGGAAACAAAGAAGAAAAAAAAGATAAAATCTAAGCATTGTACCTAGAATCATGCCAAATGATCTCTTGTCGAGTCGAGGAATAACAAGTGTTGCGTCAATTAATCGTGACACTGCTACCACGTCACTTATCTACCAATGAAAATCACAACACGCGATTTTTTAATCCATAAGGAAAAGAAATACAAAAATGTATAGCATCTGAAGAACAGTCTAAATGATGTTATTGCAAGACAAACAAAAGTAGTAAAGATATCCATCAATCATGAACGTAAAGATAAACAAATGAAAAGATCGTATTTATGTAAGAGAGATCTTAGGATACAGGAATTTTA
The DNA here is from genome assembly GCA_024364735.1 of Boesenbergia rotunda. NCBI lineage: Eukaryota > Viridiplantae > Streptophyta > Magnoliopsida > Zingiberales > Zingiberaceae > Boesenbergia > Boesenbergia rotunda. The sequence goes on along the minus strand of JAGFNQ010003151.1, from coordinate 102,939 downwards.
ATCTGTAATTGCAATTCAATCTGAATTCTGGCTCTGCAGTTGGGAGTGTAGTTTGGTGTTCAGGTGTCTCAAAGGTTTAGTTAAGTTTGAAAGAATCAGAATTTTGCTGTGCTGAGTGGAAGATTGAATAATCTTGACGAATGCAACACAGAAGCAACTTAAAATAAATTATTTTACTACTAACTTAGCAGAACAAGCGTTTCCTCATGATACTCAATGTTTTTTGATATTAAAATTTGCAGTTTTCCCAAGCTAAAATGCACTTTACGTGTGAAGATTATCCAGTCAAGTCATCAAATCATATTTCCAGAATTACGTCTTTGTAATTTGTACCCATCGATAGATTTCGTTTAAAGTGGGTGCCTAAATGAGGTGGAGACTTTGAGGTACCAAGGTGTTTATCCTCTTGAATTTTTCATCCTCGCAAATTGAGTCTAAAAAATGAGAAGATGAAGGATTTACTTCCATTGCAATGCAATTGTTAGGTCTGTAGCAATCATGAATATCATATTATTTGAACCCAAGCAACTCCGTTGTAGTCTAGTTGGTTAGGATACTCGGCTCTCACCCGAGAGACCCGGGTTCGAGTCCCGGCAACGGAATTAATTTTATATTTCAAATACGTAATTAATCGTTTGATATGTCTTTATTCAATATTTTTTTTATTCTAGTTTGATAAATCTTAGATTTATCAAATTAAGGATGCCTCCGGATCTCGTGAATTAGGTATTCAACTCCATAGATGAATCGAAAAGTGTTCTTTATTAGTTCTACCTCCTCATTTTTATGAAGAGAATGAATCTTTTATCGAAGGATCAGAAAAAAAAAGTCAGCCTGGATCTACTATGGGAATGATTTAGAAAACCTAAAACGAAAAATAACAGTATTTGCTAGCAATAATATAATGGAGGCAGTCATATTAAATTTCAGAGTTTAGCAGCCCAATTCTTTTTTTTTGCTACATTTACTTGTGTATTTCGATCGATCCAAAATAATCGAAGGCCGACTGTTCTAATTCTTAACCTATTTTAGAATTTATTTATATAGGATAGATCCTGAGATCCATCAAAAAAATCACTGGAGCATGAATAATATGGGTGTATACTAATCTATTAAAAATTTATAAATAAATAAAAAAAGAGCAAAGAAAACGAAACCAAAGAATTTTATAAAAGAATCCATACAGTTAACTCCATCCAATGGAATAAGGTTTAGTAGTAGTTTGTATTAATCCTAGTAAGCAAATGATGGATTCCCTTTAATGGAGACATGTTTATCTTTTGTGGCTTAAATTATATATGAATTAACTTAATTATGAAAGGAAGAATCTACAATGCACATGAAAAAGAGAGAGTAAATCGTACCCCGACACGCATTTGGTTTAATCCACTATTCGCATGAACTAGCAAGAACCCTCTCGAATGCAAAGGCACTGAAAACAGTAAAAAGACAACGATGTGAAAATCTTGTAGACACAGAAAGCATGCACTAATCAAACAACAAAATCAAAAATATGAACTGATACAGTTCCTTACGCAGATACAATGAGCAAAATGAAATACTTTTAGCTGTTATGCGTTCTCGAACAAAATGAAAATCAATTTCAACATATTTTGTATGAGTATGAAATACTGGATTTGTTGCAAGATATGTTGTATCAATATTGTCACACCAAATTTTCGGTACAATATTTGATGTAAGATGAAGTTCAAAAGGATAGGATTGAAGCCAAATAATTTTTGACGTTGCATTGGCTATAGCTTTATATTCAGTCTCGGTGTTTGAACGAGATATTGTAGGTTGCAATGGGATTCTTCACAAGACAATAATGAGGGTGAGATTTAAAAAACACATTATTATCAAGTGCAATTGATGAATTGAAAGCAATTTTTAGTAATAGAGGGAACATAAAATGTATTGCGCATGTGAAAGAGACGACCAAATGAATGAAGAAATGTGTTTCCATGGCGAGCAATTTGCAAACTTGAACCGTTGCTGTTGGCGTTACAGGCGTTACAAGCCTTGATTTTGAAATGTTGAAACGTTGACGTTGTTATCCAATCAATGGCATTGAATACCTCTATTTATGGAGGTAGAAGAAACGCCTGAATCTTCCTATAAATTGGCGTCCAAAATTGCAATCCATGAGAGACACACGGAGAAGGAATCGGAGCTTCGAATCTGAGGGATTTGGTTTGTGGCTATTTGGGATCGGTCCGGTGACGTTCTCACGACAGCGAGCAGAAGAAGAAAAAGGAAGAAGAAGATCAAATCGCTGTAAGTCTAAAATTTTCTATTTCAAGTAGATCTCATGCTTAGAGAACAACAATGGTATCAGAGCAATTGTTAAAGCATGAAAAAAATTTTACCTTTGTAATGAAATCGCTTGAATCGCCACTGAGCTCTCGGCGTTTTCATCCCCTGGCCGACGATCGCATCACGCGCGGAAGGCGCTCCATCGCCGTCGGCTGGATGCGTCGATGGAGGCAGCCATGGCGTTGGTGATGGTGAAGAAAAAAAGTTTGGCGAGTGGGGAAGAAAGCTGCGAAGAAGGAGAGGCGGCTGCGGCTGATTAGGTTTTGGGTTTCTTTTTTAAGAGAAAAGTTGATTTTATTAAATCAACAATAAATAAATAAATAAATAAATAAATAAATAAAATTCGAAACCTATTCTACAGCTGCAAAACGCTGCTGCCTAAGGTAGGATCGAACCACCGACCTCCCAATTGAAGGCAAACAGGCCTAACCAGAAGTGGTATGCGGTAGTTTGTTTAGATTTGGTTCAATTTATTTAAATTAGATTTTAGTTTGGTTTAAAAAAGGATTAAGTTGGTGAAATCGGTTTTGGTTCAAACCATTAGTTGGTTTAACCAAATCATTTTGATCAAATAATCTGAACTAAACAGAATGATTTGATTATTATGTTGAACCTCAAATTTAAATAGGCTTAATTGTAGCTTCAAACAAAAAGGAAACTTATATGCCTTTATATATTTGTGTTGTGAATTGAATTGAACCAGTTTTGTTACTGGTTTGTCAGTTTTGTACTGACATTGAGTATTTCAATTCCAGATGCCGAGATTTATTACCACAATGACTCGTCGAGATGTGCGACGGAATCATTTGAGGGAACAGATAGAGGAGATTGACTACCTCCCACATCTAGGCATCCAAGGGCATATGGGAAGGCTTGATCGTCTATTTTGGAAACTCGAACAGGAAGAGTTTCCAGTTCTAGATAACTACCGAATCGGGGCATTGATTAATTCATTGTCGAGGCGTGCTAAAGTAGCTGCAAGATGTATCTGGGGATGCTACGAAGGACGTATCTCATATACCGAGTTATGTAGAGAATTACTTCGCCAGAATTTTTCAGAAGAAGATCTGGAAGATTCTGAGGACGATCTGGAAGAGGATCCTGAAGAATTTGAAGAGGATCCAGAGATAGATCTGATTGAAGAATTCGAGGGGGATCCTGAGGAAATCGAGTGGGATCCAATTGAAGATTCTGAGGAGGACCCAGAGGAAGATCCCGAAATGTTCGAGGACGATCCTGAAATATTCGAGGAAGATCTCGAAATGTTCGAGGACAATCCCGAAATGCCTGGGGAAAACCCTGAAATATTTGAGGAAGATCCTGATATTGAAATGATCGAGGAAGATCCTGAAATATTTGAAGAAGATCCGATAGAATCTGTGAATGATCCCGAGCCTGATCAGACTGGCCGATTAGAGATGAACGAGAGAGTGATAGCCACTGCCATAATATTTTTTATTATGGGAATGATGTCAACTTATCTAGTTCATTGAATTCTGTTTGTTGTACCAACTTATTAAGCCTATTAAATAAAGTTATGTTATGTGTTAACTGACTTGTCAATGATTAGTTCATTTATATGATTAGTTCATATTCAAGATAAATAATTAGTTTGTTTAATGGGATGTATGTAATATAATTGATCAATGTTAATTAGATTGGATGATGCGAATGATGAGTGAAAACGTAGTTATCACTTAATTTCGTAAACCAAGTCAAGTTTACATTGAGTCAATCAAAAAAATTATGTACAAATGAATTACACTGAATTAATGAATAATATGTTTGTTTATGATAGATCATGGCAACTAAGAACATCATAGCTGAACTGAACAAGGGAGAGAAATTGCATGGGGACAACTATAAAATATGGCATCTCAAGATACAATATGTTCTTGAGGAACAAGAAGTTCTGGAGGCTGTAAATCATTTCATGGTAGAACCTGCTGTTGGTTCAACTGCACAGTACAGACTTGATCTAGATGCCTATAGGGCATGGAAGAAAAAGGACTCCACTGCAAAGGGGATATTGATTAGTTCAATGGTAGATGACCTGGTATTTGAGTATGAGCCACTACCATCAGCTCATGCTGTCTGGGTTGCCCTGAAAGAGAGATACAGTGGAGTTAGTGTGAGCAAGCTTCGTCAACTGACAATCAAGTTTGACAGTTGTAAAAAGTGCCCGAATGTAACGATGACCCAACATCTGAGAGAAATGGGTAATATGATTCGGGAGCTTAAGACTGCTGGTCATGAGTTGACCGACGAACAACAGGTTCAAGCAGTTATTCGTTCCCTTCCTGATTCTTGGGAAACAATGAAGCAGAACCTTACTCACAGTGAGAGTATAAGGACTTTCATTGATGTCTCATGCCATATTGAACTGGAGGCGGAGAGAATAGAATCCGCAAGGATTTTTGAGCAAGCTTTTGTAGCTGAAGGTTCTGGATCCAAGAATAAGAAAAAATGATTTAAGAAAGGAAAGGGAAAGGGAAAAGAAGCTGGTGCTACTACTGTGCAAGACCCAATCAAGAAGAAAGGAAAGAAGAATGGAAAGAAACCTAAAGGCAAGCTAACTTGCTACAACTGTGGCAAGAAGGGCCATTTTGCTCGGGAGTGTACTGAGCCGAAAAAGGTAAATCCATGTTTGTCTTCTTTTCATGAGCTTTATGTTGCTAGTTCGGTGTTGTTAGCTAATTCTTATCCTTTGTGGATTATAGATTCAGGAGCAACGAACCATGTAGCTCATGATCGAGCTACGTACGTGGAGTATCGTCGCGTACCAGCTGGCAATAAGTGGATATATGTGGGAAGCAATGCAAGAATTGAAGTCAAAGGAATTGGCACTTGCAAACTCAACCTTCGTGGTGGGCGTACATTGTTTCTGCATGATGTCCTGTATGCTCCTGAGATTCGACGGAATCTGGTTTCTGTGAATTGTCTTCTTGAATTGGGTTATTGTATGAATTTTTACAGTCGTCGTGTAGAACTTAAAATTAACTCTGTGTTAATTGGATATGGTTTTATATCAAACGGTTTCATGGTTCTTGATGTAGAACCAGATGTTAATTGTGGAAATGATGGTTGTTTTTCAAACATTGCTCTTACTAGTGATGCTGATATTAATGATAAAGTTTGGCATGCTAGATTGGGACATATAGGACAAGAAAGAATGAATAGATTAGCAAGAGAGGGTCTGCTCGGCACTCGTGCTAAAGTTGACTTGTCTATATGTGAGCATTGTCTTGCTGAAAAAGCAACTAAGAAACCGTTTGGTAAGGCTATTAGGGCTGATTCACCATTGCAATTGATTCATTCGGATATTTGTGGTCCGATGGACATGAAGGCTAGAAATGGTAGTTCATATTTCATTACATTTATTGATGATTTCACGCGTTTTGGTCATGTGCATTTGATTTCTCATAAATCTGAAGCATTAGATTGCTTTAATCGTTATTTGAATGAAGTTGAGAATCAATTGGAACGTAAGGTTAAAACCTTACGCACTGACCGTGGAGGTGAATACTTGTCTGATCAGTTCAAGACAATATGTAATGAGAAAGGGATTATTAGACAGTTAACTATCCCTGGAACTCCACAGCAAAATGGAGTTGCTGAAAGAAGAAATCGAACTCTTCTTGAAATGGTTAGGTCGATGATGGCTCAAGCTAATTTGCCTATTTCCTATTGGGGAGATGCATTATTGGCTGCAACCTACATACTTAACCGGGTGTCTTCTAAATCTGTTCCATCTACTCCATATGAACTTTGGATAGGCAGAAAACCAGATTTGAGTAATCTGAGACCATGGGGGTCAGCTGCTTATATTCATGACAAGACTCACAAATATGAAAAATTAGGACCCAGAGGTAAGAAGTGTATCTTTGTAAGATATTCTGATACCTCTAAGGGTTATGTCTTTATTGGTGAGCAACAAGATGGAACCATCTCTGAAATTGAGTCAAGAGATGCTACTTTTCTCGAAATTGAGTTCCCAACGAGAGGTGAAGTTGATAAATCAACTCCTCTATTTGCAGTAGAGGAGGAGGATACTGTTCCTCCGTTGACAGATCAGGAATCACAGGGGATACCTGAATCTAGTCAACCTAGTGGGAGTAAATTGCCTATAAGTGAATTAGTTTCTCAACAGTCAAACCTGCGAAGAAGTAATCGTAAGATTATTCCTCGGAGAAGGTTTGACATTGAAAATGAGGCATTAATGATTCTCCCAGTTGACGATGAAGAACCTCGAATGGTTGAGGAAGCATTGAAATGCTCAGTTAGAGAAAAATGGAGAATTGCAATGGATGAAGAAATGGAGTCTATGAGAAAGAATCAGGTTTGGGATTTAGTCGATCTTCCTCCAGGCCGAAGGGCTATTGGGAATAAATGGATTCTCAAAATCAAGAGGAAGGCAGATGGATCGATTAATAAATACAAAGCTCGTCTGGTTGCAAAAGGATATACCCTAATGGAGGGTATTGATTTTGAAGAGATATTTTCCCCTGTTGTGAAGTTTGTGTCAATACGTGTCATTTTAACTATAGTAGCACATTATGACTTGGAATTATATCAGATGGATGTAAAAACGGCTTTCCTTAATGGAAATCTTGACGAGGAAATCTATATGGCACAACCAGAAGGTTATATTGCTGATGGCCAAAAGGAAAAAGTATGTAGACTTAAAAAGTCTATATATGGGCTAAAGCAAGCGTCGAGACAATGGAACATAAGATTCAATGAAGTCATATTATCTTATGGTTTCGAAATGATCAATGAGGATCATTGTGTTTACCTAAGAAAGGATAAAGGAAAGTTGGTCATTTTATCATTATATGTTGATGATATGCTGATAGCTGGAAATGACTTAAAAGTTGTGATTGAGGTCAAGTCTTGGCTTTCATCACAATTTGACATAATTGACATGGGAGAAGCTGAGTATATCTTAGGAGTACGGATCATTCGTGATCGATCAAAAAGACTTTTGGGTTTGTCCCAAGAAGCTTATATTACTAAGATACTACAACACTTTAATATGTTTGATTGCAACGTTGAACAAACACTTGCAGCGAAAGGTGTTGTTTTGAGCAAAAGTTTGTCTCCCAAGACCCCTGAAGAGATAGCCGAGATGAAAAAAAGGCCATATGCTAGTGCCATTGGTAGTTTGATGTACACTATGTTATGTACTCGCCCTGATATAAGCTATGTTGTTGGCTTAGTTAGTCGTTTCCAGTCAAACCCAGGATCGAGACATTGGAAAGCGGTAAAAAGGATATTCAGATATCTCAAAGGGACAGCAGATTATTGTCTCTGCTTCCAAGGATCAAAACTGAGCTTGAAGGGCTACGCAGATGCAGATTGGGCAGGGGACCTTGACGACAGAAAATCCACATCTGGCTATATTTTTTTGCTGAATGGAGGTGTCATTTCATGGAACAGCAAGAAACAGGCTTGTGTAGCACTGTCGACAATGGAGGCTGAGTATGTGGCTTGTGCAGCGGCTGTACAAGAAGCTGTCTGGTTGAGAAGGTTCCTAAAGCATCTGAAGATTGTTGAGGACAGTGGGAGCCCTGTTACAGTGTGTTGTGACAATCAAGCTGCTATAGCTTTTTCCAAGGATCCTAAATATCACAGCAAAGGCAAACATATAGAAATTAAATACAATTTTGTAAGGGATATTGTTGACAAGAAAAGATAATTCTTGAGTACATCCCTACCCGAGCAATGCTTGCAGATCCTTTTACTAAGCCGTTGACTAAAGAGTCGTTTTATGAACATGTGAAGTCTTTGGGACTACGCAAGTTGTAACAAATTGTAAAGACTATTATTTAAATAAAATGTCATGATCTATTCAGTGTAAATATATTTGTTACATTTGGTAAAAGTCTCGATGAGCATGTTGGCAGGCTGAGATTGGTCCACTCACATGGACAATCGTCTCTATTTGTTGAGTATAAATAGAGGTAAGACCATTACTTATGAGACAACTTATGTAATTGTGAAGAGAGACATACTCATAAGTTGAGGTCGCCTTGATTTTGTATCAAGATCATTTATGTAATGATCGAAGTAAATGCACCCACCATTTACTAAACCTGTTTAAAGCCAGATTGGAATTCATAAGTTGAATTCGGATTAGACGTTAGGTATGTCTAGATCGAAATCTGTACGATGTTAAATATTTGAGAAAAACATGCACTCTTTTTGGTAAAGAGAAAAACATCGTAGCATGTGATTCATACCACATGTGCTATAGCGACAATTAGGGTAGTAGGAGAATGGATCCCTGCTTCTCTACTATGTGAGGCCCTTGAGATTATCAGTTAATCTCAATCTTACCCTAAGTGGCTATTTAGCTGTCTACTTGAAGTTTTAATTAGTGTTTGCTACTTTTGTGTGTGTCCTATTGACTATGGATGATTCGGTCTATGGAGCATAACTAGGAAAGCGACTGATTAGAATGAATAGATTCTAGCTGAAAAGGAAGATTAAAATTGGTTTACATCTGTAATACTTATTCACTGGTCGACCAGTTACATTTTTTGTTAAGTACTTAAAAATGTAATTATGAATAAATGTATTGATTTGAGATGTCGAACATGCTCTTGACATAGATGTCATTTGAGGGATTAGAGATGTTCAAATTGATGTAAATATTTAATCTGGGGTAATGACAAGTTATTGATGTCTCTGATTCGTTCTATAGAGCAGCTAAGTTAAGTGTAACAACTTTCTTAGCATTAATTGCTCAGTGTGCTTGCTGTCGCACGAACCATTTTCCCTGAAGTATGAATTGAATGCTCCTATATGGTCTTTGTGACTTCCTTACATAGTCTTAGTGACTAGATGACCTATATGGATATAATTGGACGAGTGGGAGATGTTGGCATTACAGGCGTTACAAGCCTTGATTTTGAAACGTTGAAACGTTGGCGTTGTTATCCAATCAATGGCATTGAATACCTCCATTTATGGAGGTAGAAGAAACGCCTGAATCTTCCTATAAATTGGCGTCCAAAATTGCAATCCATGAGAGACACACGGAGAAGGAATCGGAGCTTCAAATATGAGGGATTTGGTTTGTGGCTATTTGGGATCGGTCCGGTGATGTTCTCACGACAGCGAGCAGAAGAAGAAAAAGGAAGAACAAGATCAAATCGCTGTAAGTCTAAAATTTTCTATTTCAAGTAGATCTCATGCTTAGAGAACAACAGTTGCCTACTTGTACCGCATCAGGGCCATGATAGGAGGAAGCTTCTGTAAGAATATCATAATTCAGTGTAACATGATGAGTCGCGCCAGGGTCTAGATGCCATCCTGAGATTTAAAAATTTGTTATTGGTATATAAGGATTGCTTGTAAGAGGGAATGCTTCTGGATGAGATGATGGAGTTGTTGTTGACGTTTGAGTTGAGGATGCAAAACCTCCAATAAAATTTAAATCAAATCACTTATAACATTAATGAGCAAAGTGATCAATCTTGAGACAAATTTGACAACGACCTCGACCTCGTCCTTGACCTTGTCCTCGGCCTCGGCCTATATGTCTTCCAACCTGACTTCCTTGATTTTGTGGAGGATGGGCAGTACTATCAATTTTGTAAGTTGCATGTGCCGAAAGAGCGAGAGAATTCGAGATCCTTTGAGATTGAAATTGTAGAAGTATTGCATGTCAAGATAGCAAGTCATGCAAGGTATTAAGTGACAATTGATCTATGCGAGTAGTTAAGCTAGGAATAAAGCAATTATATTGAGGCCCCAATTTTGCAAGAACATGAATTAGTAAATTTGGATCTGAAATTGGATGGTCAATCGCAAATAAACTTTTGGCAATGGTCTTGATTCATTGCATATATTCATTGATAGTCTTGTCTCCTCTTTGCACCGATTGTAATTACATGCGAATTTGAAGAACACATGCTTGAGAGTCTACAGCAAAGGTTCGAGCAAGAGCTTTTCATATTTGACGAGAGCTATTAAGCCCTACAATTATAGGAAGTATAGATTCACCGATCGTCAAGATTAACCATGTCATAATAAGTTGATCCTTTTTGCTCCAAATATCATAGTTTGCATCCGCTACTTGTGGTTTAGGAGAAATATCATCAACAACTCCACGTAGATCATAAACACATAGTAGTGAAAGAAACTGCATCTTCCAAAGCATATAATTATCATTGTTAAGTTTGACGGGTAAATAAGATATGACATTTAGGGGCAGAAAATAAGTTAAGTCGCAAAATTTGTTTCTATGGTGGATAACGGAGATGAATGTTCCGACATTATATATAAGAAGATGAATAACTTAGTTTCACAATCACAAGTGAACAACATGTGGCTCTCTTTTACCGCAACTTAATTACTTTTATTGAATCATAGACCACCAACTGGAACTTGAGAGGAATCAGCGATAGCAATTCAAAGAAAACAAAGGTCCCTACAAATGATAAAGGAAAGGAATCCGCCATCAATCTTCCAAATATGCAGAGAATTCTGATGCAAAGAGATGCATGTCAAAATGCTACGACGAGCATTCCAAAAGCAGAATGAGGAGCATGCACAATTCCCAAAATGGAAAAAAGGAAGACAAACTTCCTTAATAAGGGTGGCGGTGTCGTTCTTTCCAAGGTCGGGTGCAAGCTAAGAGACTCGAGAGAGAGAAATGGGGGTTGGCAATTATTGCGGCAGAAGAAAAAAAAATTGATGAAAAAAAATGGTATGACTTTGATACCATATAAGAAGAAGAAAAAGATATAAATAATAATAAAATCTTGTTATTGATGTAGTCATAAAAAAATGCAATATATTGTTGTTTTCAAGTACTCGATCAATTGACCAATTTTAAAGATATATTAATAAGAAAATTATTGGGTCTTAAAAAATATTGATTAGAATTTATTTTTCTGATGACTTGAATAAATCTCTTTTACCGACGAACCGTTCAGTTAAGTATTACAGAAAAGATAAAACATCGATGTATATATTGTCACTATGAGCGAGCTTAAAGATCATTCAGATAGTGCAACCTGCGAATAGAAAGGGAAACAAAGAAGAAAAAAAGATAAAATCTAAGCATTGTACCTAGAATCATGCCAAATGATCTCTTGTCGAGTCGAGGAATAACAAGTGTTGCGTCAATTAATCGTGACACTGCTACCACGTCACTTATCTACCAATGAAAATCACAACACGCGATTTTTTAATCCATAAGGAAAAGAAATACAAAAATGTATAGCATCTGAAGAACAGTCTAAATGATGTTATTGCAAGACAAACAAAAGTAGTAAAGATATCCATCAATCATGAACGTAAAGATAAACAAATGAAAAGATCGTATTTATGTAAGAGAGATCTTAGGATACAGGAATTTTAATCTGTAATTGCAATTCAATCTGAATTCTGGCTCTGCAGTTGGGAGTGTAGTTTGGTGTTCAGGTGTCTCAAAGGTTTAGTTAAGTTTGAAAGAATCAGAATTTTGCTGTGCTGAGTGGAAGATTGAATAATCTTGACGAATGCAACACAGAAGCAACTTAAAATAAATTATTTTACTACTAACTTAGCAGAACAAGCGTTTCCTCATGATACTCAATGTTTTTTGATATTAAAATTTGCAGTTTTCCCAAGCTAAAATGCACTTTACGTGTGAAGATTATCCAGTCAAGTCATCAAATCATATTTCCAGAATTACGTCTTTGTAATTTGTACCCATCGATAGATTTCGTTTAAAGTGGGTGCCTAAATGAGGTGGAGACTTTGAGGTACCAAGGTGTTTATCCTCTTGAATTTTTCATCCTCGCAAATTGAGTCTAAAAAATGAGAAGATGAAGGATTTACTTCCATTGCAATGCAATTGTTAGGTCTGTAGCAATCATGAATATCATATTATTTGAACCCAAGCAACTCCGTTGTAGTCTAGTTGGTTAGGATACTCGGCTCTCACCCGAGAGACCCGGGTTCGAGTCCCTGCAACGGATTTAATTTTATATTTCAAATACGTAATTAATCGTTTGATATGTCTTTATTCAATATTTTTTTTATTCTAGTTTGATAAATCTTAGATTTATCAAATTAAGGATGCCTCCGGATCTCGTGAATTAGGTATTCAACTCCCTAGATGAATCGAAAAGAGTTCTTTATTAGTTCTACCTCCTCATTTTTACGAAGAGAATGAATCTTTTATCGAAGGATCAGAAAAAAAAGTCAGCCTGGATCTACTACGGGAATGATTTAGAAAACCTAAAACGAAAAATAACAGTATTTGCTAGCAATAATATAATGGAGGCAGTCATATTAAATTTCAGAGTTTAGCAGCCCAATTCTTTTTTTTTTTTTGCTACATTTACTTGTGTATTTCGATCGATCCAAAATAATCGAAGGTCGACTGTTCTAATTCTTAACCTATTTTAGAATTTATTTATATAGGATAGATCCTGAGATCCATCAAAAAAATCACTGGAGCATGAATAATACGGGTGTATACTAATCTATTAAAAATTTATAAATAAATAAAAAAAGAGCAAAGAAAACGAAACCAAAGAATCTTATAAAAGAATCCATACATTTAACTTCATCCAATGGAATAAGGTTCAGTAGTAGTTATTGTTAATCCTAGTAAGCAAATGATGGATTCCCTTTAATTGAGACATGGTTATCTTTAGTGGCTTAAATCACATATGAATTAACTTAATTATGAAAGGAAGAATCTACAATGCACATGAAAAAGAGAGAGTAAATCGTACCCCAACACGCATTTGGTTTAATCCACCGTTCGCATGAACTAGTAAGAACCCTCTCGAATGCAAAGGCACTGAAAGCAGTAAAAAGACAAGGATGTGTAAATCTTATAGACACAGAAAGCATGCACTAATCAAACAACAAAATCAAAAATATGAACTGATACAGTTCCTTACGCAGATACGATGAGCAAAATGAAATACTATTTAGCTGTCATACGATCTCGAACAAAATGAAAATCAATTTCAATATATTTTGTATGAGTATGAAATACTGGATTTGTTGCAAGATATGTTGTATCAATATTGTCACATCAAATCTTCGGTGCAGTATTTGATATAAGATGAAGTTCAGAAGGAAAGGATTGAAGTTAAATAATTTCTGACGTTGCATTGGCTATAGCTTTATATTCAGTCTCGGTGTTTGAACGAGATATTATAGGTTGCTTTTTCGAATTCCAAGAGATAAGATTTCATCCAAGAAATATTGCATATCCGATTGTAGAGCGTCTACCTTTAGGAGAACTTGCCCAATCCGCATTGCTATAGACATGAAAGTCTTGAGATGAGTGACGATATAAAAGAAGATCATGTAAAATAGTGTCTTTGAGATAGCGAAGTATTCTTTTCATACCTTCCAAATTTTGTTCAGTGGAAGCATGCATGAATTGACAAGCATGATTTAGTAATATCAGGATGTGTGATAGTAACATACTGTAAATCTCCAACAATACTTCGATAAACTTGGGGATTAGACATCACCGAAGAGGAAGAAATTGTAGAGATATTATTTGTAATAATTGGTGTAGAGACAGAACGTGCTCCATTTATTTTATCCCTTTGATGAACCATAGTAATATATGTCACGCCCCGAGACCCAGGAGCTGCTGTTCCAATAGAAAATCGGACAACACCTCCCCTGTCCGGCGGACAATTTACACAAACACACAGATAAATATATCACAACCACGCAGTTAAATGACCTCAGGCCTCAAATCCATGCAGAAATAACAAATATATAACTATAACCGTCGTAAAACCAAAATACGAACTCACCTGAGCTGCCAGGGGGCAGGAACAAAGCCGAAATCCCACGAAGTCCAACATAGGATTCAAAAGTACAATACCATCGAATAAAACATGAATACATGTTCAAAACATGACAACGGAAGCAAAGTATATACTACAGGGTCCATAACCGGAAAACAACATAAACTAAAACAAAGCAAAGCTCCTCTCGAGCTGGGGACTGGCTACTAGGGATCTCCTGGCAGGCATCAACCTGAAATAAACATGCATGACAACGGGGTGAGTCCATAGCTCAGCGAATACCCAACAGATATGCATAGAAAGTTATACTAACAACGAGAGTTCCGCTAATACAGTCTCATATCAACAAGAGGGAAAGACTGGAACTGAAAATACTGGGTAGATACATACCTGAATCCATCTAACCTGGAAAGAGGGTAATAAATACCAAAGGAACACCAATAGGTATATAATCACAGATAACGAGTCTCCAGAATATGCATGTCAAACAAGTGCAGAAATCAAGTGCAGCAAACAATGCACAATGCAAAATATGCACATGGTGCAATGCCATGGTCACCCCCTAACTCCAGTCAAGTCACCGAGACAGGCGATACTGTGTCGGCCGAGTGGGTAGAGCTGTGACACTATCCGCACTCTGCCATCACTGCTCCTGAGTGACCGAGAGGACAGGATGCCGGTGGAGCTATCGCTCCGCCCCATGTATATATGGGGGAGATATCTCTCTCATCTTCTCTGGTCTATGGGTAGAGAAGGGATCCCTGCTTGCTACCACGCTCCGAAACCACTACCCCTGAGCGGACGAGCGGAGCAATACAGAGCAAATGCACACACCCAGCGGTATCCACTAACCCATGAGTGGCCGTGTGTGCATATCATGTGCCGGAAGACGATTAGGCTCAACCACAAGGGAGTCGCTGATCGCCGGCATGCAACAATGCAAGGATGGTGTATGATAGATACACATACCTCCCTCCCAAGTCCTCAGTATACTAAGTCTCAGTCTGAAATCCTATAACAGGAAATACAGGTAATCTACAAGGTATACTGACCGGAAAACTACCAATCCCTCAAGGTCAAATGCAGGAGACAATACCACAATCTCTAGCATACAAATAGATATGACAATACCTGAGACTGTATGGAACTACAACATAATAACTCAGGGATAAACCACATGTATCCAGAATAGGCATAATAACTCAGGGATAAACCACATGCATCCAGAATAGGCATAATAACTCAGGGATAAACAACAAGTATCCAGAACATGCATAATAAACAGGGATAGCGTATAATCTTACTGCTATTTATAACAGTCTATGCATAACGAAATGACAATATCAAACAGATAAGTCAAAGGGTACCCGCCTCAAAATGCGAAGTCCGTGAGCGACAAGAACCCCCCGTCCAGATAATCCGCGACGAGGTAGATAAGTCAATCAATATCCTGTATCAAATAACATAATTAGCTCTCTACCCACAAGTAATTAGCTAATCTAACTAATCCAAACTGTATTAGGGTTATTCCCAAGTACCCCGAGTTATGGATCTTAGGCTCAACCTAGGTTAACCTAATCCAAGCAAAAACTCTAACCCAATTTAGCTAACCATCAAAGTGAAGCCACTCACAACATATCTACACCTAACTCAACTGAATAGTTTTGTCCAAGCTTACCAATCCAACCCAGGGTGAGATACAAGAACAACCAGAACCGAACAAAGTCAGATCAGACTTTTGAAAGTATTAAACTACAAGATGATAATAGAACCTATAATGCTCCACAAAACAGATGCCAATTCAAACTACCACAGGACAAAATCCATCACTCACTAAGTCCATTAATCCCCATCAAAACGCACAGATCCAAACTAATGACAACATCATTCCACCATCAGCTAGATCCTAAACCAAAATCACATACCAATACATTAGTATTAGAACCAATGAGGTCTATGATGAAATCAATGGAAGCTCAACAGTTACATGTTGAAACCCTTCGAGAACAACCTAAAACTTATGGCAAAAACCCAATCCAATAACTCTTCATCAACAGACCTCACAACATCACATTAGCATCACCCCATAGTATCAACTGATTAAAACTTAAAGAAAAACCTATTCCATTACAGTGACAATCCATGCAACAAATTCACAGCTCAACTCCCTTGGGTAGATTCAATTCAAATGCAAGAAGAAGTTCTTCGATCAAAGACTCACCTGTGAAATTTCAATTTAGTAGGCAAGATCCTCACGAACATCAACTATTAGAATCAGTCCTTCCCTAGCAGCATCGGCGACGGCGAGAGAAACCACGATTACACAAACACCCAAGATAGCACTCGAATCTCAAGCTAGACGCCATGGCCACACATCCTCAATGCTGGAGTTGGCTGCGCACAAGCAATAGGGGAAGAAGATGCCCTTGTTGCCGAATCTGTCTGGAGCCAACCGGAGATGAGTGGAGATCGTCGTCCCTGGCAACAAGGCAGCGATCGGGTTTGGGTTCAGCGGCAATGAGGGCTCGCGAAGGACTGGAAAGCAGTGGACGCGAGGCCTAGGTGTTGGTTGTGGCGAAGCAGTGAGGAAGAAGAGAGCGACGGAGAAGGGATCGGGCGCTCGTCTGTGGCTAGGTCACGCGAAGGAGAATGGAAGAAAAGAAGTCGGCGTCGGGTGTGCTTTGGCTGCGCTGCGCTAGGGCACAGGGTCAGCTGCGGGTGTTTGGGAAGGAAACGAAAGTTTTAAGTGAGGAGAATTTTATAGAAAAGCCCCTCTACTTCTAGAAAGTCCAATCCTGCCTTTAAGGTAAGGGTTTTAAATGTTTAACCCTCCAATATTCTAATCCACTTCAATAATTCTCTAGGGTTAGCTTATTTACCCATTCGTAATTTACGAATTTACCGGTAAACCCTTGATAAGTTTTAAGTTTTACAATAAAGCCCCTTGGGCTCCTCTCGTAGGGCTGAAAACCCTAGACTCAATTTGGAAAAATCCCGAAAAATTTTCTGGACCGAATTTTCGAATCACCGTATTTTACATTCTCCCCCACTAATAAAAATTTGGTCCCCAAATTTTACCATTCCTCATACAGCACACACTAGCATCAAAACATGTCTGTACTCATCATGAGTAATCACTTCGGCTAATACCCTAAGGTTACACTGTTACGAAGCACTGGATATATCAATCTAAAGGTTATCCTCCAATAACCAGATACAACCGAATAACCATTTAGTCATCATAACTATCCAGGACACTCAATCCTAAGATCACTGGCGCCAAGTCTATACTCCGATCCTTGAACGTAAAACGTTCAAATTCATGAATATCACCCAAGTATCCTCAAGTCAATAACATCCTCCCAAGCATCACAAGTCATATATATTATATACATATCTTCCAATCGACCATTAGCAACTCACATATAATTTAAAAATTGTGTCAATATATCGTACCATATGCAGTTATCAATAACTAACTTCTTAAATGATCAACCATCGAAAGATCATTTATCCACCAAATAATCCATCAAAAAGCTACATATCCGATAGGTCCATGTCCACTAATAGAATCCTCAAAATACAACATATCATAGAGATTCGTCAATCACAATCCACCTCTGAACACCCGCGAGAAAGTCCAAGGTGATATCACCCTTATCATCCCGTGACCTAATAGGTCCACCATGGGGGTATAATAACTGAAAATCAGTAGACATCTTTGACCTCTTGATTAATATCTAATATCTCACTAGAAGATAAAGAAAACTCCACCTCCTCCGCACCCTAGCGAGTCGTACATCCCGATGCACCATCGAGATTATCCAACCATATGCACTCAATCTATGAGTCAGAATCCCTCATAGACTAGCGTAGCAACTAGCGAGTCACACCGATCGTTGACTCGTAATCCAATACAGTCCAATTCCTCCATTCTATGGTCAAACCCTCTAAGGTCCTACTCCGTAACAAGGAGCTAGAGACATGCTATCTCTCAGGAGTATCTCCATATACTCATGAAACAATTCCTTTATTTTCCAACAGGTCATCCTCGATATCATCTAACCAAAGGTGATCTAGTTTTATAAGTGATTTGCCTCCACACAAATCATAAGTCCGTAGGTACCTTTTTAGTTATTCAACCAAGTACAAACGGTAACCCATAAGTGTCAAGCAACTAGCTTCACACTTTTCTATATTAGTCCAAATCATCTATCAACATGTACCTTCTAGGTCAACTACCAAGTACAAGTGATCCATGGTCAAAGTCCCCAAGGAACAGATTATATCAATCCTCTACTAATCATAATAATATGTAGCTACTGCTACCCTATTGCATCAATGCAGATCATGTACTCAAAACATGACATCTAGCTTGTAACGCCCCAAAATTTCCATTTTTAGTTCTTAAAGTCCTTAGAATTATTTAGAAATGGTTTAGAAATGTTCTAGATATTTTTAGGAATTTTTAGAGTATTTTTATGGAATTTTCCGAGTCCGTTTGGTATTTTTGGAAAAAGAAAAAAAAAAGAAAAAAAAAAGGAAAAATGGAAAAAACCAATTAAGTGCAGCGGGTGCATCGAACCCGCGACCACCGCGAGACCACACAAGCGCGCAACCGGCTGGGCTAGGGGTATCAAGCACAGCAAAAAGTGGAGAGACTTATATTTAAGGGGTAGTTAGGTCGATCCGCCCCATAGGTATAAATAGATAATTAAAGAGAGAAGTTTTATTTCTCTCCTCTCCAAACCCTCACCATCCGCCGACCCCTCTCCCTCTCCTCTCTTGGGCGACGCCGACCAACATCAAGGCCAAGAGGGCCGGCCAAGACTCTTCTCCAAGAGATAATTCTATATTCGGGATCCCCGCGGCAAGAGGAACGCGTAGACGTGAAGAATTCTCCGAGATCTCAAGTTTCTTCCGAGCCCTATACGTTAATCTTGGTTGTAAGTCCAAGATA
This sequence comes from Boesenbergia rotunda, assembly GCA_024364735.1. NCBI lineage: Eukaryota > Viridiplantae > Streptophyta > Magnoliopsida > Zingiberales > Zingiberaceae > Boesenbergia > Boesenbergia rotunda. The sequence goes on along the minus strand of JAGFNQ010003151.1, from coordinate 83,880 downwards.
TCAATGTAAGTACTGCTCACCTGCAGTAAGAGGCGGTTTTTCCGCGAGAATTTCCTTTAAAAGTTTTTAAAAGAGATATTTCCTTTTTGTTTGAGTTTTTGCATGTGATCTTAGTTCATTATATGCTTATATATGTTGATTAATACCCTATGTGAGTTTAGGGTCCAAGAAAAGCTATGAGAAAAGAAAAGAAAAGATAAAGATAAGAAAAGAAAAGGCCAAGGCCTTAAGAAATCCCCAAAAGTCAAGACTTAGGGATTTTAGCACGCAAGGTGCTCCAGAAAATGCCAAGGCATTTACAGATAAGGAAGAAAAGAAAGAAAAGCTATTTTATTTTATAAGGCCAGTACCCGGCGTCCAAGGGCGTCGTTAAAGAAATCCAGGTGTCCAATTCCAAGGTCTTGGCCCTGGTAGACCAAGGTCTGCTCTATTAGGATTGGTGGCTCGCTACCCCAACCTTTTAGGGAACGCGCATATGAGATGGTACTTACGTCTTCAGTGGATCCAAGTGATTATTATTTTCAAGTATATGCTTTAGCAAAGTTTCGAAAATTTAAAGAGTTTTCAAAAAGTTAAAGAATAGCTAAAGTTTCCAAGTTGAGCCAAGAAAAGTAAAATGAGATTTATTATTGCTTGAGTATGCATGTTTTGAGCTATACATGTCCTTAGTTTTTCTTTCAAGCATATTAGTATCTCATATGATGTTCAGTTGATCTAGAAGCATGTTTGCATATTTCGAGTTTTTGTGAGCTAGATAGTACTTACTAAGCTTTTTGCTTATTAGTTGCATTTCCTCTTATTGCAGATAAAGGTAAAGGCAAGCAATTCTGAAGGAAGACGATGAGGCGGTGCTGAGTAGAGTGTGTGTGGTGGCTGATTATGGAGAGATCTTTGGCGCAAGACAATTTAGCTATTAATTCACAATGTTATAGATCATTTGAATTTCAAGTTCTTGCTTTATAAAGTTTAGCGAACATTTGAGTTTTGGACAGTTTTACATGCTCAATTTCTTAGAGTAAAGATTTCATGTCATTTCATTTAGCTTATATATTCTTATGCTTGCATTGGATGAGTGGAAATGTGAGTAGATGGAGATATTGATACTTTGTTAGGAAAATAGACACATGTGCCAAGATAGTATCAAATTCTCTTTGAATTAAGTTTTATTGCTTATAAATGTTTAGAAAAGTTGCATTCACATTTCATAATGCTTTAGCAAGGTCATAGAACATGTATTTAGTGTTATGAATGTATAGAAGTCAAGATTGGTACAAACTTTAGTGTTAAAGTTCATATATCTTGAATAGTTTATTTTCTTCCGCAAAAGTCCAAATTTCAAGTTTATGGATTCGTTTTGATTGGCTAAACTCATTAGAAAACTGTCATAGAGTGTAGAAATGGTGTCATGATTCCATATGGCTCGAAATTATAGGTTTGGAGGAGCTGTGAAGTAACTGGCCGAAACCTGAGTTTCGAATTACAGGCCTATCAGTCGACTGATACAGTATCAGTCGACTGATACCTGCAGTTTGAATTGGGCGAGGCAAGCTTCAAGTGTACCAATTGCGAGCTTTTGAGACAGTAAGTGTGATATGTTAATATGCATGATTGCTCAAGTTAGAATATGATTGTTAGATGAATTTAAAAGTTAAAAAAAAAAAGATTTCCGCATTTTTAGTCATGTATCTAAAGTCGAGAAGTAGAGAGAAAAGTAACGATCCGTCTGAAGCAGAGAAGGCGGGTCGCTACATAGCTTATCTGTCCAGATATACGCAACATAAGAAAACTTGTAGCTCCATGAGCTACTGTGAATTGATCCAATAACATGAGAGAATTTCTAACTGTACATAAATATACAGGAATAACAACCTGATCCAATGACATGAAAGAATTTCTAACCATACCTAAATATACAGGAATGGTAATATGATCCAGTAACATGTGAGAACTACTAACCATAGCTAAATATACAAGAGGGGTAACATGATCCAATGACATGTGAGAATTTTCTAACCAATACCTAAATAGGATAAGGGACACAAAAGATTAGGAGAAATACCTGTCGCCTGAAGAAGTCCCATCGCCAAGTCCCAGACAACCACATCGAGAAAACTACTCCGAACAAATCCGACAAGACTCGTAAAACAAGTAGACACCGTAACTCCACAAGTCCTCAAAGTATCCAATAACCTGAGCTCTGATACCAAAATAAATTGTCACGCCCCGAGACCCAGGAGCCGCTGTTCCAATAGAAAATCGGACAGCACCTCCCCTGTCCGGCGGACAATTTACACAAACACACAGATAAATATATCACAACCACGCAGTTAAATGGCCTCAGGCCTCAAATCCATGCAGAAATAACAAGTATATAACTATAACCGTCGTAAAACCAAAATACGAACTCACCTGAGCTGCCAGGGGGCAGGAACAAAGCCGAAATCCCACGAAGTCCATCATAGGACTCAAAAGTACAATACCATCGAATAAAACATAAATACATGTTCAAAACATGACAACGGAAGCAAAGTATATACTACAGGGTCCATAACCGGAAAACAACATAAACTAAAACAAAGCAAAGCTCCTCTCTGTTGGATCGAGAGATGCGATAGAGGGGGGGGGGGTGAATGTCGCAAATCGTTCGGATTAAATAAAAAGAGTAAGTGCGCGGCGGAAATAGAGACAATGCAACACAACGCTCACAAGGTCGTTTTACTTGGTTCGGAGCCTAGGTCGACTCCTACTCCAAGGCCCACGGTCGTTGACCGTTTACTTTGGGCAATTCTATAATGCGTAGAATGAGTACAGAAGAGAAATACAAATTGTAATAAGAAAGATTACACTTCTGTATTTACCAACTCCCGGGGTAGGCTCGAGTTTCGGTGCAGCGGGAGGTCGACGGCGCTTCGGACTTGAGTCGGGAAGTTCCTGGAGCAGAGCGCGGTCGTCAGAGAGTTTGGATGTGTTGAATGAAAGCGGTGTATTAAAGAGGAGGGTCTAGGGCCCTTTTTATAGTGCCTGGGGGCGCCCTGGTCGACGGGGGCGCCCCCCCCCCCACGTGGCAGCAGATCCACACAAGGCGCAGTCAACGACTTATCCCTTGAACCTCGGGATAAGGTCTTGACGGGGGCACCCTGGACGCTGGGGGAGCCCTGGTTGACTCGGCCAACTCTTATCCGCAGCGCTGAAGTCTCCTGCGTAAGAGTGGCTGGGGGCGCCCGGGACAGCGGGGGCGCCCTGGGTGCGCAGTGCAGACGCGGCAGCAGCTTAACTCTTCAGTTGGTTTGCCATGGGGGCGCCCGGGACAGCGGGGGTGCCCTCAGAATGTACTGTCGAGGTTTATTTGCTTTCTTTGTGTTTTGTGTTCACCTTGGGGGCGCCCGGGACACTCCGGGCGCCCTGGTCAGCAGTTGCCTCTTTCCTTTGAGGCATTCTGAGCTGCAGACACACGTTCCTTCGGTCCTGCTTCCAGGGTTAGTCCAAAACACAATAAAACAAATATTTAATTTAATTTATACAGCCTCAACTGTCTTGGTTCTGACTTTGGTCTCCAAAATGGAGCCCTAGGTCGAACCGACGCCTAATGTTCCCTCAAGGGGAACGCGTCCTCACCTACTCCTCTCGGGAGAATTTACCTGGTGCCAACCGAATCCTCCAGTTGGACTTTTGCCCGGCAGCCCTTCGCCAGGTCTTGGTTTTCGCCTAGCAGCCCTTCGCCAGGACTTGGTTTTCGCCTAGCAGCCCTTCGCCAGGACTTGGTTTTCGCCCAGCAACCCTTTGCCAGGACTTGGTTTCCTGACAGCCCATCGTCAGGTGCCTAGCATCCCTTCGCTAGGACTTGGTTTTCGCCGAGCAACCCTTCGCCAGGACTTGGTTTCCTGACAGCCCATCGTCAGATGCCTAGCATCCCTTCGCTAGGACTTGGTTTTCGCCCAGCAACCCTTCGCCAGGACTTGGTTTCCTGACAGCCCATCGTCAGGTGCCTAGCAGCCCTTTGCTAGGACTTTGTTTCCTGCACTCTCAAGCAGCATTGTTAGACAACAAATAACCCTTAACTTTGAATCCTTTGCCAATATCAAAATAAGGTTCGATCTGGTGCTTCCTGCACCAACACTCTCGAGCTGGGGACTGGCTACTAGGGATCTCCTGGCAGGCATCAACCTGAAATAAACATGCATGACAACGGGGTGAGTCCATAGCTCAGCGAATACCCAACAGATATGCATAGAAAGTTATACTAACAATGAGAGTTCCGCTAATACAGTCTCATATCAACAAGAGAGAAAGACTGGAACTGAAAATACTGGGTAGATACATACCTGAATCCATCTAACCTGGAAAGAGGGTAATAAATACCAAAGGAACACCAATAGGTATATAATCACAGATAACGAGTCTCCAGAATATGCATGTCAAACAAGTGCAGAAATCAAGTGCAGCAAACAATGCACAATGCAAAATATGCACATGGTGCAATGCCATGGTCACCCCCTAACTCCAGTCAAGTCACCGAGACAGGCGATACTGTGTCGGCCGAGTGGGTAGAGCTGTGACACTATCCGCACTCTGCCATCACTGCTCCTGAGTGACCGAGAGGACAGGATGCCGGTGGAGCTATCGCTCCGCCCCATGTATATATGGGGGAGATATCTCTCTCATCTTCTCTGGTCTATGGGTAGAGAAGGGATCCCTGCTTGCTATCACGCTCCGAAACCACTACCCCTGAGCGGACGAGCGGAGCAATACAGAGCAAATGCACACACCCAGCGGTATCCACTAACCCATGAGTGGCCGTGTGTGCATATCATGTGCCGGAAGACGATTAGGCTCAACCACAAGGGAGTCGCTGATCGCCGGCATGCAACAATGCAAGGATGGTGTATGATAGATACACATACCTCCCTCCCAAGTCCTCAGTATACTAAGTCTCAGTCTGAAATCCTATAACAGGAAATACAGGTAATCTACAAGGTATACTGACCGGAAAACTACCAATCCCTCAAGGTCAAATGCAGGAGACAATACCACAATCTCTAGCATACAAATAGATATGACAATACCTGAGACTGTATGGAACTACAACATAATAACTCAGGGATAAACCACATGTATCCAGAATAGGCATAATAACTCAGGGATAAACCACATGCATCCAGAATAGGCATAATAACTCAGGGATAAACAACAAGTATCCAGAACATGCATAATAAACAGGGATAGCGTATAATCTTACTGCTATCTATAACAGTCTATGCATAACGAAATGACAATATCAAACAGATAAGTCAAAGGGTACCCGCCTCAAAATGCGAAGTCCGTGAGCGACGAGAACCCCCCCCCCCCCCCCCCCCCGTCCAGATAATCCGCGACGAGGTAGATAAGTCAATCAATATCCTGTATCAAATAACATAATTAGCTCTCTACCCACAAGTAATTAGCTAATCTAACTAATCCAAACTGTATTAGGGTTATTCCCAAGTACCCCGAGTTATGGATCTTAGGCTCAACCTAGGTGAGGGGCCTTTTTGCAAAAAGGCATACCCTTTTTATATCTCTCTCTTAGCTTGGTGTCGCGAGTCCTAACGCCCGACCCCTTCTTCTCTTCGCTCGCCACAGCCAAAAGCCCGATCCGACTCCTCCCTTCTCCTCATCGCATGCCCTAGCCCACTGCCGCTGACGACCTCTTTTCCCTCCTCATCGCCGATCGTTGCTCCCGATCTCACCTCCATCGCCACCCTCATGTGGGTCGCCGGCGCTGTGTTCCTCCTCGGGATTCCTCCTCTCTTCATCTTCGACCGATCCATTACCGATCGCCACCCTCTCGCATGTCCGGATTGTTGCAAGCACGGGTTGCCCTTTTACTCCTGGACCGTCGCTGCCACACTGATATGGAGCGTGCCCTAGTTTCTATGGTTGTCCCTCTCCAATCTGCCACGCGGTTAGTGGAGCTTGGGTTTATCGCTGGTACCACTGCAAGAATTTTTGCAATCAACAACGCCCAATCGACAACGTTTTTTTAAAAAAAAACGTTGTCTTTTTTTGTTTTACAACGTTTTTAGTGAAAAGCGTTGTCTATGTGTTTTACTTTTTAATAACGACAACGTTTTATAATGATGCGATGTGCTTAGTGTTGTAGTTTCGGATGAAAGACAACGCTGTTACAAAAGCGTTTTTTAAAAGCGTTGTTGTATTTCCCGCTAAAATAAAAAACACATCCCCTCCCTCCACCTCGCTCATTGCCAACCCTCGACGGCTCGCGAAAAATCTCTCCGCGCTTCTTTTCTCCGCGAAATATCTCCCTCCACCTCCCTCCACCTCCCTCATTGCCACCTCCCTCGTCCTCCTCTCCACGAAATCGACATTGTATACGATCTGGTGAACATACATCTTCTCCTAGGTCACCACCAAGAAGTATCCTCCACGAGCTCGTCGTCCGTCGAGTGGAAACTGAACCCCAGTGGCAGCATCACGACGCTCGCCACTACCCTCTCCATCTCTCTCTCTCGCAGTCGCCGACGTTCTGACTCTGTGGCGGTCAGATTTCAAGCTTCTGCTGGTGACGCTCGGGGAGAAGGGGGTTGCAAATTACTACACCAAGGTACATCCTCCTCGAATCACACTTCTCTCTTACCGCTTTGGGAGTAAGATCAATAGATTCTAAAACCCTAGGCATTTTCCAGTTTAGGGTTTCCGAAATCCTTAAGGGTTTCTGAAATGGAATGTATGCTACTTCCAGATTCCCAGTGTCTGTTGCAACCCAAACCTGGAAGTACAACAGTATGCTATTAGGTGTACTAGATCAGGTGTTTTCTTCATGAAACATTGGCTATCTCAATGATACATTACTGTTTTCTATTATCTCCTATACTTTTTCTTTTTACTTATTCCTTATTATTGATTCTCTTTCAGGTCCAGCATCTAATAGAATACTGTCTACAACTGTATATGAATAAAAGGGATGCAGTTAGAACCCTGTCAAATTGAGCCAGAATAGAATCTAATTTTATTGCACTTGGTGAGTATATTACACATATTGTCATATTCAAAACTTAATACACTTTGTCCTTTCCGCCATTTCTTTGTCTACATTCTTATAGTTTGCTTATTGAAAACATTAATGGAGTTTTTCCCCCCTCTATCTTTATTCTTAGACAATCCATATCATTCCAATGAATTTGGAATGGTCTAGAAGTTTTACAAGCAGTGGCAATAGATTGTTCATACGGATTTTCCTTAACAGTGTGTAAGCTCACAATTATGCTCGTTGACAATTGAAAAAATAGAATTCAATGCCTTGGTTTTAGATAACACTTTCACTTTACAGTGTGACAGAAACTTGAAGAAGAGAATTCTGATTTCTTCAGAGCTTACTGTATAGGGCTGAAGCTGAAGAAACAAATAATCTTCTTTAATCAGTTCTTGCAGCACCAATATCATCTCATTAAGTTTCCTATATCTGCTAAGGTTCCTCTGGCAATGAGAAATGGAATTCAAAACTTCATACACTTTGTCCTTTCTAGCATTTCTTTGTCTGGTAAAGATAATAACTGAATATTCTTATAGTTTGCTTTTTGAAAACATTAATGGAGTTTTTTTTTCTCTCTATCTTTATTCTAAGACATCCATATCATTCCAATGAATTTGGAATGGCCGAGAAGTGTTACAAGTAGTGGCAATAGATTGCTCATAAGGATATTGTTTAACAGTGTATAAGCTCAGAAATATGCTCGTCAACAATTGAAAAAAATAGAATTCAATGCCTTGGTTTTACATAACGCTTTCATTTTACAGTGTGGCAGAAACTTGAAGAAGAGAATTCTGATTCCTTCAAAGCTTACTATATAAGGCTGAAGTTGAAGAAACAAATAATCTTGTTTAATCAGTTCTTGCAGCACCAATATCGTCTCATGAAGTTTCCTCTATCTCCTGAGGTTCCTTTGGCATTGATAAGAAACGGAATTCATTCTAGGCCTGGTACGCTTAGAACTGAAACAATAATGGAATCTAATTAACCAAGTCTGTTATTCATTCCGTTTCAAAATTTATCAGGCTTAGGAACAACTTTGAACAAGTATCAGTTTATTCGGCCTTGTCCCCTGAATACTATGCATCCAACTTCAAGAACTAAAAGTTTGTATGTAGTGATCATGTATGTGGAAAAATTATGAAGGAGCATAATTCCTTGCTTTCTTTACCATTCTTGTCTGGTAATATCCACTTCTTGATGCATGCAGTTGATGGCTTACAGATAGGATACCCAGTGTTTCAGCCCCTAATTCCGGATACATTGTAGTTTCATATTGGTCCTACGAGCTTTGGATTACCGAGCTGTCAAGCAAATAATGGAACTCTATCTCTAGGCACTTCTCATCCTGGTCAGACGAACAATGAGTAAGAGAACTTTTATAGCTCATAGAACAAAAGTGGAAAAAACTAAGCTGGAAAATTCCCAACAATAAAGGTTTTCTCTATTGGTTGGCAATTAGGTGGCAGAAAACATAAAAGTTGAATCTAATCATTAGTTTCATTTCGTTACATGTGTAATGCATCTGTTTAGGAATTTTTTATGAGCATATTTAATCTGAAGATAATTCTGCATCGAAGAAAATAGAAATAACAGTTGATCTAGCTTTATGTAAAGATGGAGATTCAAAATGATTTGTGTTTGATAAATCAACTTAATCGTCTGATATTAGTTTGTATAAGGGTATACGAGTAATAAATACAATCCTAAGGACACTGATTTTTTCTTCTACTTCCACAATGGTGAGAAGTCATTGATCTATCGATGATCTACATAAGTCCAAGAACTTGACCTAAAAGAATTTTAATTTTATGGCTATCCTACTAAGATAGCACTGCTCTATTTATTATTACTTAATATTGACACACGTTTCTTTGGTGTAATTTACAGTGAAACATCAGAGGCAGCTGTTGTTTCAGCATCTCAATGCAAGGCAATGCCATCTATGTCAGAGATGGCAGTGAGTCCAGAACCAGCAGCATCAAATGCTTCGATTTGTTCCACCTGAAATACCTAGCTGGCCAGATGCCTCAGCTCCTGATGCAACCTTCACATCTGATATTGATCTTGAATTTTCAAGAGACTCACTCAGGTCACTCAGAAACAATTGAATTTTCAGTCTTTCATATCTAACAACAGACTTAGAAAACTCAGGAGGTAATCCTAACTACATTTCTGGAGTGTCATAAGATTTACCTTCGATACTCGATAAAGTAAAATATTAATTTCAAGATTGTTGCACATGACTAATGCAAACATAAGAACTGAAATTAGGAAAATGGTTAAGTATCAGGTACAGTAACCTTAGTAAAATGATATTTTGAACTTTGGTTATCTGCACATGATTTCGTCCCTGTTCTTTTCATCTGGTATATATTCATTCTGTGTACATATGGTAAGTGAAATTATTTAAGCAATTTCAGAAACATTTTCTTCACAGATGATGTTTTATATTCATTAATGAAACATTATGAGTGATCCTTATGTTTGCTTTACATTATTGTTTCGTATCTTAATTTTATTGTATTTTCTATAATTTCTAATTCCATTTTTTTAGGCAGTGTTAAAGGATAGTTATGAGATCGAGCTTCAGAAGTTGGCCCCAATCGCGGATTGATTATGAAACTTGTGAATTGAAAAACTCGTGAAACTCTTAAGTGATTGATGATGTGTTGTAAAACTTGTGAGTTTGCTTCGTTTTTGGTTTGCCATTCAATATCAAATCTCATGACATACTATTTTTCTATGCTTTATGAGAGTTATATGACTTAAGGACCAAAATTTTGTTGGTACTTGCTTCATTCTGCATGATATATGACTGATGTTAAGTTCCCTTAAGAAATTGCTACTATTAAGTTCCCTCAGGTACAACATCTTTTATGTGATTGATTTTTGGGATTTGTGTCTATTGCAAGACAGTGGTCTGAAGTTGATTACATATTTGGTCTAACTGTGAAATGATAGATGAATCTACTATTAGAGAAATACTTACAACAACTTGCTACAAATGCTTCTGCTTCGTTTTAGTTTCTTTAAGATGCTTTATGAGATTTTTTGTATACTTTTGTTTTATTTTGCATTGAGGCACTGATGTACAATCTTATTTATTCTCAGTACATGGAAGATAATGAGTTCCAGGATCTGCTACAAGTACTTATGGATATGACTGAATCTGCAACCTAGTTCATTAGACATAGATCTTTTCAGTTAAAGAATGGGAGTGGCCCAGTAAGACTTGCAGTGTTACATTGATTCTGTTTATCATAATCTCTAATAGTTCATCTAGGTATGCTTTATATTCTTTTTAGTTGTCACATATGGAAGCAGTCTTATTTGTGTGTATATAATCTCTTATCCCAATTTATTATTTTTATGCAGTGTTAAAGCAGATCGAGTTAACAAGCAGCCCCAAAGAACAACTTGTGAATGATGAAGTTTTATAGAACTTGTGAATTGAGATATTTTTTGTATTTAATATGGAATACAAACACTTTTGTAAATAATGCATTGTATTATAAGTGAATTTTGTAAACTATTATAGTGTAAATTGTGAATATTATCAATTGTGAATAAAAATGCTTGTAAATTGTGAATATTGTAAATTGTGAATATTATCAATTGTGAATAAAAATGTTTATAAATTGTGAATATTATAAATTGTAAAAAACACTGCCTATTAAAAAGACAACGTTTTTTAAGTAACTATACACAACACGATTTTTGCGTTGTCTTTGTGTCAAACCACAACGCTTTTTCCGCGTTGTCTTTGATACCCGACTTTTAACAACAGCGTCAATAACAACGCTTTTTAAAAACCAATAGACAACGCGAAAAAAGCGTTGTCTTTGCTCCAAACCACAACGCGGAAAAAGCGTTGTCGTAGATATACTTTCTACAACGGCTTCATCAACATCGCTTTTTAAGCATTAACGACAACGCGGAAAAAGCGTTGTTGTTTAACTTTTTTCTTGTAGTGCTTACGAGGAAATTGATGATGGTGAAATATCTAGTAGTGAGGATGTTAAATACGGCTAATTAAAACCCCAGTAAAATAAATTTTTAGAAAATTTATTTGGAAGATTTAGGATTATCGGACTATGGTAAAGGGTTTTGGATACCTCTTAAATTACAAGAGGGTAAATAATTTAATCCTAGAAAATTAATTGAGATGAATTATAATAAATTGGAGGGTTAAAAAGCTAAAACCCTTTCCCTAAGGGTGAGATTTAGATGTTAGAAAAGTGAGGGGCCTTTTTGCAAAAAGGCATACCCTTTTTATATCTCTCTCTTAGCTTGGTGTCGCGAGTCCTAACGCCCGACCCCTTCTTCTCTTCGCTCGCCACAGCCAAAAGCCCGATCCGACTCCTCCCTTCTCCTCATCGCATGCCCTAGCCCACTGCCGCTGACGACCTCTTTTCCCTCCTCATCGCCGATCGTTGCTCCTGATCTCACCTCCATCGCCACCCTCATGTGGGTCGCCGGCGCTGTGTTCCTCCTCGGGATTCCTCCTCTCTTCATCTTCGACCGATCCATTACCGATCGCCACCCTCTCGCATGTCCGGATTGTTGCAAGCACGGGTTGCCCTTTTACTCCTGGACCGTCGCTGCCACACTGATATGGAGCGTGCCCTAGTTTCTATGGTTGTCCCTCTCCGATCTGCCACGCGGTTAGTGGAGCTTGGGTTTATCGCTGGTAGCTTACGAGGAAATTGATGATGGTGAAATATCTAGTAGAGAGGATGTTAAATACGGCTAATTAAAACCCCAGTAAAATAAATTTTTAGAAAATTTATTTGGAAGATTTAGGATTATCGGACTATGGTAAAGGGTTTTGGATACCTCTTAAATTACAAGAGGGTAAATAATTTAATCCTAGAAAATTAATTGAGATGAATTATAATAAATTGGAGGGTTAAAAAGCTAAAACCCTTACCCTAAGGGTGAGATTTGGATGTTAGAAAAGTGAGGGGCCTTTTTGCAAAAAGGCATACCCTTTTTATATCTCTCTCTTAGCTTGGTGTCGCGAGTCCTAACGCCCGACCCCTTCTTCTCTTCGCTCGCCACAGCCAAAAGCCCGATCCGACTCCTCCCTTCTCCTCATCGCATGCCCTAGCCCACTGCCGCTGACGACCTCTTTTCCCTCCTCATCGCCGATCGTTGCTCCCGATCTCACCTACATCGCCACCCTCATGTGGGTCGCCGGCGCTGTGTTCCTCCTCGGGATTCCTCCTCTCTTCATCTTCGACCGATCCATTACCGATCGCCACCCTTTCGCATGTCCGGATTGTTGCAAGCACGGGTTGCCCTTTTACTCCTGGACCGTCGCTGCCACACTGATATGGAGCGTGCCCTAGTTTCTATGGTTGTCCCTCTCCGATCTGCCACGCGGTTAGTGGAGCTTATACATTTCCTTTTGTAAGATCTATAGATCTTGGATTGCTTCGAATGGTTTGATTCTGATGGAATTTCAATTAGTATCTGTATAAGTGCTGTTCCAGAGTATATATGATTGGATATGGATCAAATTTTGAATTGGGAGGGTGGTTTCAGTGCATCTGTTCAGGTTCATTTCTGAGTTTTAGGTCTGTGTTTTAATCTTGGGATGATTTGTTGTGTTAGGATTTTTGGTTTGTTGCCGTAAGGCCTTGTTAAGTTCCATATCTTGTCTTGTTGGAATTTAAATCAGTGTGTACATGTGCTATATTGGATTGTGTCTCCTGATTGGGTTCTGAATGCATTTGATGATTGGATGAGGGTTTATTAGGGTTGTTTTGATCAGTGGAGGGTTTACCTTGCTACCATGAGGTAGAGGGGAATTAACTTGTGATTATAATTATGGTTGGGGTTCTTAATAATTCTGGATCTGTGTTTGGATCCTTAGACGTTAGATCGAATAGCCTTTGGAATCAATATGTGATTGCTGTGATTCTACCCGGTAGAGTTGGTTTTAGCTTTATGTGTGGTGTGTCTACTATAAGTAGTGTTTGATCCATAGATGGTTTTGGTATTCGGTCTGTAGGATTTGGAATCGAACCTAATCATATTTGTGTGGTTCATCAATTTGATCTATTTTGGATTAGTTCTGTTGGCTTGGTATTGAGATCTAGTGGTGCCTTGCCATATGATACTTGGATGGTGGGTCGGATTAGGTGTGGGGCACAATTGAGGTGACCACTTGGGTTAAAAGTAGACTAACCCTAAACTTAAAACGTAATCCTAACAATTCGACTTAATTGAGAGCTAAACATTTAATTAGGGGTAATTCAATGAATAAGAAAATTAGGGATAGTTCAAATTAGTTTAGATAGTTCGTTTAGCTATATAATACTGGTTACTATAGCTAAACACTATGTGTTTGCTACAGGGCACTGTCTTGCTTTCGGACTTTTGGATGGGAGGTTCTTATTTGATACGGACTACTTCTACTCTCTGGAGGCGGATACCTTTGACTTATCTTTTAGATATTGTCATATTCCTATGCATGGTCTGTTATAGATAACAGTAAGTTTATATGCTATATCTGTCTTAGTGTACCTGTATTTGATATATGTTGCTTATCCTTGAGGTTATCTCCCGTTTAACTTCATACAGTCTCAATAGTTGCCATATATATATATATATATATATATATATATATATATATATATATATATATATATATATATATATATATATATATATATATATATATAGTGATATGTTCCCTCTTGCATTTTGACATTGATAGATCACTGGTTACTTTTTCAGTATACCTAGTAGATTACTTGTATCCCATGATGTAGGATTCAGACCTATACCTAGCACACTGAGGTGTTAGTTGAGGACTTGGTGGGTGTTATATGTGTTTGGGTCATGCACCATCCTTGTATTATTGTATGCTGACGATCATCGGCTCCTATGTAGTCTGAGCCCATCGTCAGTTACATGAGGATATTCACACACATCCACTCAGGGGTAGTGGCTACCATAGGGTGTGTGCATTTGCCCTGTATTGCTCCGCACGGTCACTATTTAGAGGGTGGTTCCGGTGCGTGGTAGCAGCCAGGGATCCCTTCTCGTCCTGAGACATGAGAAGATAAGAGCTAGACTCCCCCATTGCTTGGGGTAGGAGAGTGACCTTCGCCAGCATCCTGTCCACTCGGTCACTCAGGAGCAGTGATTGCAGGGTGCGTACAGTTGTCATAGCTCTACCCACTCGGACGTCCATTTATGACAGGTGGACGATGATCTGACTGGTGTAAGGGGTGACACATATCATTGCACCATATACATATTTTGCATCGTGCATTGTTTGCTGGATTTGATTGATGCATTATGATTGACATGCATATACCGGATACATGTTTACCTTGGATTATGTGTTATATTTGTTCTTTAGGGATTTATTCCACCCCTCTGCAGGATAGATGGATTCTGGTATGTACCTACATTCAGTACCTTCAGTGTATGCCTTTTTATTGTACATATGAGAATGTATCAGCGTAGACTCTTATTGTTAGTATAACCTACTATGCATATCTGTTTAGGTATCCGCTGAGTTTATTTAGACCCACACCGTTGGCTATATTTTTATTTTCAGATTGAGATACTTGGAGTCGCCAGAAGAGCCCAGCAGCCAGTCCCCACCCATCGCGACAGCATGATTTTGTTTTGTACTTTGTAGTGCATTGTTATATATTCCTTTTAGCGATTTGTATATGTCATATGTGTCGTGTGCCCTAAGGGATTTTTGTGTATTGGTTGTTTCGTCGTAAGTCGGACCGATCCGCAGTCGGGTATGTTTATTATGTTTTATTGTTATAGTTATCTTGCTTCTATGTTGGGTCTATATATATTTTGAGGCCTGAGGCCAAATATATACTGCGTGGGATGTTTGTATGTGTAAATTGTCCGCCGGACAGGGGAGATGTTGTCCGATTTTCTATTGGATTAGCGGCTCCTAAGTCTCGGGGCGTGACAGAGGAGGTCGATGTATCAACGGATTCAAGCGATGAAAACTTGCATGTTAATTTAGTTCCATCAGATTAAGATGAGTTAGACGTATTGAACATTAACTATGATATTTGTATTGAGATGAGTTGTTAATTTAGTTCGTTTTGCTTATATTGAACATTAACTATGATGCTTGATTATTCCTTTGCTTGATTTTTCATGATATTTTTGTTCACAATCCTCTGTTTATTGAATTTTTTCATGTTATCCCTTTGCAGATAGATTGTTGAAATTAAGAAAACAATAAGCAAACCATGCATGTTGAGAAAAGTGTTTCCATGCATTTAGTTCTCAATTAGTTTGTTTTTCATTTACATTGTATTCATTTGCATGCTTGATTACTGAATTTTGTTCTACCTATTCTTCTTATATGCCTAAACTTTGTGTATAATCAGGAAGCATGTCTGCACCCCTTGATCATCAGATTACACTTAGAGTGGTTGGTGACAGGTAAGTATATATATAAAATTCTTATATATTTTAGATCAAAATTTGCTAATATATTTTATTTTTTCTACAGTTTTGTATCCGATGGGCATCAGGTCTCCTCGTATATTTCTAAAAAATTTGAAGAAAGACTGTCAATGTCGACCACCTGGGGGAATATTGAAAATGAATTGAAAACATTTTATTACGGAGAGTTTTTGGTAAGTAGTTTAGATGTATATTTAATTTGATGTTACAACTTTTTTGATACTAACCATATTTTTTTTTACAGAAAAGGTATACCTGAGAGGAGGGTGCAGAGGAGCAATTCAAGAGAACGTGGAATGCCTACTACTCCAAACTGTATAGGGACATGATCTACAAATGGAGAAAGAAGGCTAATAGGCCTTCAGAGGTCCCTGAGACAATTTGGGCAGCATGACGCGCTGTCTGGGATGTCCAACACTGGCAAGAGAATGCTGCAATTGCTCGAGCCAATCGCAATTCTGAGCTTGCTGGCCCCAGCACGGGATCCACGAAGCACACGGCTGGATCCCGTTCCATTGTCCAGCATGCCAGTGATTTGGTAAGTAGTTTTTATTTAGGTTATTAAAGACATTTAGTATGCTTTTTTGGATATGTTTAAACATTATATTTTGTGTTTACAGGATGCTGAGCTACAGAGACCTCCCACTAGTTGGGAGGTATTCAGCAAGATCCACAAGAAAAAAGATGGGTCTTTTGTCGATCAACGCTCCCTAGCAATCAATGTAAGTATATTAATTATATTTTATTTGTTTTGACATTTTATATAGACTAATTAAATTATTATTTCACGGGAAGCAATGACCACTAGAGTTGCAGAGGCACAGGCGTCTCAGCCTGCTGCAGAGGGGGAGGATGCACAACCTCTTTCCACCGACGATGTGAATCGGATTTATTTTGATGTCGTCGGTGGAAAGAGGAAGACCGCCCTATACAGCCTGGGCTCTCAGGTAAAGATTACATATGATTAGATGAGAGTTCCAGGGGTTAGGGGACGTCCAGCATCCTCCTCCTTGGGAGGAAGGAAGACCCCCTATGAACCTATGGTTGGGGTGGGTCATGAAACTGAAGGCCCCTCGGGAACCAGTCGGGACAAAAAAAAAGTAGAAATAGTGGGGGGTCAAAGGAATGTCAATGAGCTTGAAGAGAATGAACGCTTCGCCCATCTGGGCGAAGGCGTTGGGGGTCATCTAATGCAGGGGTATATTAAAATATGAAGAGATACTCATGAAAAAAGGTGGAAGGGGAAAGTGAAGCCCTAATTCCACCTGCCCTAAGAAGAAAGTGAAAAATGTTGGTGCCCCGGTTGGTTTTGATGTGATCAACCAAGTTAGGTTAGGCCCTGTTGGTTTTAATCCCTTTGCTAAGTGTGCATGAGCTTAGGTATGGAGGAAGTCGAGCGTAAGACGTAGCGGATGAGAAGGATTGTGCGGGGAAGTGAGCTGACGGGCTTGGTACAATCCGAGGGACGCGGAAGCTGCGGAAGAGTACACCGGTGGAGCGAGAAAGACGTGCGCGGTGTCCGAGGGACGAGAAGCCGGGAGGAAGGACGCTAGAGGGGCGAAAGGCCGGAGTCGGGTTCGGGTGAGCCTAACTTCGGTTGGCCAGAAATCACCCAAAAGACGAAAAACTAAAAGACTGGTTAGTTTGACCATGTCAAACTGGGCACTCGAAAAACAAAACTGGGCACTCGAAAAACAAAGGATTTATTTGCTCGAAAAATGAAGGACTTACTTGCTGGTAAGAAGAATAGAGCCTACGACCTCAAAGATACACATTGAGGTGCTTACCACTTCGGATAGCAAGTAATAACAATAAAATGTTGCCGATATTACTACTTAGAGATTACAACAGCGACATGGAGATTTCAACATCCATCTCGAGGAAAGATAAAGTTTTATTATTTTTTAAAGGATAATGTTACATTATCCTTTAATCAAATCCAATAGATGCAGTTTAATCCCATCCAAGATCAACCATCCGGATTACATCCATGGATCAACGACCAAGAGAAAAGTCATCAACAATCAACAATCCAGTTTTATTCTCTTAGGCTATAAATAGACTTAGAAGTTTTGCTTTAGATGATAATCATTTCAATTCATTCTTGTAATTCTCTCTAAAGTTTAGCGTGCTTTTGTTGTAAGGCTTCTCCGCCACAAGAAGATTTTAATTGAGCGTCCACTGCCTGGGAAGCAACGTTCTTAGTTGCGACCAAGTTTTTTTTAAAGACGAGTGCCTTCCACTTCATATTTTGTTTCCGTCTATTCACCCCCCTCTAGCCGGACCAACCCGCTCCATCAAAAAATTCTAGGGGAGGCTCTACGGGAGATTGATCTACCCTAGGAACCTCTACCTCCATTTCTGCCAGAATGTCGTAGGATTCACAAGCAGTTCGGAGAGTTTCTGACCTAACCCTAGAGGAAGCAGATTCATACCACTCCGGTTGGTAATCTTTCTCCAAAATCTCCTTCTTGCCTTGGTCTTTCTTCCCTTCTTTGCCCATGACTTCTAAAAGAATAAGGGGAGGAAGATGGAAGTAGAGGAGAACTTTGTAGGGAGGAAGAAGCCTTAGCAAGACTGAACCCTAGCGAAAGAAACGAAGTGCACAAGCTCTGCTAATCGATGATTCCAGAAAGCGGAAGAACATTTTCGTTTTCATGTTTTATATGGAGAGGTCGCCCTCGTGTGAACAATGGGGTCGAGGCACATGGACGGTGATGATCGCCTATCTCGAGGCGCTGCCTCCCTTTATGGCAGTCGTTTGGTATGGCCCTACGGCGTGCGTCAACCGGAGATCACGAAGGATATATTTGGATGCGTGGCACAGCTGCATTCGCCAAGTTATTTTGTCGCCATTAAGAGATCTCATGCGCTTTTAATGGTTGATAAGCAACTATCATGACCCCGCCTCGAAAACTCGTGGGGGCTTTTTCAAAAGATTGCCTCGGGCCCAGGGATGAATGTTTCGATTCCTCAGACCCGACAAACCATCAACCATGAAGTAATGGATATATGGACCCACAGCAGCATAGCTTCCCTTCGTTACGCTCTTAGTCTAATCAGTCAGTCACACTTCCTTCGATTAGACCTGAAGGGAGGGACTTGTGATGGGGTCGAGAATCCTAGGGTGAACACGTGTCACAGGGAAAATATGTGTCAAGGGTCATTGAGCTTGAAGGTCGGGGTCAAGCTCCCGAAATCAGCTCGGGAAGGTAGATGTCCAAGGTCGAGTCGGGCCTTAGGCTCCCGAGACTAACTTAGGAGAATAGACACCCGAGGCCATCTTGGGAGGGAACACCTCGGAACTAACTCGGGAGAGTAGACGTCCGAGGTCAGACCGAGCCTTAGGCTCCCGAGACCACCTCGGGAGGATAGATGCTCGAGGCCATCTCGGGAGGGAACGCCCCAAGATCAACTCGGGAAAATATACGCTTGAGGTCAGGCCGAGCCTTAGGCTCCCGAGACCAACTCGGGAAGATAGACGCCCAAGGTTAGGTTGGGCCTTAGACTCCCGAGACCACCTCGGGAGGATGGACGCCCGAAGTCATCCCGAGGGGAAACACCCCGAGACCAACTCAGGGAGAGCGGAGCCCGAAGATCAACATATCACATGTCCCTACTTCAAGTAATCGTTCCCCTTTCCCGATCAGGAAAGTCGTCGGACATTTATTGTCCGCTACATGAGACAATTAAGGCCTTAATTATAGCTATGGCCATTGTCTAAAAGTTATCATGTAACCGACGAGTATGAAACATGGAAGAGAACATGGAGACACGTGTGACCGAAGGCACCTAGGTAACGGAGGTACATTCTCTAAACTAACACAATTTATCTTCCTCGTTGTCCTCCTGCAAGTATTGAAGGTTCTGATTTGAGCGTCGAAGTGGGCTTCGTCGAAAAACTTTCGACGTGTTCCCATTAACGCCCGTGTTGATCTCACAGGGCGCGATCTACTTCTCATCGTCATCATCCTTGTTAGAGTTTGGTGACCCAAATTCAGTTTAATTCGTTAATTTATTATTAGATATTTTTCTTATTAATATATTAATTAATATATTCTTTATAAATATGTTAATTAACAGTTTAATTATTAATTTTTTATTTGACTAAGTATCCTAAGGTCTCTATAAATTGTGTATCTCATAGACAAGTTTTATCAATCAAGAAAATTAATTTATTACCTCTTCTTTCTATCTCTCTACATCACTTTTCTCTCTACTTCTCTTTACTTTATCAGAGTCGCCGACTTTGTATTCCACCGTTCATAGTAATTTTTCCTCCTCTGTCTGAGGTTTTTCCCGTAAAGGGTTTTCCACGTAAATCTTGTGTGTGTTCTCTATTGTTCTTGTTGCCATTTTTCGTGCCAATCTCATTTCAAGTGGTATCAGAGCGAGGTTGGTTTTGATTTTGTGGATTTCAACTGGGATTAATGACAACGGCAAGCATGAAGTATGATATTCCGCTTTTGGATCGCAACGCCAGATTTACGCTATGGCAGGTTAAGATGCGAGCGGTGCTAGCACATATGGTCTTGGACGACGCACTGTTCGGGATAGACAACATGCCCTTGACATAGACAAAGGAGGAAAAGGAACGTAAGGATCGAAAAACCCTATCTCAGATCTACCTTTACCTATCTAGGGGTGTAAATGAGCCAAGCCGCTCGCGAGCTATTCGGGTCTTGGTTCGATAGAAGCTCGTTGGAGCTCGTTTAATAAAGCTCGTTAATATTAACGAACCAAACTCAAACTCAGCAGTATTCGACTCGTTAGCTCGTGAACAGGCTCGTTAATAAACTCGTGAGCTAGTTCGTAAAATATAAAATTAATATTTAACATTAAATATATAATTTTGACACTTTTACATTTAATAAATATAAAATATCCAATAAAACTCATTTGTATGAATAAAATCATAGATTGTAATAAATATTTTATATTTTTTAGAATACATAATTTATTTTTTCAATAAATTGATGAATAATTTAATTAATAATTTATATTTGGTAAGTTCGTTTAGGGCTCGATTAGGCTCGAATATGCTTGCGAGCCAACACTATATTCGATAAATTAAGCTCGAGCTTGGCTCGATAATAAACGAACCAAACTCAAACTCTCAGGTATTCAGCTCGGCTCGGTTCGATTACAACCCTACACCTATCGAATGAGATTTTACAGTATGTTTTGAAGAAGAAATCCGCTGCTGCACTATGGCTAAAATTGGAGCAATTGTGCATGATAAAAAGTCTTACGAGCAAACTGGATCTGAAACAACGTTTGTATTCTCATCGCATGGCAGAAGGTACGTCATTAAGAGATCACTGACCAAGAGGCTTTGGAGGTCAAATATGACGATGAAGATTTAGCATTGATCTTAATGTGTTCTTTACCCTCGTCATATACGACTTTTAGAGATATTATTTTATATAGTCGTGATACTCTTACTTTGAATGAAGTTTATGATTCATTATTTTCGAATGAGAAAATGAAACAACTTGTCGAAGGATCTGAGGCTCAGGGTGAAAGTCTTATTATTCGAGGAAGGACTCAGGAGAAAGACTCTGATGGTAATATCAGGGGCAGATCGAAATTCAGAAATAGCGATAAGATTTGTAATTATTGCAAAAAGAAGGGTCACATCAAATCAGAATATTACAAGTTGCAGAATAATAATAAAAGGGCAGGTGAAAATTTGAGAGGAAAATAATCAGAGAAGTCTGGTGAGGCTGATGTTGCCGAAAATTACAATGATGGTGAACTTCTCATTACATCTAATGTTGATTTAAAGTACAGTGAGGAATAAATTCTTGATTCTGGTTGTACGTTTCATATGTGTCCCAATCGGGACTGGTTTTTAACATATGAAACGGTTTCAAGTGGTGCCGTTTTAATGAGCAATAATGCATCCTGCAGAATCGCTAGTATTGGTATGGTTAGAATTAAGATGTTTGATGGTGTCATTCGGACACTTGGTAATGTGAGACACGTCCCTGATTTGAAGAGAAATATGATCTCTTTGAGTATTCTTGATTCTAAAGGGTACAAGTACACTGGTGAAGGTGGAGTTGTGAAGGTCAGTAAAGGGTCTCTTGTTGTGATGAACGGACTAAGGAGAACCGTCAATTTATATGTTCTGCAGGGATCCACAGTAATAGGTGATGTTGCCAAAAGAAGATCACTTACGAGGTACATGTTTACTGTTGGTGGTTGTGCTATCAGTTGGAAAGCTACTTTGCATAATATAGTTGCATTGTCCACTACAGAGGCTGAATATATGGCTATTACAGAAGTTTGTAAGGAAGCTATTTGGTTAAAAGGACTCTACAATAAGCTTAGCGAAGACTTGCATTGTCCACTACAGTTGCATTTTCCTCACGAAGGATCAGATGTTTTATGAGGACAAAGCACATTGATGTGAGGTATCATTTTATACGTGATGTTATTGCTCATGGTGATATTATTGTCAGGAAGGTCAGTATTCATGATAATCCTGCTGATATGATGACTAAGTCACTCCCTATAGCTAAGTTTAAGCATTGCTTGGACTTGGTTGGTGCTAGATGCTGAGATTTACCTGTGAGACTTTTGTAGAAGAGGTGGAGATTGTTCTTTTGAAAATTTGTGGAATTCACGTCAAAGTGGAGATTGTTAGAGTTTGGTGACCCGAATTCAATTTAATCTGTTAATTTATTATTAGATATTTTTCTTATTAATATGTTAATTAGCAGATTCTTCATAAATATGTAAATTAACAGTTTCGTTATTAATTTTTCATTTGACTAAGTATCCTAAGGTCTCTATAAATTGTGTATCTCATGGACAAGTTTTATCAATCAAGAAAGTTATTTGGTTACCGCTTCTTTCTTTCTCACTATCTCTCTTTTCTCTCTACTTCTCTTTACTTTATCAGAGTCGTCGACTTTGTATTCCATCGTTCATAGTGATTTTTCCTCCTCTACCCAAGGTTTTTCCCGTAAAGAGTTTTCCACGTAAATCTTGTGTGTGTTCTCTATTATTTTTGTTGTCGTTTTTCATGCCAATCTCATTTCAATCCTCGTGGGGCACTCTTTGATGACTCGTCGTCCGCGTTGATTTTTTCCGGAATCACTACAATCGAAGCTCAAGAACACGCAAACATGTTTTTTTAAAGAGAAAAATATTTTTATTTTTTAAAATTTCACATCAAACATCAGTTAACAATCGCGCATCGACACTTCATGAAAATCTTTGCACCGGCAAATTAAATCAAATACAATCACATCGACTCGATCAACAAATTACACATCTTCATTGCATCTATACGTTTGTATAATTTAGATACGATTCTCATATGTTCTTCAAGTCTCTGTGACGTGTGAAGGTAGTATGTAGACCCTGGTAGGCCAGTTAGAAGGAGAAGAGGTGAATAACCCTCTAATAAAATTAGAATTTTCCATTATTTTTCTTAACAAGAATAAATAATTAAATTAGTAATTAATTTAAATATAAACAACTAAAAAAATAAAGTAAGAGACATTGGAATTACTTGGTTGTAATTGGGAAGATTGCTAATCCATAACAGTGAAAAGCGCTATTAAGAACTCCTTCGTGAAAAAATCTCTTACAAACGTTATAAAGCTCACAAATGAGTTAGAAAAATGAATTACAGTTGTGGTGTATAATTCGTAGTTCTATGGGGCTATTTATAGCTCAATAGTCAAAGTGATCGTTTGCTAACGTGACATTTAAGGCGTCTCAGTTGTGACCCGGTGCGCCCCGAGTATATAAAAGTTTATCCACGCAGCAACGGTAGCCTAGCGACTATTGTTCATCTAAGGCGCCTTAGTTCCCTAAGGGCACCCTCATTAAAACTGAGGTGTCTCAGCTACGCGCGTTTTTGCGTAGCTTCAATCATCGCACTCGAGGCGCCCTCAAACACAAGTGAGGTGCCTCGAGTCTTTAAAATCAACCTCTAAGCTGATCTTTTACTCTTCCGCACACTGAGGTGATGTTCTGGTCGTCTGGAGTTGAACTCATCCAAATCCAACTTTGAAAGATAAGAAATTAAAAAAAATATTAACGTAATTTAATTTTGGATTAGTTAAGAGTTAGTTAATAAAAAACATAAATTTTTAATTAAATAATAAGATACTAAGGGAGTGTTTGGGAGAGCTTTTACTTCTTGAAAAGTGATTCTTGTAGTGATTATCTTAAAGTTAGTAAGAAGCTAAAGTAAGCAGTGTTTGAAAATAGAAGCCAAAAGCTGATACAAGATAAAGTTTGAGTGTTTGGGAGAATAATTACTTCCAAACTTAATTTTTAATTGAATGACAATAATATCCTTAAACTATATAAATTAATCATTTTTAATTATTTAAATATAATTTCGATACTATCAATAATTTGTTCACGTAATTATTATTATATTTTAAATAGTGATATAATTATTATTATATTTTAAATATAGTATTAAAATTAATTTTTTTATAATTTGAATATTTGAAAAATATATAAAATTAATAAACAATAAAAAATAATATAATTTATATAAATATAATATATATATATATATAATATTATTAAGGATATTATTAAGGTCGAGTGGTAATCAGGTAAAATATTATATTATTAAGGATATAAATATTATTTTTTAACATTATATCATAAATAAAAAAGCAGAAGCAGGTAGAAGTATCAAATTCTTGCTTCTAACCTTTGAGCAAAAGTAACAGAAGCTAAAGCAGAATCTAGCCTTCCCAAACACTTAAAAGTGATTTTGTGTAGCCAGAATATAAAAAACAAGTAGTAGAAGCTCTCCTAAATACTCCCTAAGCATCTCTAAGTCAAAGGTTTGCCGAATTAAAAAACCTCTACGAAAAAGTTTGAATGATTATGAACAGAGGTTTGAGTTTTTTTAGTTATGTTTGATTTTTTAAACCTATTTTATTCTCTTGGAAGTAGCTAATAATTAATGAAAAGATAAATTTTTGATATTACCATTACAAAATAATTAAAAAAAGAATTATTTTATAAAATATTTAAGTATAATATTTTATTTTATTATTAGTAATAATTAAAATTGTATTCTTACTTTTGAAAATTAATATATTCGATAAATTAAAAAAATGCAAATAACGTCAATTAATTCATAAATTAATTAAATATTAAATAAGATTATAAAAAATTATGTTTAAAATCATAAATTTATTAATTAGAAATTATAAATAAATTTAATTAAAGGTCATAATTAATTAAATATTAAATGAAAAATATATAGATATATTAAATAATAAATAATAAATAAAAATATGTAATTTGTAATGTAGGGCTAACAAAAAAAAAGTTGTATGGAAGTTTTTTCGATTGGGGAGAGAATAATAAATATTTATATTTACGATATGATATTGAGAAATAAAAAAAAGCTCGTTTAAGGAGATGCCCTTAAATTTGTAAGATTAAATTCGCTCATATAGAAAAAGTGGATTTGATCAAAATTTAGATGGACAAGAAAATTATTATGGAAACAATTAAATATATTGCTATATACAAAATGTTTTTTTAGGAACACTTTAATGGGTTGGTTAACCACTTACTATAATTTAATCATGCATATTTAACAATTTCTTTACGTTTATTTGTTGCCATTAAACAATTAATAGAATCAAAATTAGAAAGTGCTTATATATATATATATATGCCTGTTTTCTCTGAATAAGAAGGAGTTGAAGACAGCTAGAGAGAAGAAATGGCGGCCAAAGAGGTGGGAGGCATCGTATCTCTTCTCTCTACCGACGAGAGGGACTTCCTCGTCGACAGCAATGGCGAAAAGGTAGCTCCTTTCTTCCCTTCTCTGGTGTACTTAGATCCTAATCCAATCTTAAGGAGCAAGCTCTCTGTTTAAGTTGGTCGTCAACATTTCTTCTGCGATGCAAACTAGCTGTTTGGTTCATTAAAGCAGGTTCCCATCTCAGATCTTCAAGGGAAGACGGTGGCTTTGTACTTCTCATACACCTGGTTCAGGACCTGCGCTGAGTTCACTCCGGTGCTCGCCCAAATTGATAGGAAGCTCAAGGAAGTCGGACAGAGCTTCGAGGTTGTGCAAGTGCCCCTGGACGATGAGAAGCTGGAATCCACGTCTTGGCTCGCAGTTCCTTTCAACGACCAAAACGTTAGTGGTCTCCTCAGACATTTTGGCGTCGCTAGCTTCCCTACTCTGCTTCTGATTGGATCCGATGGAAAGACTGTGGATGTTAATTTCACTGAACTCGTCGTGGAGCTCGCAGATGAGGCATGGGAAGCGTTCCTATTTTCCCAGGAGAAGCTCGACAAGCTGTTGGAGAAAGCAAAGGCAAAACGTGAGGCACAGACACTCGAATCACTCTTTGTGTCCGGAGACTTGGACTATGTCATTGGAAAACAAGGCTTTAAGGTATTCAATACTCAAACCATGCAAAAAGCTTTCGTGCATTAATCCTCGTCGTTACATTTGTTAGGTTCCAGTAAGAGAGCTCGTGGGAAAGACGATCCTCCTGTACTTTTCCTCACTTCAATGCCCTCCATGCCGTGCTTTCCTGCCCAAACTCGTTGAATATTACCATCAGATCAGGAATGTGGACGGTGCTTTTGAAGTTATCTTTGTCTCTTCTGACCGCGATCGAGCCTCCTTTGAGGAATTATTCTCGGCCATGCCATGGCTGGCACTGCCCTTTGGTGACGAGAGGAAGGAATCCTTCGCTCGCACTTTCAGAATTTGTATGCTCCCTTCCCTCGTCGCTCTCCATCCTAGTGGGCGTACCCTCGCCAGGGATGCCAAGCGGCTGCTCACGATCCTGGGAGCCGATGCCTATCCATTCACCGAGGAGAAGATCAGAGAAGCAGAGCGGCGGACCGAGGAAATGGCAAAGGGGTGGCCTGAGAAGATAAATCATGACCTCCATGAGCATGAGCTTGCCCTCGCTCGTTGCTCCTCGCTGGATTCATGTGATGCTTGCGAGGAGACGGCAAGTGTCTGGCTCTACTCCTGTTCCAAGGAGTCCGGATCCTCTGCGCCGGACTCCTCCCTGTGCCCGTGTGCCGACTCGCCGGCGATCGCCGGCGAGTCGTCCGATCGACGATCGGACACCGTCAATAATTTTTGATCGTCGTTCCCAATAAGATGATATCCTCGGAGCATGGTGAACCCGTCGAAATCGTCGCATCAGACATCTCGTCGGATTCGACGGTGAATACGATACCATCACAGATGCGACGATTTCGACGGGTTCACCGTGCTCCGAGGATATCATCTTATTGGGAACGACGATCAAAAATTATTGACGGTGTCCGATCGTCGATCGGACGACTCGCCGGCGATCGCCGGCGAGTCGGCACACGGGCACAGGGAGGAGTCCGGCGCAGAGGATCCGGACTCTGTTCCAAGTGCTTTTTCAGCTTGCATCCACAGTCCGCATTGAAGGAGGACAAGGAAAATCGCGCCAATGGTGAAAACCATGAGGCGGCAATGGATAAGGAAGGATGTGTTTGTGATGGAGATGTTTGTTACAAAATCTAAGGTTGCTCTCGCACGTTTATTTTCATTTTTGTTTTTCATTGAAAATATAATTTTCAAGAAATGTATTTGATTTATATTTTTCAAAATTATTTTTTAAAAAAATATAGAATTTTTTGAAAAACTGAGAATGAAATAAAATTATTTTCTAAAAAAATATAATTTTCTTAAAAATAAAAATAGAAACTGAATTAAATTCTTTGATTTAGAATCAATTGAATTCAAATCTTATATTTTTATCCCGTTCTCCTTTATTAATAAAACTTAATATTTATATAGAGGATTATTTAGTAATTTTAATTTTTTAGATTAATTCCCTTCACAATTTAGATTTAAAGAGGTCTGATTTCTAAGTAAAATTGAATTCCATCCCTTTTCAAATAAGCCAGTGTTAGAATTGAAATTAAGTTCTATTTGTTTAAAGCTTTTTTTTGGGGAGGGAGGAGGGGGGTGTTTGTTTCTGATTGCTTTGTCATCCATATCTGCAAGAATGTTACGAGATCATCTCATCTTATAATACAAGAGACTTGAAACAATTTGTTATCAGTTTATACACTGATTAGAGAGTTTGGATTGACACGGAACAAGCTTATATGTGATTGTGATATATCATATTAAGGGTAACAATTTTTTAACACTGATCGGACATAAGAAATGATATACGAAGTTCTTTATAATTTTCATCGACACCATAAGGTTGCGTTTGGTAGGGGTAATCCATCATGTAATGTAATGAAGATTACATTACAAGTTGGATTCCTTTATTTGAAATAATTTTAAAATTGTAATGTAATGGAATCTCAATTACAAAACTGACTCAAGATTTGTAATCTATGTTGGAACTTAGATGGCTAGAGAGGGGGGGTGAATGTCGTCAGACACCCACTTCTTGCAAATTTAGGTTTTCTCTGCAGTTGGGTTAGTAGCACAGCGGAAGCAAAAACAGAGTTGCAGAAACTAAAACCTAAACTAAGCACAAATATAAAACGCTAACAAAGAGGATTTACAAGGTTCGGGGATAACTTGCCCCTACTCCTTGGCGTGCCCGTAAGGTGGGCGATCCTTTGATCGTCGGCAGATCAAGCCCCGAAAAATTCGGATAAAATGCAACCTCCTTCTCGGTGGAGTAACCTCTCCACAGCGTTTCAAGATGAATCAAGTAATAAGTACAGGAAACACAAGAAGAAACTTACTGAGCACTTAGAACCACAAGAACACAAGCAAACTTCTCACCGAGCTCCACCCAGCGCAGATCTCACGCAAGAACTCCCTTCTTCGTGTCTTCTCGCTGATGGACTCGCCAAGCTTCTTGTTTCTCTTCCAAGTGCTCAAGTAACACAAGGTTGCTTGCTCAAGAGATGGATCAACAAATCGCACAAGTATGGATCAAAGCTTTCGATGATGGAGAACTGATCGCGCAGCCAGAACTGAACACCACAAGCACTACCTAGCTCTTCTCCGCTACTCAGCTTAACACCTTCCATCGCC
Source organism: Boesenbergia rotunda (assembly GCA_024364735.1). Classification (NCBI taxonomy): domain Eukaryota; kingdom Viridiplantae; phylum Streptophyta; class Magnoliopsida; order Zingiberales; family Zingiberaceae; genus Boesenbergia; species Boesenbergia rotunda. The sequence goes on along the minus strand of JAGFNQ010003151.1, from coordinate 55,372 downwards.
AGGTCACACGCTCCTCTGCAGCAGCTCCCAGCTGCTCACCTGCAGCAGCCAGCTACCCCTGAGCTCTCTTGGTCCCCCTGAGCTTCCCTCAGACGAGCCCCAGCCAGCAGCTCCAGCAGTGTCAGCATCCGTTGCAACCTGAGATGGAAACCTGCCCAATCTGATGTAACGAAAGCCTTCGTTTGACTCCCCTTGGATGATCCCTGAGTCACCTGCACACTTAGCAGCTCATTAGGGCAGCAACTCATCAGAAGATCAAAGTATCAGAAGGTTAGAGTAGATATCAGCAGTGTATCAGGGAAATCAGATTGCGATCAAACGTGTTCAGAGCGTCTGATAGTGCGTTTGAATTAAAGTGATCGGTCACCGGACCGATCCACAGCTTTCCTGGGACTCCCAGTGTTCGCAGCCACAAGGGCCTGATCGGTCACCAGACCGATCAGGAAGTTCCCTGGCCGATCAGGCTCCAACCTGATCGGTTGTAAGATGGAGTCCGCGACACTTGATCGTTCACCAGAACGATCTGAATAGTGTTCCAGATCGGTCACCAGACCGATCAGGAGCAAATCAGTAAGGTTCCCAAAACCTACTGGATGCTCCCTGATCGGTCATCGGACCGATCAGGAGCTGAGCAGCAAGGGAACTCAACTCACTGTATACTCCCTGATCGGTCACCAGACCGATCAGGAGCCAAGCAGTGAGTGAACTGCATGCTCCCTGATCGGTCGCCGGACCGATCAGGAGCCGAGCAGTAGCCTAACAAGGTCACTGTGTGTTCCCTGATCGGTCACCAGACCGATCAGTCATCGCTAGATCGGTCACCAGACTGATCCACGAGGGAACACCATGCCAACTTCCCTGATCGGTCACCAGACCGATCCAGACAAGGTCAAAGCCATTCTAAGTCACGAGAACCGGGCTCCAACCCATCTCTGACTCGTGCTTGATCCCTCGGACCAAGACTCAATGCCCAGCTTCACTCACCGGGACTTCAATCAACCTAGCTTCACTCATCAGGACCCGACTTCACTCACCGGGATTTCAGTCAACCTGGCTTCACTCACCAGGACCCGGTTTCACTCATCGGGATTTCAACAAACCTAGCTTCACTCACCAGGACCCGACTTCACTCACCGGGATTTCAATCAACCTAGCTTCACTCACCAGGACCTGGCTTCACTCACCGGGATTTCCAAACACCTAACCCTCCGAGTTAGGAATTTTCACACCTAGCCCTCCCAGCTAGGACTTTTCATACCTAACCCTCCAGGTTAGGACTTTTCACACCTAGCCCTCCAAGCTAGGACTTTTCCACACCTAACCTTCCAAGTTAGGATTTCATCCACCTAGCTTCTCAAGCTAGGACATGATCCTCCAAGCCAGGCTTTCATCAAACCTAGTCCACCTAGTCCGACTAGGTATGCCTAGTCCACGACCAAGACTTAAACCCAATCATCTCATCAACCTAAACTAAAATCGGTGTCAACACCAAAACAACAATCAAGGTCAGACTGCATCAACAATCTCGATTACAAAACAAAACTGATGTAATCCAATTACATTACGGCTTGTAAAGTCGTCGGTCGAGCAGCGCGGTCGTCGGTCGTCGCCAACTATGGTTGTCGGTTGTCCGCCGCCAATCTTTGATTACATTACAGGATGGATTACCCTTCACCAAACGCAGCCTTTGGTTATCAAGATTATATTACATTACAAACTTGATTATATTACAGACTCGATTACATTACCCCGTACCAAACGCAGCCTAAATGTATTATTTAGACTTCCAACTTTTTGAAAATGTCAAATTTGTGATTTTTTTAACGGCGAAGGTTCATCAATCGATTTTGTCCAAAAGTGATTATTGGGATTAACATTGAACGGTCCTATATTCACGTGTCGTGCTTTTGAATATATTTATGCTCTCAAATATGGATGGAGTCAAATGGAGGGGGGGGGGGGGGGATAGTAGTAATTGCCCCCACGATTTTTTAGTGCGATAGATTTAGAGATATAAAAATAAAAGATAAATAGAGGATAAATGGGGGGCAACGACACGTTCGCCCTCCTTCAACGTGAATATATAATTTTCACCTCTTTAATATTAAATTCTTGGCTTCGTCCTGCTCAAACATGATGATAATCATTTACCAATACCATACTGTGTTGCTTGGACTCTCACATCGATGAAGATATCAAAATTTCATTTTTTTTTAAATGGTGAAGGTCCATTCATTTTTCTTTTTCAAAAGTGGTTGATGAATTAAAAATCTCATATTAGAACTAAGTTTTCAAGAGTGGTTGATGAATCTAAAAATCTCATATTAAAACTAAGTCTATCTGTTCATGATCCTAAATATATTTATGGTCTCAAATATTATTATTATACACTATATTCAAACAATAATTTATTTTTCATGGATCAGCCATGAGAAATCCTAATCGCTTTTTTAGAGTTTTATTTTAAAATAAGAGAGTATAGTTCGGATGCGTCGGATATTTTCTTTTTTTTTCTTTCTCTCTTAGTGCAGACAATCTACTTGTCATTGTCGAAAAGTGATACCTGTGTGAGCGCCCTAGCTCGCGAGCTCATCCACCAATCCCTCCCCCCTCCCCCACCAACCAAAACCCTAGGCAAGTTTGTTCGTGTGTCCTTCAGGCGGCTTTAAGGGTTTGCGTGGAAATCCACACTGATCGACACTCTCTAGAGTAGGAGTTAGGATTTCTGCACTGCTTTATTTTCATAATGACGGAAAAAAGATCTGTGGGTATTTCAGACTATTCTTCCTTAGGATTATCCACCAAGATATGTTAGCGAGTTGATTAGGTCAAAACAACACTGTTTCTGGATATGCTTATTAAAAATTTCATCTTGATTTTGTAAATATGAAAATGTTTGAGTTTGGTTCTAACAAATATATAATGTTTACAATATATAGGCTTCATATGACTTTGAACAAAAATTGTATTAGTGCAGTGTTTTAGGTCACTTTAATAGTTTTTTTGAAGCATTTTAAATTTACATGGTCGACGCATTGTGAAAATCAAAGAGTCTCCCTCCAGTATTTTCTTGAATATACAAGAATTACAGTATATCCGTGAAATTTTGGTCAATATATTTGAAAATTGAGATTTAACTTCGAAAGCTTTTAGATTCTCAAGTACATCTTTCAGTTATGAACTGTAAACACGAATTATAGTATGATAAAATAGAGATAAAGAGGACCTAAAATGATTTCATTTCAGACTCCTTTCAGTGATTTAATTTTAGGCTCATTTTAGGTCTGAAAATATTTTATTTGAGGCCCACATTATGCCTGATATCAAATCATATTGGGTCTATCTTCTTGAACATAACTAAATATTTTAAATGGTTAAGGTGTACCGGTTGCGTTCACCAGATGAGATGTTGCTTTGTTATTGGGTATAGTGGACCGAGGTATTTTTGTAAAATACGGCAATTCGAAAATCCGAATCAGAAAATTTTCGGGATTTTTTCGGATAGAGTCTAGGGTTTCTGGCCTATGGGAGGAGCCCAAGGGGCTTTATTGTAAAAATTTAAAACTTATCAAGGGTTTACGGGTAAACTCTTGAATTTTGAAAGGGTAAATAATCTAACCCTAGAGATTTATGGATGTGCATTATAAGAAATTGGAGGGTTAAAAAGCCCTAAGGGTGAGATTGGGATATTAGAAAAGTGAGGGGCCTTCTTGCAAAAAGCCCCACCCCTTTATAATAAAAGCTTCGGCTGATGTCTCGTGCCCTAAGCCTCCGCCGCCCCTTCTTCCTCCGTTTCTTCTCCCTTTCCGCGTGCCCTAGCCACGGTCGACGCCGACGCCTTCCTTCTTCCCTCCCTCGAGTGCCCTAGCCGACGCCACCGACCGCCCACGTGCCATCCCACTCCGTCGGTGTCGAGCTCGGCAAGTTGCGCCGCTCATTTGGCGTGCCCTAGCTCTCAATCACAGAGCCACACAGATCATCTGATCTCGGTGCCACACGAATTGGTCGATTGCTTATGATCTATGTCTTCTTCCTAGATTCGGTTGCTCCGTCTCTTCTTCCCTCGGTTGTGCGCGCATCGCCAGACCCGATCTACACCTGCCTACTTCCGAGAGGCATCGGAGAAGGAACACCGGCTAAAGGTAACGATCTTATTTATCGCCAAGTGGATTTATTAATGCATGGGGATTAGTAATTGATAGATGGAAATTCCGGTAGGGATTTGCTCTGTTCTGGTTTCTTTGGAGCTATGTGTTTTGATTTGGATTACTTAGGATGATGGGTTGTTCTTACTAATTAGGACCTTGGTTTTTGGATTTGGCCTTACGGTGTAGCTGAGATTTTTGGGTTTGATAATTTGATTAGTTTCAGAGGTTGAAGATCTGCCATGTTCTTTGTCTTACCTTGCTGTGAAGTAGTTTGGTTTCCACTGTAATGCCGTGAGCTACCCTATTTGGGTATGCCATTCCGTGTTGAATTTAGACAGCTATTAGGTTTAGATGAATTGTTGGGTTTAACCATGTGATCTTGTGTTACAGCAGTGATTAAGCTCTGTGTGAGGGAATTTGGGTATTGGTTTTGATTTGGAGGCTTTGGTTGTTGCCTTCCTTTGTACCATGAGCATTTGGAGTTTGGTTGGATCTATTTTATTTTGAAACAGGTTATGTGTTTTGTATTTGGCTAGCTAGTGTTCGTGGAGTTAACTCTATATTGGAATTGGAAGTTTGGATTAATAAGATAGAATTGCTGTTTCGGTTGGATCAGTAGAAATTAGGTGTTTGGATTTGTGTTTGGGTCAGAAGGTGGAGTTGGTACTTTTGGGATGAATTGATGGGCAAGCCTAATTAATTTGGTAATTGATTAACCTACGGGTTAGATTTTATTTGGAATTTAAACCTAATGAGTTAACTTGGTAAATTCAAATTCCAAACCCTAATTGGAATCTAATCGGGATAATTTGGGGATAGTTAAGGTCTAACCATGTTAGTATGGTATGGTTAATTAAATGAAAAGGAATAATTAGAACGATCTTAATTATTTGAGGCAGTTTGTTTAGCTATAAATTATATAATATGGTAGTTAAACATTATGCCTTTGATACAAGGCATTGATTGGATTTATTGTTGCTGATTAGCGGACAGGAGGTTCTTTCTGATACGAGCATCTTACGATTGAGGCGGGTACCCTTTGACTTATCTTTTAGATATTGTTATGCATGGTTGATTATAGATAGCAGTAAGATTATACGCTAGCCTTGTTTATTATGCTTGTTCTGGATACTTGTTGTTTATCCCTGAGTTATTATGCTGTTAGTTTCATACAGTCTCAGGTATTGTCATATCTATATGTATGCTTAGATATCGGGATGTATCTCTTGTATTTGACATGAGGGATGTATGTGTGCATATCATACATCATTCTTGCATTGTTGCATGCCGGCGATCAGCGACTCCCTTGTGGTTGAGCCTAATCATTTTCCGGTACATGATATGCGCACACGGCTACTCATGGGTTAGTGGATACCGTAGGATGTGCGCATTTGCCCTGTATTGCTCCGTTCGACCACTATTTGGAGGGTAAGCGCGGGCGTGGTAGCAGCCAGGGATCCCTTCTCGTACTGAGCCACGAGGAGATGAGAGCTTGACTCCCCCATTGCTTGGGGTAGGAGCGGAGTCTCCACCAGCATCCTGTCCACCCGGTCACCTAGGAGTAGTGATAGCAGGGTGCGTACAGTTGTCATAGCCCTACCCATTTAGACGTCCCTATGACAGGTGTACGTTGATCTGACTGGTGTCAGGGGTGACACATGTCATTGCACCATGTGCATATTTTGCATCGTGCATTGTTTGCTGCACTTGATTCTTGCACTTGTTTGACATGCATATTCTGGAGACTTGTTATTTGAGATTATATGTCTATTGATATTCCCTTGGTACTAATTACCCTCTTTTCAGGTTAGCTGGATTCTGGTATGTATCTACCTCAGTATTTCCAGTACTAGTTTTTCCCTATTGTTGATATGAGACTGTATTACCGTAAATGCTTATTGTTATTATAACATACTATGCATATCTGCTGGGTATTCGCTGAGTTTATGGACTCACACCCGTTGCCATATATTTTTGTTTCAGGTTGAGATATTTGGAGTCGCCAGAAGAGCCCAGCAGCCAGTCCCTACCCATCGCGACGGCATAGTTTCGTTTTGTACTTAGTAGCGTCTATTTTTATATTTACTTATTGGACTTGTATATGTCTTGGGAGTGTTGTCGTGTGCCCTAAGGGGTTTTTGTATTGGTTGTTTCGTCGTAAGTCGGACCGGTCCGCAGTCAGGTATGATTTACTTAGTTGTCGGGTACTTTTACGCTGTGTTTATCTATTTTGGAGGTCTGAGGCCAAATATATACTGCGTGGGTTGTCATATATATTGTTTGTATGTGTAAATTGTCCGCCAGACAGGGGAGGTGCTGTCCGATTTTCTATTGGATCAGCGGCTCCTAGGTCTCGGGGCGTGACAATTTTGGTCTCTATTAATTCAACAAAAGTGTCAGGTGATCTTTATCTTACTTACTTATCAAAAGAAAAGCAACCTATCATAACAAGAATTGAGGAGTTACTTAAATATTATGTCAAAAGTGTTGAATCAGAGGATGATGTTGTATTTGTGTGTAAATTATACATTTTGTATATATTTATTTGTATCATATTTTCGTCTAGTACATATAAGGTCCCTCTAGGTCTTGTTGATATAGTAGATGATTATGAGAATCTTTCTAGATTCAACTGGGTTGAAGTCATCCATCAATTTTTATCTCCACAATTACCTAAGATTAGAGACTTATTTTCATCAACTCAGAAATACCACACCAGTACCACCCCCCTTACCTGAAGGGATTTGCTGGCCTTTTGTCAGTGAGTATAATTTTGATATTAAATTTTATAATATTTTATTGTCGTTTATGTGTTTGTATGTAACACTTGGTTTATGCATGGTTTTTGATCATGTTCTAATTCAAAAATCATACAATGTTGAAGGACCCGAATAAATAAGTTGAGGAATATTCATAATGCATTTGAGGTATTTTTTATCGATTCTTATATATTCCATTTTAACAACTTTGTACCCCTAAATAAATAATAGATAAAATATTTGAACTCCTTGCAACCTCAAGAATTCACAGGAATTAAAATGAGTGCAATCGGAGTTTTTTAGTCTATCAAATGTGATTTTTTTGTCGATTCTTTCAATTATATTTTAACACCTCCGAACAGTCGAAATAAAAAATAGATAGCATATTTAATTTCCTTGTAACCTCAGAAAAAAAATCCATAGAATTAAAATGGATACGATCATAGCTCTCTAGGTTAATCAACGGATTTAAATCGAATATCTAAAAAAAATCCACGTGGGCTTAATATTATTTTATATCAAACCTACATTGGATCCCATATGATTTCATATCCCAACAGGGGGTGTTTTTTTTTTTTTGTTGATATTTTGATTTGAGTAATGATTTGAAGAGTGAATTTGGGAGAGTGAAAATTATAGTGAATGACGTGTAGTTAATGTGTACATGTTCGATCGTCGATCGGACACCACCGTCGGCCTCTGATTGTCGTCCCGAATCAAACTATACCTTGGGAGGACGGTGAACTTGTCAGGATCGCCGACAACGGTGAACCCATCGAAATCGACGGTCAATGATGCTAGATCACAATTGTGGCGATCCCCGACGGGTTCACCGTGCCCCCCAGGGTATAGTTTGATTCGGGGCGGCGGTCGAAGGCCGTCGGTAGTGTCCGATCGACGATCGGACGTCGGACGTACCGTTGATTGACAGTTAAAATTTTCACTAAGGCATTCACTTTCACTATGCATATCATTACTCTTTTGATTTAAACTTGTTGATTGACCTGCATTTTCCTCTCCTCCGCCGATTCCTCCCCTCTCATCGTGAAACTGCATTTCACGAACTCTTCCCTAAGGCGCGTCGCCCTTCTCCCATTCTCGCTTGGGCTACTTTTCTCCGACTCTCTGGATTGCAATTTCTCATCTCCACGCGGCCCGCGATCCCTTCCTCCTTCGCTGTTCTTACTCGCAGCCTCTCCACGTCGCAAATCCCCCCGGCCCCCCCCCCCCCCCCCCCTCGCGGAATCTTCTGGCGCCGAACCCTCTCAGCGCACGATTGGAGAAAAATCGCAGCCTCCTTGCGATTTTCCTTCTACTTTCTTCTTCATCAGTTCGCTGTCGCTGCCTGTGGACGAAGGCAGCGTTGGACTACCGACCCTCTTCATTTCCCCCCAATTCGTTGCAACGCCACTGTCGTGAGCCATCCGTCGCATCCCAGGTAAAGCTTTTCCAGGTTTAGGATTGATTCGGACGATCATATGTGTTGGATTAATTTGGTTGAATGGCTCCACTATGTTGGAAGTTTAGTAGATGCTTGCTTTGAAGCAGGGGGCTGCTGTGAGCCACCAAGGAAGTATAGAATGGTTCTTAATGGAATAAATTAGGGGATTTTGTGATGGATTGGTGTTGATTTCAGTTTAGGGCCATGTATGACTGTGCTTGGTTGAAGTCGTGTTGAGAGAACTAAAGTTGTCATCTAATTCTTTGCTGATTGGCAACAGGTCTGTTATGCCTCTTTGGATAAAGAAATTTCAGAATAATTATTAGTTCTGGCAACAAACTATTCTCTCATATAGATTTCGGATTTTTCCTCATGTTCTGTTTTTGAAATAGCTAAGAGTTCCTCATCATTTAGATTGATCGTTCTGCTGAGGTGCGTTTAAAGTTTAGTTAAAATGATTGCTAGCTATTTGATTTACGGATTGGGATTAGTTAAATGGATGTCATAATTAGGTTTAATCCTAATTATATTTAATAGTTAAGTTAGCTAGTTTATTAATTTTATAAATAGCGAAATTGTGTCCTTGGTTCAGGACATTGACCGGTTGCGTGGATTCAATTGTGGAGGTTCTCTTCTGTCCCGAGCATCTCCATTTTGAGGCGGGTACTTCTCCTTTAATTCTATAGCTTGTTTATCTTTAAATGCATGATTGTTCCCTTATCAAAGTAGATTGTTTTACCTTAAATCTATACCGTTTGTTTTCCTGCTCGATACTTGCTTTTTGTTTGATCATTGAGATAAATTTTAAATTTTCAGTTATACAATCTCGACTCTTGTTTTCTGATCCGAAGAGTACTGTTAGTACGTGTGTAATTTAGAAATGTCATGTGACCTACCTAGGATTTGGTTGATATTAGAAATATCCTACACAATAAGTTAGTTACATGTTGATTATTGTGGCTTTGATTTGGGTACATGTGTTCCTTATTGACTCTATGATATAGAGCGGTTGTGCTCTCTTCTTAGAGTTAGAGGTTGTTCCTCCTTGTTCTGGGGTATTAGAGCGGTTGTGCTCCACTGGGGTTTTGATATAAGTGGTTGTGCTCCCTCCGTTGGTACTAGAGTGGTTGTGCTCCCCTTCTTGGAGTTAAAGGTTGTTCCTCCTTGTTTTGGGTATTAGAGCGGTTGTGCCCCATGGGGTCTTTGATATAGAGCGGTTGTGCTCCCCCTTGTATTGGGGTTTGGGAATGAGGTTTTGATATAGAGCGATTGTGCCCCCCCCCCCCCTCCCGTTAGATACTAGAGTGGTTGTGCTTCCCTTCCTGGAGTTAAAGGTTGTTCCTCCTTGTTTTGGGTATTAGAGCGGTTGTGCTCCCCTGGGGTCTTTGATATTGAGCGGTTGTGCTCCCTTGCATTGGAGTTTGGGATTGAGGTTTTCTCCCAGCTCTTGATTCTATATAACGTATCTAATTTGCACTTATTATTTGATTTGGATATGCTCAGTAATACGAGCAACTTATTATCTTGGTATGAGAGTTTTCTTATCATGCCCTAGGGATGGAAACAGGCCAGGCCAGGCCAGGTTTTTATCTTAACAGACCATGCCTGTATAGTAACAAAATGGCCTGAGCTTGGCCTGTGGCCTGTTATAGACTTTGTTCTTGGCCTAAGTTGACATGTTCAATAGCCTGGCATGGCCTGCGGCCTGGTTACAAAGTCTATAAATTAAAACACTTTATACAAGCCAACAGCCAACAGGCCAAAGCATCAAACAGGCTGAAAACCAACCTTGACAGGCCTGGCATCATACAGGCTTCAAAACAGGCCTTGCATTATACATGGCTTAAATAGGCCAGACCTACAAATATATACATATGTATCTAATCTTAACAGGCCCAAGCCAGCTTGTCAGAATCTTTAAATTGAGTCTGGGCCTGGCCTGATAAGAAAAACAAGCTTTGAAACACGCCTAAATATTATCCTATTTCTAAACAGGCCAGGCCATGCCAGGCTAAACACAGGCCC
>JAGFNQ010003151.1:0-39695 GCA_024364735.1 Boesenbergia rotunda | reverse complement strand
GCAATCTTGGTTAGGTCAGGGTTGACCTAGGTTGTAAGCTCGGGTGAGCTCGAGGTCGTATGTTTCGATGTTTGATAATGATGTTTGAGTGGTCATGATGTGTGAGTCAAGTGGGTCAAGGTTGACTGGAGGCTTGACTGGCAAAGACCTAGTGGGACTAGGCAGACCTAGTGGGACTAGGTGAAGTCCAGGTAATCGGGGGAGATCGTACGCTGGCACGGGAAAAGACCTAGTGGACTAGGTGAAGTCCAGGTAGATCGGGGAGATCGTACGCTGGCACGGGAAAAGACCTAGTGGGACTAGGTGAAGTCCAGATGGATCGGGGAGATCGCATGCTGGCAAGGTGGAAGTCTACCGAGAGACTAGACCTAACTCGAGGGTTAGGCGAATCTGGTTGGGAACCAGGTTAAGTCCGAGCTGGGAGCTAGGCAGTAGAAATCCAAGTTGGTCAACGGGGTTGACCGGACACTTGGTAGGGGATCCTAGACTTGTGGGAACAAGTTAGGGTGGACTCAATCGATTGGGTAATCGATTGGGTGAATCGATCAGTGGATCGATTAAGAGGTTTTTGCGAGAGGACAGGAGTTCTGAATCGATTGGGTAATCGATTCAGGGTATCGGTAATCGATTGGGTAATCGATTACGGCAGTTGCGCGAGAGAACAGAGAAGCTCTGAATCGATTGGGTAATCGATTCAGGGCTCTGGTAATCGATTGGCTAATCGATTACGGTTCGAAAACTAGCCGTTGAACGGCTAAATCCTACGTGGTAATCGATTGGCTAATCGATTCAGAAACCCTAGGTGGTCGAGTATAAGGGCTTTCGCGCAGGTTTGTGACGGCAACTCTTCTCCTATTCTTCTCCTCCTTCGGTGCCATCTCAAGGGAAGTCTTGGAGGACATTGCTGCTGCAATTCCAAGGTTCTAGAGGCAACCACAAGCTTGAAGATAGCAAGGATAGCAAAGAGAGCTTAAACATTGTAAATCTTGTAAGATTTTGTATTGTATTTTGCTTCCTTTTGTTGTATCTTCTTGTAAGCTTGTAAGAGGTTTCTCCACCTCAAGAAGGAGACTTTCATAGTGCATGAGAGTGTGAGGAGAGTGGATCCTTGGATTAGTCACCCGACCGGGGTGGATACCAAGTAAATCCTTTGTGTTAGCGTTTGCTCGAGTCTTCCGCCGCGACAAATCATCACGAAGCAAATCGGAGCTAATCACCCCCCCCTCTAGCTCGCCAATCGGTCCCAACAAGTGGTATCAGAGCAAGGTTGCTCTTCATTGGACTCATCGCCAAGAGGGCAAGAGCTAGAGGAAGAAGAAGAAGTTGGAAGAAACCCTAATTTCAAGAAGTCATCATCAAGGGGTTTAAATTTCAAAAATGGAGTTTGGCTATGACACAAGGGCACCTCCACCATTCGACAAAGAAAATTTCAATCTTTGGAAGTCAAAGATTGAGAATTATTTCATGATGGAGATAGAGCAATGGTTTGCTCTAATGGAAGGCTTTGAAGCTCCAACAAGCTCGAAAGGGAAGCTCCTCAAGAAAACCAAATGGAGTGAGGAGCAAAATCAAGAGATGCGAGGCCAACTACAAAGTGACCAAGCTATTGGTCAATCTTTTGCCGAGCAATATCTTGGACAAGATTGGAGAATTCGAAGATGCCAAAGAGCTATGGAGCAAATTGGCAAGGCTTCATGAAGATCCCTCCACTGTACCAAGTCAAGAAAAATCCGAAGAGGGAAATTCATCAAGTGAAGAAGACTCGGAAGTTGAGAGGTGCTCAACATCCGAAGATGAAGCTCAAGAAGCCTCCACCTCTAGGATTGAGGGGGAGCAAAATGTGCAATTGGCATCGGATCAAAGAAAAGCGTCAACATCATCATCCGAGGTCAATGAGGAAGAAGAAGTCTCCACCTCTAGGATTGAGGGGGAGCAAAGGTCATTGACTCCGGAAGAAGAAGAAGTATCTACTTCCGGATCAACTGAAGAGTCATGCCACACTCCTACAAGCAAAGGTATAAAAATTTCAATTTGCAAAAATAAAGATCATATCATTTGCTTTGAGTGTAGGGAAAAAGGGCACTATAAGAGCAAGTGTCCCAAATTGGTCAAGAAGAAGGTGCAAGTGGCACCCAAGACCAAGGAGAAGCCAAAGGAGGTCGACCCCGTGGCAAAGAAAGATAAGAAGCACATTGTGTGCTTCTCATGCAAGCAAAAAGGACATTATCGGAATCAATGTCCAAAGGGGAAGGATCCGACCAAAGTCAAAAGGAGGAGCTCATGTCAAGGGGGAGCCTCCAAGAATAACACTAAGGTACCATTAGGTAATGGTACTTATTTAAATCATGATAATATGCATGCTAGAAATAATTATTATCATTTCAATGCTATTTATCATGAAAATAGGAGGTATAAAAAACCTAAGGAAAACTATAGAGCCTTTCATGCTAGGTCTACCACAACCAAGGATAGAGAAGATTTTAGATCATCTAAGGATAGACCTACCCAATCCAAGGCCAAAAAGAAAAATTACCAAGGCTATATTAGAAAACCAAGCCTTGAGGAGGTAATGATTGAAAATCAAGTTTTGAGGTCAAAACTTGATAAATTAGAAAAATCCCTCAAAAGAATAGAAAATCTATTTAAGGGATCTAAGGATCAAAACCTAGATTTAGGAAATCAAGGACCCTCTAGGAGCAAAAAGGGTTTGGGGTACAAACCTAAGACTAAGGATGATGGTCCATCCTATCTTAGAGTTCCATATAAATATGGAACTCAATCTAGGTCTAGAAGTCAAGTCAAGGCCACAAGGGAAGCCATCCCTAGAGTTGACCAAGACAAGACTAACATGACTAAGGCTTCGGAGAAGCCTAAGAAAGTCGTTAGGAAGGTATCAAGGGAAGTCATCCCTAGTGAATACCTAGAACACCCAAGGAGCACCAATAGATTTTGGGTTCCTAAGAGTGTGTTCGCCACACCCTAGATAGGTCTAGGGAGTGTCAACTCTAATGGGAAGGGTAGTTAACCCAACCTTAATGAAGTTGGCACTTTGGGACATTTTCAAGGAATTATTACCCTTGAAAATGAAAGAATTATTTATTTACTCTAGAAGGAGTAAATTTGTGCCAAACTATGTTTTTGGAGGATTAAACTTGATAAAGTTGGCACAACTAGGTTAGAATCCAAGGATAGGCCAAGTTGGGGAGTTTTGGCATTATCTTGGAAATTAGGGCAAACTTAGGATCATCAATGGCTTAGCGATGAGTTACTGATACTTAGATAGGAAATCTAGGTATTTTCTTTTATGCTTATATGTCATGTGTTGTATGCCCTATCACATGCCATGACATCATATTTCATCATTCATATTTATTGTGAAAATATTACATGTCATGTCATACATTCATCACATGTTAAAATACTTTCTTTTGAAAATTATCATATGATGCATGTCTTAGTCATAATCATGCATAAATCAATTTTTATTGGCATTAATTGATATCCTAGGTGGATGATCAAAGTTTATAATGCCTAGATAGAAATGCATGAACCCTTAGATTAGGGAGAACATGACTTTCACATCTCACTAAGACCATAAGTTGACTTGTATGTGTTTTTGAGACACAATTAGATACAAGTGAGGTGTTAGGAAGATGAACAAAACTCAAGGTGTTGATAAAGTGCATCTAATCGAGTTTTAGGTTCATCAAAACATGATTATAAATGAACTCCAATCATTGGGAAAGCTAATGTACAAGTCATGTGCATTTAGCCCAAGGAACATGGTTGGAAATTGTTTTTGAAACCTATTTCAAAACTATCTTGGAAAACCTTGGTGAAGACCATCTTTTGATATCACTCATCATTGATAAATTGGATACAAAATGGAGTAAAACATTGAGATATTTCAATGGTTTCCAATTTTGTGTCAATCTTTGAAAATCGAGGTTATTTTCATAGAAAATTATTTTTCCATGATAGTATATGGTATAAAAAATGTCTACACAAAATTTTAGAATTTTTCGAGTTTTGTAGAATTATTTTAGGGTTTCTGAATTTCGGATCTGAAATTGTTTTCAGATTTCAGAAACTCTCAATCGATCAGGTGATCGATTGGAATAGTCGCCAATCGATTGATCAATCGATTGGTAGTCCTATCTGCGAGCACAGAAGCTCGCGTAATCGATCCGTTGATCGATTAAGGGCAGCCGTAATCGATCAGTTGATCGATTAAGGCAGGTCGTAATCGATTGGTTCCCAACACCAATCGATTGGTAAGACTGAAAATGTCTATTTTCAGTCTATTAACCCATTTTTTGTAACCTACCAATTCCTAACCCATTGAAATACTTTTATAAGTATATTTGGGTAAATTTCATTGTGAAATCAAAAAGGGAAATGGTTTGGTGAAGATTTAAGGGTTAAGGAGAGATTTTGATTCAAGTTTTGAATCCCAAAATCTCAATAACCTCAAGTTGAGTTCTCCTAAAGATTTAGGAACTCAAAAACATTGTTGGTGCAATGATAGCGGTTTAGAGCATGTTTTGAGGGGGAGGTCTTCCTTAACAACATGTGGTTGGTTTTTTTTTAATTGAATGAATGGAGATTGGGATCTTCATGTGTACTCAAGGTTGAGCATAGGTTCAATGAAAAGTATGGGATTTTTATTGGGTATACCTTTGACCATATAGACTCTCAGGGAGAGTGTTTGATGTGTGTCCAAGGGGGAGAAAATTGAAAGGCTAAAAGGGATTAGTCTTTCTCAAACATATTGTCAAACATCAAAAAGGGGGAGATTGTTGGTGCAATCTTGGTTAGGTCAGGGTTGACCTAGGTTGACTAAGCTCGGGTGAGCTCGAGGTCGTATGTTTCGATGTTTGATAATGATGTTTGAGTGGTCATGATGTGTGAGTCAAGTGGGTCAAGGTTGACTGGAGGCTTGACTGGCAAAAGACCTAGTGGGACTAGGCAGACCTAGTGGGACTAGGTGAAGTCCAGGTAGATCGGGGAGATCGTACGCTGGCACGGGAAAAGACCTAGTGGGACTAGGTGAAGTCCAGGTAGATCGGGGAGATCGTACGCTGGCACGGGAAAAGACCTAGTGGGACTAGGTGAAGTCCAGGTGGATCGGGGAGATCGCATGCTGGCAAGGTGGAAGTCTACCGAGAGACTAGACCTAACTCGAGGGTTAGGCGAATCTGGTTGGGAACCAGGTTAAGTCCGAGCTGGGAGCTAGGCAGTAGAAATCCAAGTTGGTCAACGGGGTTGACCGGACACTTGGTAGGGGATCCTAGACTTGTGGGAACAAGTTAGGGTGGACTCAATCGATTGGGTAATCGATTGGGTGAATCGATCAGTGGATCGATTAAGGAGGTTTTTGCGAGAGGACAGGAGAGTTCTGAATCGATTGGGTAATCGATTCAGGGTATCGGTAATCGATTGGGTAATCGATTACGGCAGTTTGCGCGAGAGAACAGAGAAGCTCTGAATCGATTGGGTAATCGATTCAGGGCTCTGGTAATCGATTGGCTAATCGATTACGGTTCGAAAACTAGCCGTTGAACGGCTAAATCCTACGTGGTAATCGATTGGCTAATCGATTCAGAAACCCTAGGTGTCGAGTATAAGGGCTTTCGCGCAGGTTTGTGACGGCAACTCTTCTCCTATTCTTCTCCTCCTTCGGTGCCATCTCAAGGGAAGTCTTGGAGGACATTGCTGTTGCAATTCCAAGGTTCTAGAGGCAACCACAAGCTTGAAGATAGCAAGGATAGCAAAGAGAGCTTAAACATTGTAAATCTTGTAAGATTTTGTATTGTATTTTGCTTCCTTTTGTTGTATCTTCTTGTAAGCTTGTAAGAGGTTTCTCCACCTCAAGAAGGAGACTTTCATAGTGCATGAGAGTGTGAGGAGAGTGGATCCTTGGATTAGTCACCCGACCGGGGTGGATACCAAGTAAATCCTTTGTGTTAGCGTTTGCTCGAGTCTTCCGCCGCGACAAATCATCACGAAGCAAATCGGAGCTAATCACCCCCCCTCTAGCTCGCCAATCGGTCCCAACATATTTCCTATTGTTCTTCCTGAATTCTAAATTTGTACTTTAGTTTATATGTTATCAAATTTCAGGCTGGACCAGGCACAATAGCTGAGGCTTTGATAAGGGCACTTCCTATCATTCTAAATGATTTCATCCCCGGACAAGTGAGTTTTCTTGTGCTCCAAATTGTTGGGATTGCTTGTCAATCGTATCCGAATGGTTGTCTCTGCTCCTCGCAGGAAGTTGGCAACGTTCCTTATGTAGTAGACAATGGAGCAGGAGTGTTCTGTGATAAACCAGAGGAGACAGCCAGCATAGTGGCTAGATGGTTTGGTCCTGGAAAAAAGGAACTCAAGAAATTCTCTCATAACGCACTCAAACTAGCTCAACCTGATGCAGTTTTCGACATCGTCAGAGACATCCACAAGCTGGCTAAGCAGAAAGTTCCAACTTCCTGTACCTCTAATTCTTTAACTTCATCCTTCTTGTTCCCTATGTAGTGTTCATTGTTTAGAATAGGTAAAACATCACTAATTCTTTGGCTTGGAGTTGCACCTTACAATTTGATAAGGCAAGCAATTTGGTTGGGGTATCCAGTGGGTTTTCATGTTCTTCTTGCCAGCATTTACAAATGTTTCTAGTAGCAATTGTATGATATTTACTTGTGCAAGTGACATGTAAATTGTAGACTGATTCCTTTAGAGGTTTTGTTAGATCATAATCCAGCATATTAGTACTTCCTTTTGGATTAGAGAAGCTCCCATTGCTGATGTGGATTGAATGAGGGAGCTCCCTCGAGCGGCTCCATGTTTGGGGAGCCGCTTCTTCAATTTTTTTATTAAAATATTTGTTTATTTAAAAAAATAAAATAATAAAAGAGTGAGATTTTATGAAAAAGTAAGGAACTCATACAGAAATTGTTGAGAAGTTTTTTGATAGTGAAAAAAATATAGAGTTTTATTTGATATGGTGCTGATGTGGCATTGAGGGAGCTCTTGGAGAACTCCCACCACTATGGATGCCCTTAGTTAGGTAGCTTTGCTCAGTAAGCCTTAAGTAGTAGTGCATCCATTATGATGGATAATGAAGGTAGAAATGGTCTACAAGATCAATTTTTATCAAATAGATAGCTAAGAATAAGTCATTAAGACTCTTTGCAGCAAAAAGGTAGAATCTGTTATTCCAACGGTCTCATATGACCGGTCCCATAGCCATTTATAAAGAGGTAAATCGGAAAGCTGCAATTGGTCATTGCGGGGAGGGCATTTTTCTTGATTTTGCCAAGATATTTGAACTCTTACTCATTGCCCAGTGTAGTAATATCTGTCCCGCAATAGCTGCAATAAGACTCTTTGTGAAGCTTAAAAAAAAATAGTCACAATGGCATCTGATATGTGACAAGGGATGAGAGTGAATAAGCAAATAAAAGAGATGGCCTTGTTTCATTGTTTGAATGTGAAAGAAGGCTCCTGAAGCAATGATCAGTTCAAATACCTTCTTCTTTATCTACTTGTTCGCTAGTTTTCTCTCGTCGCTTGTCATATCATGAAGGCGTCATAATAACTATATCTTGGGGGTTCGACGGACCAAGGAGATTGTTTACTTTTTTACTCATCTTATAGTCACATTTTTAGTTCCTTTCTATTTGGTAGAATTTATATTGTAGACCAACTCTACATCCATTATCCATAACCATGTTCACCTCTTGTTACACAAGTTTTGAGAACTTTTATGATACACGCAGACACAAGTTATGAGAACTTTCAATAAGGCATCCGCCTCCATCAGTTTGCATTATGGAACTTTCAAATCTTATACTTCCATTAAAAGTTTATCTTTCCTTTCAAAATTTATGCAATAACTAAATTATATTTATATTTAGCCAAAGTTTAAATCAAGAATTTTTTATTTTAAAATAAAGTAATAAATCCATAAGAGAGCTACCTGGAATTGTGGAAAGGACATGAATCCCTTGAACTTAATGTTTGCTTTGGAAAGTTAAGAACCATGCTCTTTTAGTGCTTCTAATGAACCAAAAATATTGCAATTTGTACTGTATGTCTACAGAAAGCAAGTTCAAAGAAACCATCTTTTTTCTTCACTTCTCTCATTCTTTTGATTCACAATAGTCACTCAAAATCTGCTCACTTTGCTGACCAATAAGCTTAAAGAAAAGGATTGAAGGGAAAAAGACGGAAACAATTCGCCTTGCAATCTATCAGCACCTTCAATTTAGCTCTTATTATTCCCTGCAATAAACGAAGATGGAAACATCCTGTTAAAGAATATACGAGTTGAGACTGTTGGTTTCACCCAACTTCTGAAGATCTTGCATACAGTTTTGTAGTTTTGGAGGAAGAGTATCACAAATGCATTTATTAACTAACTAGATATTTCACCGTGGTTCATGGATAGTCTGCAAGTATATCTTACCACTAGCTGTTAACTGTAATGGCTTCCTTTAAAGGACCAAGTTCTTTGATTCTGTTGATCTGTGAACCCTCTTCAATATCGTCTGAACTGTGCTGAGAACTAGAAAGAATATGGCCGAGATTCACCCTGATCAATTCATTGTTTTCCAGATCAAGTAGCTTCTCTTTTGGCTCGCCCTTAAGCAAGCCAATCACATCAAGGATTGTGGGTCTCTTCTCTGGCTTACTTTGGGCACAAATAAGCCCGACAAGCACCATCCTCCTCAATTCCGACTCCACAAAGTTTCCCTTGAGGTTTGGATCTGCCATTTCTTTGAACCTCTTTTGTTGAGCTAGAGGGAGAGCCCAGTCAGCAATTCGTTGCTTCACTGTCAGGTTCAATTTCTCAATAGCCTTTTTTCCACTCGCAAGCTCAAGAAGCAATATGCCGAAACTATAGACATCGCAGCTCTCCGATGCTTTACCAAGCATAGCATACTCCGGTGCCAGATAGCCTAGAGTTCCTTTCACCCTTGTGGTAACATGTGTTGCACCATCTGGAATGAGCTTCGCGAACCCAAAATCGGAAACACGTGCTTGGAACTTGGAGTCTAGCAAAACATTACTTGCTTTTATATCTCTGTGGATAATGTGCTGTGTGTCGTGGTGGTGAAGATATCTGTAAAGTAAATTCAGAGTGGAACATACATTATCGAATAGGTTTTTGAAATAACTATCTAGCAACTTTGGAGTGCTTATAACTCAAGACTTACGCAATTCCCTCGGCTGAACCTATGGCAATGTTCATACGCCTTTTCCAGTTAAGAAGGCATGATTGTGAATGTTGGCCATGAAGATGGGAGACCAAACTCAAGTTAGGCATGTAGTCATAGACTATTAGGCGTTCTTTCCCCTCAGCACAGTATCCGCGCAAGTTCAGCAGATTCTTGTGCCTCACTTTTGCCAAAACCTCAACCTCCGCTGCAAATTCCATCTCTGCTCTGTTGCTCCAAACCTTTAGCCTCTTGACAGCAATCTATATTGGAATCTAATTAATAAAATTTCAGGAAATAGTAACATTGCATGCATGGATTGCGTTTACACATAGCCAAGATTGCTCAAATAAAATTATGAGACGATGGAGCTATAACAGTGCTAGCATTCAGCTAGGTGTGTCCTTGAATTATATTTATTCAAACAAAAAATTAGCATCTTCCAATGCCTAGGGTAAGACAATTTTTAGAGGACCTTGAGACACACTTATTAGCAAGTAATTTCATGTCAAAGTCAACATTTCTCCCTTACAAAGAATACAAATTCGTTGATTGGAAATCGAAATGAATCATTCTCTTGTAGAAGTACTATTGTGTGCATTTGTACTTCTTGTTCATGAATATATCAACATCGGTTTGTGTTTATTTTATTTGATCATTGCATCTTCACATTTGACCACTTCCTTTTGGTGCATTCTTGGTTCCTATGCCTCTTTTAGCTCCTCTTGAAACTTGAAAACAAATTTGTCAACTCACCTACGAAAGAATTGTCGTTGACCATATACAGTACAAAGAACATCTAAAACTCACGAATACTATATTCACACACATTGTCAGAAATTAGACTGATCCCTATGACCTAGGATAAATTTGCAGCCCATTGATCAAGTAGTAAGGGCATGCTAGATACATTGGCAAAGGTATTGTTTCAATGATACTTTCCTAGAATCTAGGAAATTTATAACCGACCATATGCATTCTAAATTTTTTTTTCAACTCTTGGAAGCATGAGGCAGATCCTCTGTCCCAAAAATAGCCCTGTCCCGTCTGTCCCGTTTTCTGACGACGGTCGGCGAGTCGTCCGATCGGTCGATCGGACATCATCGGCGGCCTCCGGCCGCCGCCTGGAACAAAACTATACCCTGGGGGTACGGTGAACCCCGTCGGGATCGCCGCAATTGCGATTTTGCCGGAATTCACCGTCGGAATTCCGACGAGATTGCAATTGCAGCAATTCCGACCCAATTCACTGTTCTTCTAGGATATCATTTGATTCGGTACGACGATCAAAATTCCATCAGTGGTGTCCCGATCGGCAGATCCGGGACGACTCGGTCGGCCGGTTGCTGGGGGAGTGGGACAGGCGGGGATTAGAGAGTTTTTTTGGGACAGAGGATCCCATTCGTGGGAAGCCATATATCATCACCAATCATCCCTAAAGTAATTCCAAACCTTCGAATTTTCCTAGACCAGCTTCAAAACCCGCTTAGAAGATCACTGCAATAAAGTTCCTGCACTCCCAATTCAACGGCATTAACGTCCACTGAAGTTTTGGCATTAGCATCCAACACCACCCTTTTGTTCATCCATATTATGGCAAAGATCGGGAGGTTGAGATTCGAGAGTCGCAGTCGCACTACGGTTCACCGTCTACTGATTAAATCTCCGGCCCAGGCGCCTTTCCACCGTAATCGGATTTATCTGTACGTGAGCCACCATCCTATGCTTCATTCCATTTTTTTCATCATATTATGCAACCGAACAACTTGTTTAAGTATGATTGAACTCAGTTTGTGCCAATAATCCTTAATTTGGGTTTTCCTCCAAGAAATGGAGAAACTACTATGATTTCGAGCTACAAACATCAAATTATCCACACTCTATAATAAACAAGACACCCAATAATGTAAATTTGTATACGTAAGAGGAATACAGCAAAAGTACCTGAGTTCCATCGTAGAGCCGGCCCCTGTAGACACTCCCAAACCCTCCTTCGCCCAACTTGTTGTCGTAATTGAATTTGTTCGTCGCCATGTACAGTTCCTGGAGGGAGAACACTCTCCAAGTCGGCGATCCCTTCTTCCCTGGCTCCTTCCTGCACCGCAAATAAGAAAACGCACCTTTTGGGAATCGTAAAAACCCTAATCATCCAATATTCAAAGAAAGAAAAACATTTCTTGAACCCTAATCCGAAGCAGAGACGCACCCATCCCTGGATGTCCCGCAGCATAACAAGGAGCGGAAGGCCATCCGCCGTCGCTCCTCCTGCTCTCGGTCACGGCTCCCCTCCTCCATCTCCAGAAATAAGCTGCTCGTCTTTACCTTGCGATTGAGGTCAGTCCGCCGATGGTAGTTGACTACGAAGAGAGCCCTGACGAATACGCCGGCTGCGCCGCCGCAACAGGCGTTGGTGTAGTGACTTCGCTCTCCTCGCTTCGGTCAAATGCCACAGAAGTCGATGCGTGTGCTGGCCCGGCGTGGCGACTTAAGGGGAAAACGAATCGCTCTACGTGGCGCAAGAAGAGTGGTCGGTTCGAAGCGACGTGGCGGCGGTAGTTGGAAGATTCCCTTCGAATCTACGAGAAAAATCAAAAATAGAAAAAAAAACTTTTAATATTTGTGATTTTTTAAATTTAATTTCATCTAGAATTTGCAAAGCCAATCTACTAAATTATTCAATCATAGGAAAGATTTTAGAATATTGAAATTTCATAGAAAATCAATTGGAACAGTGGGGCCCGCTTTCTTTTCTAAATATTTTCCAATTGTTAAAGTCAAACTTTTGACTGGCTAAATTTGGAAAGGTTAGAAACGACTTTTTGTTTTGGGAGTAGAGTTCACCCTTTAATTTTTTAAAAAGAAAAATGATAAGGAAAGTGAAAATGGGAAAGTGAAAAGCATAGTGAATGACGTGACACTTTATATGCAGCGATCTCTGATAGCTTACCGTACCCTCCAGGGTATAGTTTGATTCGGGACGGCGGCTGAAGGTCGTCGATGATGTCTAAGTAATAATCGAACGTGTGCATGTAAAATGTCACATCATGTCACATCATTCACTATGTTTTTTACTCTTCCTATATTGCTCTTTTAAAAAACATGAATCTTAATCACTAACACCAGTAAAATTTTATATTTATCTCAAATATACGATTTGCCATTATTATCTTCAGTCACATATATTAAATCCTAAATGGATCAATTAATTACATGAACGATACAAATAACAATCAAGAAATCTTAATTACTATAATTTTGTAATGGCTATGATACAAATAACAATCAAGAAATCTTAATTACTATAATCTTGTAATGGCTATCATGTTGTAATTACAGTAGCTACAGTATTATGTAGATGAATCTGATTCAATATTCATGTTGTAGTAGTTAGTAAATTATAATTGTTATAATATCGGTTAATTGAGGAAAACTCTCCAATTTTAAACTGGTTTTTGCATGCACTCCCGACTTGATAAATTCTTTGCATTCACTCCATTGAGTATAAAAGAGTGAAAACTCATTATACATTATAAAAATTTGAGTATAAATTGTTTGAGATTTAATACTAATTTAAGAAATTTGAGTACAAAGTTTCGGTGACCTCTCATGTGAAAATCTTGATGTGGTGAGTATAAAAAAGTGAAAACTCAGTATACATTATAAAGATTTGAGTATAAATTGTTTGAGATTTAGTACTAATTTAAGAAATTTGAGTATAAATTTTCGGTGACCCCTCATGTGAAAATCTTGATGTGGTAGATGCAAGCTCACATACTCAAATTTCTAAATTTTATACTCAAATTTTTTCAAATAATACTCAATCTAAATCAATTCATACTTAAATTTTGATAATGTATATTGAAATTTTTACTATATACTGAAACAATGTATACTCAAAATTTTCAAATAATACTCAAATTTCTTAAATTAGTACTCAATCTCAAATAATTTATACTCAAATCTTTACGATTTATACTGAATTTTTACTCTTTTATACTGATAAAAAAAATAACACACAAAATTATCTTGTCAATCCCATCAGGGAGTGTATGCAAAGAATTTTTCGATTGGGGAGTGCATGCAAAGCCAAGTTTGATGTTGGGGAGTTTTCTCAAATTTTCCCTTATAATATTATAGCAATAATGATTTCGTAATTCTTATCTATAGTTATAATTTTTACAATATGAATATTATTCAATAAGATAAATTATATTGTAATAACTATCAAATTATAATTATTATAATTATAATAATTATTATAAAATCTTAACTATTATAATATTACAACAATTATGATTATCTAATTAATATAATGTGAATTTATCTTATTCATATAATTATTGGTTGACCGATACAGAATTGAATACGTGTGTCATGTGTATTAGAAAATAGTAATATTGAATCATATACTGAAGACCAACTGTATTTTTTTTTTTACAGAGATAAATGGGTGGGGTATTGGTTTGATTAAAAATTCAAAGATAATGTCACCTTCATGATTTAAAAAATAAATAAATAAATAAATAAAGGTGCTCATTGGGATTTCCCATGTTTGTCCATTTTATGCTTTATCTAAAATATAATTTTCTTTCCTCTCCAATTACCCATATTCCATAAAAAAAATCTAAAATATAATTATCTAAATCAAATATTTATTTTCATAATACTCTTAAACTTTGACAAAACGTTAATAAATTCAAAAATGAAACACTAAAAAAAAATTATGATTTGGATATTAATTTTTTTTAAACTATATGAATACTACAACCAATCAATCATTGATGCATTATATTATAGAAGACTTTGTACGTATATAAATGGACAAAATCACAATAATAATTAAATGATAATTTATATATTATAAGCCAATTGTCATTGCCATGGCGATTTGTTTTCTTGCAAGGAAGAAGAATTATGATAATCCATTGCTGTGAATTAACGATGTATTATTTAGGCAAATTTGTGACGGAACCATGGAATATTCTTGAAGGTTAAATCCTTATGCGGATGAGCACGAAAGGACACAGCTTCTTACGATATTAGAGAAAGAAATTTAATAGTAGTCCATAATTATCTAAAAATAATAATTAACAAGGTTAGATAAGGTCAATCCTTAGTCGACCGATTCAGTTTCATAAAAAATTTTCATCGGCCATTAGGATAAATCGGGAAACGCTCATGACGAATAATTTAAAAGTCCAGCGTCTCAGAATTCGCGTTTCATTTAGAGGAAGAATTCCTACAAAATACATCGTAGCTAAGGATCGAATCGCGGATATCTAGGATGACAACTAATCTTATAAATATAGGCCGATAGGAATATGATTGAACAATATGTCAATACAAAGTATCCGCGGACGAGCTAAGCCGAGTCCAAATTTCATTTCATAATGTTGAAATTTATTTGATAAAATAATTAGATCGAGTTAATTAAATGGTTAAAATGATTGTTTAAATTGATTTGATTCTTTTTTATGAGCTTAAACTTGATTCAATGCAATAAAAAGTGATATCAGTCACCTCAAGCGACCCAATATCATCGACCTCATGACAAAATACAGACATGTAAATCATGGTACGCAACCTCCTAGGTAGGACACTACTATAAGAAAAACCGCCACTATAGACGGAAATATATTTCTGTCTCTATATTAGAGACGAAATTAACATTTCGTCTCTATTTGAGATGTACTTAAAATTTCGTATCTGAATAGAAACAAAATTATAAAGTCATCGCTAAAACAGTCGTTATTAATAAAAAAACATAGTTAATCTGAAATTATTAGCGACGAACATATATATCCGTCTCTAATTAGAGATGGAATATTAATTCCGTCTCTAAACAGCGACGGATTTTATATTTCTATCGCTACTTTTCATTGCGATATTTAAATATTAGAGACAAATATTTATTTCTATCTCTAATTAGCGATGAATAAATTCCATCGCTAATTTCAGGATCAAAATTAGGGCTAGACCCTAATCTCGCAAACTCTCCTCCTTTTCTCAAATTCTCCAGCAATGATGCCCTCTCCGATCTCCAGTGTCCTCTCCTCCTCGATCTCGATATGATATTCTCCCTTCCCTCTCCTCTAATTTTTAACCCTAACGATGGCGAGCTTGGGTGGTCGTGAGCTCGTACCCACTAGCTTAGTCGGTCATGAACTCGTGGTCGAAAGTTTTGCCTACCGTGAGCTTGGTCGGCCCTAAACTCGGAGTCGTGACCTTGGCAAGCCCTGAGCTCGTGGCCGCGAGCTTGGTCGGTCGCAAGCTTGGTCGGTTGTAAGCTCGCGACTGGGAATTTGGTCAGCTGCAAGCTTGGTCGGCCAAATCTACCTTAGCCATGAGGCCTCGAGTGGACGCAAGCTTGGTTGGCCTGATCTGCCCTAGCCACGAGGCCTCGAGCGGCCTCAGCCGATCATGATGTTAGCCTTGGCCACGAGGCCTCGGCCAACTAGCTGGTTGTAAGGTTTAGGATAAAAACCTAAATACGATATTGAAGGATTTGAACCCAATTTGGCTAGTTGTAGGATTTTAACCTAGTTTGATTCCTTTTATTAAGTAACTTCTTTTATACTTAATTATTTTTTTGTGTGCTCATGGTATGCATAGTTATTTTGTATGGTACCTTTCTTGGTGGCAAAAGGCGATTCGCTCGCCCCCAATACCCCCGCCAACCTGTCCCAGGGTCAACACGGAGGGGGTAAATCACAGGGGCTACTAGCCCGGATGCTGCGACTAGCGCGTTGTATAGTACCTTTCTTGTATTGATGGATGCATGCTTAATTATATGTTAAGTTTTGTATTACCTCTCTTATACATGGAATCATATTGTTGTACCTCGCTAGTAGTAATTGGATAATTGCTAACTTTTTGTACTTGTGTTGTTAATGTTGAAATTTTATGCTCATTAGGATACAATGTACATGAATAAAAATTAGATGTATAATAGATTAGAAAATGGATTAATCTAAGATGAATATTTTACTAGAGTTGAAGAATTTGTAAGTTTTGCTAAGAGTTATCCAGAATGTATGAATGATGTTGAGTTACGATGTCCGTGTAATCAATCTAAATGTAAAAATAAAGCTTTCCATGATGACAAAATATATATATATATATATGATTTTATTCTAAATTACTACAACTGGTACTGTCACATAGAGCTTATTTGTCTCATCATATTGGAACTTCAATTGCTTCTTCATCTGGCACAACTGTTGTAGAAAAATCATCATCTAATGAGAATGCAATGCAATCAATGATTCACGACACGATAAAAGTAGTTGATCATTTCAATATAGATGAAATATCAACACTTAAAATTTAGTAATATTATATTACATGTTAAAGGTCAGTGAAAAAGAAATATGAAAAGATATTCTATCTGACTATTCCCAACTATCAACTACTATATGATTATTAAACACAAGGTTGAACATCATTTCTCAGAACAATGTTATGATGACATTTGTCAAATGATATCAAAGTTGCTCCTTGTTGATCTTCCAGTAACTTCTACAGTACAAAAAATTAGTGGGAGGTTTAGATTTACCTATAGAAAAGATTGATTGTTTCATAAACAACCACATGATATTTTGGAATAAATACAATGAACTGATTGAATGCAAAATCTATACTAACTCTCGTTATTAGTATGGAAGTTGCATATTAGGGAAGAAGAAGAAGAGGAAAAAGATTGCATGGAAAGTATGTATTATTTTCCATTAACTACTAGACTTTAACGGTTATATACATCTGCTGCAACAACAAGCCACATGAGATAGTATCATGAGCATATGCACAAATGAAGTATAATGTGTCATCCTTGTGATTCCTCTCATAAAATATCTTGATATAACATTTTCCTCATTTGCAATGGAACCACGTAATGTGAGATTGAGACTTTTTACAAATAGGTTTCAGCCATTTGGTCAATCGGGCTAACAATATTCATCTTAGCTAGTTATATTAACAGTGTACAACTTACCGCCATGAATGTGCATGAAAGATAAATTCATGTTACTTACTGTACTTATTTTATGTCCAACAATCCAAAAAAAAAGATAGATATTTTCTTGCAATCTTTGATTATCGAGCTAAATGAATTATGGAATGTAAGCTCGGAGACTTATAATGTTATAAGTAAAACTTACTTTACATTACATGCTACCTTATTATAATGATCGATGATTTTTTAGCATGCTCAATGTTGTCAGAATAGAGAATGACTAGCAAATTAGTATGCCCACATTGCATGACAAAGTCTGATGCATTTTCATTATCTTATAGTGGGAAGGTATCTTGGTTTAATAATCACCGTAAATTTTTATAGGTTGAACACCCTTTCAGGTGAGATAAAACATTTTCATAAAGAATGTTGTAGTTAAAAAACTTCCACCAACAATCAAGTCAGGCGAAGAAATTATTGACCAAATAGACAACTATGTATTTATACCAGTATCTCAGTCTAATTCTGATGAGATAAATAAATACATTGTTAGGCTGTGTAAGTGTGGTTAGAAGTATTTTTCAGTATCTCAGTTTGGAAGAAAAAAAGCATTTTCTAGAAGCTACTATATTGGAAGTATTTACTTATTCAATATAATTTAGATATAATGCATGTTAAGAAAAATATTTTCAATAATATCTTCAATATTGTGATAAATATTTCTAGAAGCATTACATTGTTAGGCTGTGTAAGTGTGGTTAGAAGTATTTTTCAGTATCTCAGTTTGGAAGAAAAAAAGCATTTTCTAGAAGCTACTATATTGGAAGTATTTACTTATTCAATATAATTTAGATATAATGCATGTTAAGAAAAATATTTTCAATAATATCTTCAATATTGTGATGAATATTTCTAGAAGCATTAAAGACGCTGCAAAATAACGTGAGAAATTAAAAGAATTAGTTAGTAGACCTCAGTTGCATCAGAATGAAACAACATATCAATTTCCAAATGTTTGTTATATATTGGACAAAGAAGGTAAGTAAGTTTTATTTATTTGGTGAAAGAAATCAAATTCCCTGATGAATATGCCTCGAATATGACCCAATGCGTGGATATAAATAAGTTAAAAATGTTTAAAATAAAGAGTTGTGACTATCATGTTTTCGTGTAAAGACTTATTCTAGTAGCTTTCCATGACTTACTTCCTCAGAATGTTTGACAAATATTCATTGAATTATGACTATTTTTTAGACATTTGACATCGGAGAAGTATTATGACAGTTGATAATAGTTGTCTAGAAACAAACGTTCCTCCCATTTATATAAGGTTGAGCACATTTTATCACCCAATTTTTTTATTCAATGGAACATCTATCAGTTCACCTACCTTACGAAGGACAACTAGCAGGTGTTGTGCAGTACAGATAATGTATCCATTTGAATGATTTTTGAGGAAATTAAAGAATAATGTTCGTAACAAAGCAAGAGTTGATGGGTCATATGTAATACTTATTTGGTTAAAGAAGTATCTTCTTTTTGCTCATATTATTTTGTTGATAATATAAAAATTAGACATCGTAAGTATCCTAGAAATTTTGATAATTCTCAGCCGATAGACCCAGAGATGTATTCTATTTTTAAGTTTCTTGGTAAGCCAATGGTGCATTTGTTTCTGTAGGTCTCGTGCAGGCCGACGAGAGGGGGATGAATACTATGCAAATATAAATTTTATTTTTTGCTTCTAACTTAGCAAAGATAATTAATTAGTTGGATAAATAAATTAACAACATAAAAAGACAATAAGAGACCACTAGAGATTTACTTGGTTGCAACGAGGGTGGTTGTTAATCCAAGGTATTGAAAAAGCTCCACTAAAAATGTCTCTTTTGGTGTAGATAGAGAAGTCTCGTACAAACGTTAAATAGCTCGTAGAAAGATTAGGAAAGAATATTACTATTTTTATACTTTAATCCTAACTTTAGGGGCTATTTATAACCCAAAAGTGAAGTTATCATTGTGCTGACCTGGATTGAAGGCACCTCAGTTGAGACATGAGGTGCCTCAGTTGGATAAAACTTTATCCACGCAAGCAACGTTCACTAATGGTAATTCTGGCTCCCATGGGCATACCTGAGATGATAAGGGGTTAGTAGATTGCTACTAAAGGTCTTGAGTTCGAGTCACGGGGTTGGTGGGGTGTAAATCCCTGCACCTTGTGTAAAAAGTCTCTCCCCCTCAATCTCTTGTCTTAACAGTCACCATGATTTACCTCCTCCGTGTTATCCTGGGGCGGGCTGGCAGGGGCGATGGGGGTGAGCGTTTCTCCTTTTTGCAACTAATGGTAATTCTGCATTTGAGGTGCCTCAATTTGACCTGAGGTGCTTTAGTTCCTAACTAAAGCATCTTAGGTTAGAACTGAGGCATCTTAGTTCCCTATTTCTACACAAGTCATTTTGCACATTTGAGGTGCCTTCAAAGAGATCTAAGTCACCTTAGACCTTGAAATTTTTAAGGTCAACTCCGGAGTTGACATTTTCAATCTCCAATCGCTTGGGTGATTTTCGACCGTCCAGAGTTGAGCTCACCCGAACTCAACTCCGGCATTCTCCTCGAACGGGCTTCCTCCCTTGCTTCTTGTCTCTCGGATGTCGCACATGTCCTTTTCGTCCACCGGTGTACTCTTCCGTAGCTTCTCATTATTGTTCTGATTTGATTATTATTATAAATGTGTATGTGTTATAATGTAATTTTGCAGATATAGACATGTCAGATCTGGTACATGCACCCAGTGGCCAAATTTTGTTGCAGATTGTTGGGGGTTGATAAGTATTGGTGTTATTACTAATTTCCATTACATCTATTTTTTTATTTGTAATATATTTGTAATATTTATATTTTTGATGTAATTTTACCCCAGATGGTCATAGGATGACGACGTACATAATGTCGAAATTTAAAGCACAGTTGTGCCCTTCTAGTACTACATGGAGGCATGTAGGCCAAGGGATGAGAGATTTTTATTATAATGAATTTCTGAAAGTAATTTTTATTATCAGGATTTTTATTATTTTTTATAATAATTTGTGAACTTATTGTTGTAGAAAAGATATACTTGCAAGTCGGGGCATGAGGTAACATTTTATGCAACCTGCAACGCAGCTTGTGTCAAACTCTACAAAGATATGCTATATAAAGCAAGACAAAAGGGAATGAGATCATCCTATATATCAGAGGATATTTGGGATGTATAGTGAGCCATTTGAGCTGCAAACATATGGCAAGCAAAATCAACAATAGCTCGAGTCAACAAAAACACTAAGCTGGTTGGCCCTAGTACTAGATCTACAAAGCATACAGTTGGATCCTGATTGATTATCAAACAGGCATTAGACTATGAGTCCTAATAGGTCGGCTAGATAGGGGTGAATAACCCTACAAATAAAGTTAGGAAATATTTCTTGCTTGTGCTTAGCAAGAATGTACAATTAATTAAACAATTAAATTAATCATAAATAACTAAAAAGGAAAGAGACTCAGAATTTTACTTGATTGCAACGGAGAGGTTGTTAATCCAAGACGTTGAAAAAGCTCTACTATGATTCTCCTTTGTTGAAGGCGGAGAAGCCTCTAATAGACTTTGACAATTCAGAAAAAGACTAGGAAGAATGAGTACAAGCTGTTATTTTTCAATCCTATCTCTAGGGGTGATTTATAGCCCAACGGTAAAAGTGACTGTTTGTTGATGTGGCGTTTAAGGAGCCTCAACTGGGATCCAGGGCGCCTCCAATGGATAAAGGTTTATCCACGCAACAACGGTAATCTAATGGCTACTATTCACTTAGGGTGCCCTAGTTACGACCGAGGGCGCCTTAGTTTGTAAGCGCCCTCAGTCCGATCCAGGGTGTCTTCACGCCTTTCGGTGGCAGCTTCAAGATTCGCACTCGAGGTGTCCTCAAACAGACTTGAGGTGTCACGGATATTTAAGATCAACTCCCAAATTGATCTTTTCCCCTCCCGCATGCTTAGGTGGTGCTCCAGCTATCCAAAGTTGAGCTACCCAAATCCAACTCCGACCTTCTCCTTGAGCAAACTTCCTCCCTGACTTCTCATCTCTCGAACGTTGCATATGTTTTTCACGTCCACCGGTGTACTCTTCCGTAACTTTCATCCCTTAGACGCATTGAGCTCGTAAGCTCCCTTCCCATATACCTTTCTCGCTCGTTGCGTCTTCCTCTTAATTTCTTATGCTCCTAAGTTCTTGCACACTTAGACACAAGGATCAAATATGACATAACCTAACTTGACTTGATTGACCACATCAAAATCAACTTAGGGTAAATCAAACAAGAAATAAACATTGTTTATTAAAAATAATAAAACTAAATATGCAATTGAGTATAAGAAATATTGCAATTAAATTTAACCTCCCTCTTAATTTAACCCTCACAATTCTCCCCCTTTGATTACATTAAAAAAAAACAGGGTTAAGAAAATAGCAAAATTTATTTAAAGATTAAATCTGAAAAAAAAATTTCTCTGGCAAAAAAGTGTTGTTAATTTTTCTATTTATGTAGAATCTAACAGAGACTTAGAAAAAATAGATTTGTAAAAAGTTTGTTTTCAAAAATTTTTAATAATGTAAAAATCATTTTTCGCAAACTAATTCATAGAAAATTATTAATTGATCAGAAAATTCTCAAAATTTTTGTCAAAGTATAGAAATCGTCATTAAGTCTCTATAAAATTTTCATAAAGAAATAAATTTCCTAAGTATGAAAAAAGGATTTTCATTATATAACTGATAATTTTTGAGAAATAATTTAAAATTAGATTTTGATGTCATAAAATTTGACTAATTTTTCTCAAGGGTTAAAAGAGAACTAACAATTTTTGAAAAATCAGATTTTTCAAAAATAATCTTCAAGATATTTTTAAAATTAAAAACTCAATTTTTGATAAAAAATCATAGAAATTTATCTTACCATCAAAAATTTTTTTCTCGAGTAAATAGCTTCATTGTTTATTACAAAAAAAATTAGATGAATTAATGTTGAACAAAATACTTGCGAAGATAATTTAAAAAAAAAACAAAAGCATGCAATTCTACTTTTCCAAAAATAAGCAATTATAGTTTAGCATGTTAAAAAAATATTGAAAAAAAATCTAATAATTTAAGACAGATTTAGGAACCTAATAAAGATTTCTACCTACTGGATTTATCAAAAATTTAAGTAAAATATAATTTCTAAGTACTTTTATAATTTAGCCCCTATGATTTCTAATATTTTAGTTTTGTCCTCCATTATATTTAACATTTCTTTTCGATGTAAAACCATTTGAGCATGTTGATTTTTCTTTTTCTAACACGTTTATTTGTTCTTTTAGTTTATCATTTTTAATATTTAAATTATTATACAATTCTAGTGGACATGCAGTAGTTAACTTTTTTTTTTCAAATCTACACATTTGGTCCTTAGTTTGCATAAAGATTTAGTCACTTATACCATAATACAGTTAATTAGGAGGTAGAAGAATACCTCACTTACTATGTCGGATTTAAAATTGGTTGCTCCCGCTTCACTGTTGCTTTCTTCTTACATATCTCTCCATTCATCGATGCTCATCTCGAATGAGCATTCTTTGTCCTCCTATTCTTGGTGGCTTTCCATTAGTACAAGTCCAGGGTATGCCTCGATCTTGGACTCTAATGATGATTCGATCCCACGTAGCTTTTAGGTTTTTGTGCTTCGATAGTCTTGGTCCTTTGTCTTTTTTCCTATTGTTCAATTTCGGGCAATTGTAATGTGCCCTTCTTCTTGGCAGTTATAACATCTGATTTTTCTTTTTCCTGGAATATGCTACTTGACCCGCGTCTTATTAAACTTATTAGTTTTAAAAAAACTTATTTAGCTTCCTTATTACATATATCGTTTCCTCTTTATCAGCTGAAGATTCTTCATCTGGTTCGATCTTCCTTGTGTTCAGTGCTAATTCCTGGTTTAGTCCTTTTTATCCTACACATCTCGATTCGTGTAATTCAAATGTAGAAAATGGATCATCTAAAGTATTTACCTCGAGATCTTTGGAAATATAGTAGGAGTCTACTACAGATGTCTATTCTGGTATTCTCGGAAATACGTTTAAAGTATGCCTTAATGAATCTTGATTTGTTACCATTTCGCAGATATTCGTGAGTTCGTTGATCAACTCTTTGATCTTCACGTAGAATTCGGCTACGTTTTCTCCTTCTTTCATTTGGAGATTCGTCAGCTAATTTCAGAGTAGATCCTGTCATGCTAACTTCACTTCCGAGGTCCATTCGTGCAGTTCTAGGAACTTGTCCCACAGCTCTTTTGTTGATTCGTAAATGTCGATCCGGTTGACTTTTCGAATCGGTAATACTGTTAGCAGATGGAACTTTGCTTTTTCGTTGGCCACAAAGTCGTCTTGCTCCTTCTTTGTCCAAGGATGCGCGCTCTTACTTGTCTTCAGGCGCTACAAAACTATGCTTCCTTATTAATAATAATTCGAAATCAGTTTTTAAAAATACCTCCATCCGACATTTCCACATCGCAAACTCTCCCTCGAACTTTAGTGGATGGATACTCGGTCCAACCATCATCTTCTTGCTTTAGTAGCGGTTAGTCCTACTGAAGTAGTTGGGCTCTAATACCACTTGTAGGTCCAGTAAGTTGGGGAGGAATAGCCATACAAATAAAGTTAAAAAATATCTCTTGCTTTTGCTTATCAAGGATGCACAATTAATAATTAAACAATTATATTAATCGTAAACAACTAAAAAGGAAAGAGACTCAGAATTTTACTTGGTAGTAACAGGGAAGGTTGCTAATCTAAGATGTTCAAAAAACTCTACTAAGATTCTCCTTTGTCGAAGGTGGTGAAGCCTTTTACAAACTTTGATAGTTCAGAAAAATACTAGGAAGAATGAGTACAAGTTGTTATTTTTCAATCATAACTCTATAGGGTTATTTATAACCTAACAATCAAAGTTACTGTTTGTTGACTTGGCATTTAAGGAGTCTTAGATGTGATCCAAGAGGCCTCCAATGGATAAAGGTTTATCTACGCAACAACGGTAGTTTAACAGCTACTGTTCACTTAGAGCACCCTAGTTACGACCGAGGGCGCCTTACTTACAAACTAAGGTGCTCTCAGTCTGAACTAGGGTGCCTTCGCGTCTTTCGACTGCGGAAAATGATATACTCAGTGAAAAATCTCAAGGAAAAACTCAGTGAATGACGTGACACTTTACATGCAGCGATCCCCGACGGGTTCACCGTGTCCCCAGGGTATAGTTTGATTCGGGGAGGCGGCCGAAAGCCATCAATGGTGTCCGAGCGATAATCGGACGTATGCATGCTAAGTGTCATGTCATTCACTGAGCATTTCATTGAGTTTTTTCACTGAGTGTATCAGAGTTCTTCGACGACAGCTTCAAGATTCGCACCCGAGGCGCCTTCAAACAAACTTGAGGCGCCTCGGATATTTAAGATCAACTTCCAAATTGATCTTTTCCTCTCTCGTACGCTTGGGTGATGCTATGGTTGTTCGGAGTTGAGCTCACCTGAATCCAACTCCGACCTTCTCCTCAAGCAGGCTTCCTCTTCGGCTTCTCGTCCCTTGAACGTCACATACGTTCTTCTCGTCCATCGATATACTCTTCCGCAGCTTATCATCCCTCGGATGCACCGAACCCGTCGGCTCCTTCCGTGTTATCATTCTCTCTCGCTACGTCTTCTGTTCGACTTCTTGTGCTTCTAAGCTCCTGCACAGTTAGACACAAAGATCAAATATGGCATGACCTAACTTGACTCGGTTAACCACATCAAAATCAATCCGGGGTAATTGCATAGACTTGGGTCCCAATCAAGAGTTGTATATGATCGTGCGATGGCTCCCAGTGGTAGGGGTCATCCTAGTGGATTTGGATCATCTACTAGAGTAGATTCCTTAGAGCAAGAAAACTAAAATTTGAAGAATCGACTTTCAACATTAGAGAGAGATTTTGAATAGAAGCGGCAATCCCGAATAAGATATGAGAAAATTGGACAGGAAATGAGGGAATTCATGGATCGAATGAGTTAAACACAACATCGTTTTGACTCTCAAGAGACTCAGGACCATACTGATCAATAGCTAACTCAGAGGTGTGTTAACCTTTTACATTGCTAAGTTTTTTCTTTATCACTTATGAAACATGCAAAATAGATCTATTAAATTTCATATTAGATGAATCTCTAATTGCATTATATCTTTTAAGGAATATTGTATATCTATTTTATATATCATCGTCAGTCGATATCCGAACTAGCATTCAAGTGTGAAATAATTTTCTAATTAACGTACGTTGTCTATCCAAACTCCTCATATTATTATAGTGTTCATCATGTTTAGTTTAAATTCAATATGTTAGTTATAATTACAATGATGTATTACTAATTTTTTCTTTGTTTTATTAAAAACCTATTGTATTATATTTTTTGCAGAATTAAATACTACTAGCTAGTTTTGGAGTGGATTTTATTATCTTCGCTAGGAGGTATTGTATTTCATATTATTAGATTCAGATGTATCATACTTTATTTAAGATGTCTTGATATTCATCTTTGTTTTGTAGTTGAATTGAATTTGATACTTGATTAGATTGGATTTAATAATTTAATTTTTGTGAATGTGTAATGTTATAATGTGTAATAGGTTGTTTGTGAATGTGTTTGAAAACCATCGTGTATGATGGTTTTGATTAATATATATATATATATATGTAAGCAGGGGAAAATAAGAAAAAATGGGTTGTTATTCGGAATTGCAATATTTAGCAATGGAATTTTAAAATTCGTTGCTAAATAGACACTATAATTTAAATTACTGTCTATAATCAACGTTGGATTTTTAAAACTCCATCGCTAATTAGAGACGATAATTTAAATTACAGTCTCTATTTAGGGAAGAACTATTAATTTCTATCGCTAAATACGAAAATATTTTTAAATTTTATATCTACATTCAGTGATAAATTTTTAATAATTCGTCTATATTTAGCAATGGAATATTAATATTCCCACGCTAAGTTGGCTATAGCTATGACAACACCATTAACAAATTTAGTGACAGAATTTATTTGTTGCTATTAGAGTTGAATTTTAATGCCTATCTCTAAATTAGAGATGACATTAATAAACTTTCATCTCTATTATTAGTGACGATATATTTAATTTAGTCAATAACTTTAGAGATGGACATTAAATTCAATCTCTAATAGCACCGAAACATTGAATTTTATAGCTAATCGACCATAGTGACCAATTTAAAGCGATGGTAATAATTAGTCGCTAATCGGTCACTATGCACAATTAGCGATGGATAATTTCATCGCTAAAGTCCTTTCTATTTGTAGTGGGAGGGCATAACTCAAGGCGATAAAGCCCTTAGAATCCATCCGTACCTAATCCAACAAATTTGTCATTTGAGAACCAACTGCACCACACACATGGGGGTAGCTTGAGCTTGGTTCAAACATGGCTTGAGTTTTACTCATTTAGATGTTATTGAGCTATCAGTTTGAGCTTGTTTAGTTATTTAAAAATTTATCGTTTAAACTATTGGTTATTAAGTTTGATAACACAAATTTATTTATTCATTTTGAAAGTTTTTATTTATTTATTTACCATATTAATAAGAGTTTGATTGGTGAATTGAGCTTGACCTTGAGCTTTATTCATTTAGATATTATATTGAGCTATTAGTTCAAGCTTGTCTATTATTTTCAAATTTATAGTTTTAAACTATTGATTATTAATTTTGATAATACAAGTTTATTTGTTTATTTTGAAAGTTTGTTTATTTATTTACCATATTGATAAAAGTTTTATTGATGAACCTATTGAGTTTGAGGTTGACTTGTGATTTGTTTATTTAGATGTTATTGAGCTATCAATTTAAGCTTGTTTAATTATTTGAAAGTTGTATAGTTTTAAACTAATGATTATTATGTTTGATAATATAAGATAATTGGTTCATTTTGAAAGATTGTTTGTTTATTTATTTATAATGTTGATAAAGTTTTATTAATAAATATGATTCATAAGTTTTGTTTATGAATATTATTTACGAACAGTTGACAATCCTTATTCATTTTTTAATCCAAGTATCTGGACTTGCGTCCAACTAGCTGTAGAGGTGGACGATCTTCCCCTTGGTTTGCCCATTAGATAAATCTAAAAGCGTGAGCAGTTCCTAACACGATTGCTCAAGTATTGTTTCAGTAGTTTGAGCACTACGGACGTATGGTATTATATGTGCATAAGAATCGAACTTTGGGTGTTTGAGTAATCAATCGTACTTCTTACGGCAATTTACCAAAGCGTACGTAACAATTGGAAATTACCAAAGGGCGTACCATGGTTTCTATTTTACCAAAGGGCGCACGGCTTAAAGTGAACTACCTAATATACCCCTCCCGACACAAAATATCTTTTTTGATCCCATTTTCGAGACATCCGAACCACTTTTGCAGTAAAATAAGAATTTGTGGTTCGGATGGCCAGGGTTTAGAATTGTCACGCCCCGAGACCTAGGAGCCGCTGATCCAATAGAAAATTGGACAGCACCTCCCCTGTCCGGCGGACAATTTACACATACACAGAACATACTAGACATCACCACGCAGTTTAATTATATATATTTGGCCTCAGGCCTCAAAACTAAAACATAAACTGACCATAACACAAGGTAAATCATACCTGACTGTAGACCGGTCCGACTTATGACGAAACAATCAATACAACGACCCCTTAGGGCTCACGACACATACGACATATACATATCGCTAAAAGAAATATAAACCAACACACTACAAAGTACAAAACGAAACCATGTCGTTGCGATGGGTAGGGACTGGCTGCTGGGCTCTTCTGGCGACTCCAAGTATCTCAACCTGAAATGAAATCATAATGGCAACGGTGTGAGTCCATAAACTCAGCGAATACCCAGCAGATATGCATAGTATGTTATAATAACAATAGGAGTCTACGCTGATACCGTCTCATATGAACAATAGGAAAGGGTATACTGAAGATACTGAATCAAAATACATACTTGAATCCATCTAACCTGGAAAGAGGGTAATAAATACCAAATGGAACAACAATAGACATATAAGCAGGATAACAAGTCTCCAGTATATGCAATGTCAAACAAGTGCAAGAATCAAGTGCAGCAAACAATGCACGATGCAAAGTATGCACATGGTGCAATGACATGTGTCACCCCCTAGTCCCAGTCAAGATATCGTCCACAACGTCCGCGTGGGTAGAGCTGTGACAAACTGTACCCAGTCAGGACATGGTCCACAACGTCCGCGTGGGTCAGCATGCAATAATGCATGGATGGTGCATGACCCAAACATATAAAGCAACCTGGTGCAATGACATGTGTCACCCCCTAGTCCCAGTCAGGATCGTCCATAACGTCCGCGTGGGTAGAGCTGTGACAACCTGTACCCAGTCAGGACATCGTCCACAACGTCCGCGTGGGTCAACATGCAATAATGCAGAGATGGTGTATGATAGATACACATACCTCCCTCACTAAGTCCTCAGTATACTAAGTCTCAGCCTGAATTCCTATAACAGGAAATACTGGTGACCTACAAGGTATACTGGTCGAAATCTACAGATCCCTCATGTCAAATGCAAGAGATACATCACGATATCTAAGAATACGTATAGATATGACAACATCCGAGACTGTATGGAACTAACAGCATAATAACTCAGGGATAAACAACAAGTATCCAGAACAGACATAATAAACAAGGATAGCGTATAATCTTACTGCTATTTATAACAGTCTATGCATAGCAATATGACAATATCAGAAAAGATAAGTCAAAAGGTACCCGCCTCCAAATAGAAATCTGTATCAAGTGAGAACCTCCTGTCCAAATAGTCCAACGTAAATCGATCAGTGTCCTGTATCAGGGACAAATTTAATTAGCTATTACAAACATAGTAACTAGCTAATTAACCCTTAATCCATCCCTTTCCATTTAATTACCCTTACTTAAATAGAAGGTTCCTAATTACCCTATGTAATTTAAAATTAGGTTATTAGATTTAATCTCCAATTAACCCTGAGGACACAACCTGCATATTAATCCTATGTAACCCAAACAACAAGTCGCACTCTTATCAATTCTTAGCCCTCGGCTAAATGGCAGAATCATGATTCAAGATCAAATTTCCCAAAACCCAGACATAAAATGTGAACTTTAGCCTTACATCAGTACCAAATAAACCAACCTCTACAGCCAATAACCATCCCACGGCAATACACCTACACATAACAAGGCAAACCAAAGGAAATTTATAACAACCTCCAATCAACAGAAATCCTTGGCAACAACACACCCACATCTCAATTCAACCAGACCATTCCCAACTTCATATCAAGCATAACCCTCACATGAACATAATCAAATCAATCCATTATCATGATACTATACAACACCTCATATCACGGCTTGATGATTAAAAGAATCATCATAAGGCTCACGACAAGCACCAAGAAACTAACAGCAATAAAGCAACACCAAATCAGCTTCCAAACAACCACAAAACCATGAACCCAAATCCGAACAGAATTTTCCTAAGCCTACAGCTGCTCACGGCAGCAAATGACAACAAGAAAACGTTTCTGGCCTAACCCTAATGCTCAGATCAATGAAATGGTTCCAAGAATTGTGTATCAACTATGTTACACAATAGGGAGAACTAAATCCAAACAATCAGTATTAGTCAAGACTACGATCTAATCAAAAATCAACATACATTCAGAACCTATTAAACCAACCTGAATGAATCCCATCAATCCTTTCGTTCTTCAAAACTCATCACCAATTCGCCCAACCACAAATCTAAGCAACGATAGAAGAACAAAAACCAAATCAAAACTCGAATCTCATTTCATCAATCAATAAGAAAACCAAACGGCAAAGCCCTGCTCGGAATCCCTTACCTCAGACAATCGCCGGGTTTCCTCTTGGTGGCGGCCGACGGAAGCGGAGTCGGCGCTTAGCTGCGGCTAGGCCACGCGATGAGGGGAGGAAGAAGAGGGAGCGGGCTTTAGATGCGATTAGGGCACACGGAAGGGAAGAAAGGGAAGGAGTCGATCGACGCCTGCTTTTGCTGCGGCTAGGTCGCGCGGAAGGGGAGAAGAAAACGAAGGAAGGCGGCGCGACTGCGCTAGGGCACGAGGGAGAGGGAGGCGGTCTGCGAGTTAGGGCTCGGGAGGGATTCGGCCGAAAGTTTTTAATACAAAAGGGGGTCTTTTTGCAAAAAGGCCCTTCAACTTTCAGTAATTTTAATTCTACCCTTAGAGTAAGGATTTTAGCCCTTGGACCCTCCAATTAATTATAATCCATCTCAATAAATTTTCTAGGATTAAATTATTTACTTTCTCGTAATTTAAGAGTTTACCCGAAACCCTTGATAAGTTTTAGGTTTTTACAATAAAGCCCCTTGGGCTCCTCCCGTAGGGCCAGAAACCCTAGACTCTATCCGAAAAAATCTCGAAAAATTTCCTGGTCCAGATTTTCAAATTTCCATATTTTACATTCTCCCCCACTAATAAAAATTTGGTCCCCAAATTTCACAATTCCTTATACGGCACACACTAGCATCAAAACATGTCTATACCCATCATGTGTAATCACTTCGGCTGATACCCTAAGGTTACACCGCTACGGAACAACTGGAGATATCAATCCAGAGGTTATCATCCGATAACCAAGTCCACCCGAACAATCCTCAATCCTA
This sequence comes from Boesenbergia rotunda, assembly GCA_024364735.1. Lineage (NCBI taxonomy): Eukaryota > Viridiplantae > Streptophyta > Magnoliopsida > Zingiberales > Zingiberaceae > Boesenbergia > Boesenbergia rotunda. The sequence continues at coordinate 8,685 of JAGFNQ010003151.1, read as the reverse complement.
AGATCACTGACGCCAAATCTATACTCCGATCCGCGAACATAGAATGTTACATTCATAAGTATCATCCGAGTATCCCAAGTCAATGACATCCTCCCAACCATCACAAGTCATATACATGTGTATATATATATTCTCAAATAGACCATCAGAAGATATCATATAATTTAGAGATTGTGCCAGTATGTTGTACCATATGCTGTTATCAATAACAGACTTCTTAAATAATCAACCACTGAAAGATCATTTATCCACCCGATGATCCATCAAAAAGCAACAAATCCGATAGGTCCATGTCCACTAATAGAATCCTCATAGCACAAACACATCATAGAGATTCGTCAATCTCGATCCACCTTCCAACACCAACGAGAAAGTCCATGGTGATAACAACCTCATGATCCCGTGAACTAATAAATCCACGATGGGGGTATAATAACCGAAATTCAGTGGACATCTTTGACCTCCTGATTAATGTCTCATATCTCACCGGAAGATAAAGACACAGCTAACTCCACATTTTTCGCACCCTAACGGATCATACATCCCGATGCTCCATCGAGATTATCCAACCATACACACCCAATCTATGAGTCAAGATCCCTCATAGAATAGCGTAGCAACTAGCGAGTCACACCGATCGTTGACTCGTAATCTAATACAGTCCAATTTCTCCACTCTATGGTCAAACCCTCTAAGGTCCTACTCCGTAACAAGGAGCTAGAGACATGCTATCTCTTAGGAGTATCTCCACATACTCATAAAGCAATTCCTTTATTTTCCCACAGGTCATCCTTGATATCATCTAACTAGAGGTGACCTAGTCTTGAAAGTGATTTACCTCCACTCAAATCATAAATACGTAAATACCTTCTTGGTCATTCAGATCAAGTAAAAGAAGTTACCCATAAATGTCAAGCAACTATCTTCACATTTTTCCGTAGTAGCTCAAATCACCCATCAACCTGTGCTTTCTAGGTCAACCATCAAATACAAGTGGTCAAGGGTCAAAGTCCTCAAAGAACAGAATATATCACTCATCTACTAATCGTAATAATATGTAGCTAATGTTACCCTACTGCATCAATGCAGATCATGTACTCAAAACATGACATCTAGCTTATCTGTCCAGACATACGCAACATAAGAAAAACTTGTAGCTCCATGAGCTACTATGAATTGATCCAATAACATGAGAGAATTTCTAACTATACATAAATATACATGAATAACCACCTGATCCAATGACATGAAAAAAATTTCTAACCATACCTAAATATACAGGAATGGTAGCATGATCCGATAACACGAGATAATTTCTAAATCATACCTAGATATACAGGTATAGTAACATGATCCAATAACATGTGAGAATTTCTAAATCATACCTAGATGTACAGGTATAGTAACATGATTCAATAACAGGTGAGAATTTTCTAACCAATACCTAAATAGGATAAGGGATCCAAAAGATCAGGAGAAATACCTATCGCCTGAAGAAGTCCCATCGCCAAGTCCTAGACAACCACATCGATAAAACTACTCCGAACAAATCCGAAAAGACTCGTAAAATAAGTAGGCATCGCAAACCTACGGTCTTATACCAAAATAAATTGGTATCGGATAGAAACCGTAAATTCACAAGTCCTCAAAGTATCCGACAACCTGAGCTCTAATACCAAAAATAAATTGTCACGCCCCGAGACCCAGGAGCCGCTGATCCAATAGAAAATTGGACATCACCTCCCCTGTCCGGCGGACAACTTACACATACACAGAACATACTAAACATCACCACGCAGTTTAATTATATATATTTGGCCTCAGGCCTCAAAACTAAAACATAAACTGACCATAACACAAGGTAAATCATACCTGACTGCAGACCGGTCCGACTTATGACGAAACAATCAATACAACGACCCCTTAGGGCTCACGACACATACGACATATACATATCGCTAAAAGAAATATAAACCAACACACTACAAAGTACAAAACGAAACCATGTCGTTGCGATGGGTAGGGACTGGCTGCTGGGCTCTTCTGGCGACTCCAAGTATCTCAACCTGAAATGAAATCATAATGGCAACGGTGTGAGTCCATAAACTCAGCGAATACCCAGCAGATATGCATAGTATGTTATAATAACAATAGGAGTCTACGCTGATACCGTCTCATATGAACAATAGGAAAGGGTATACTGAAGATACTGAATCAAAATACATACTTGAATCCATCTAACCTGGAAAGAGGGTAATAAATACCAAATGGAACAACAATAGACATATAAGCAGGATAACAAGTCTCCAGTATATGCAATGTCAAACAAGTGCAAGAATCAAGTGCAGCAAACAATGCACGATGCAAAGTATGCACATGGTGCAATGACATGTGTCACCCCTAGTCCCAATCAGGATATCGTCCACGACGTCCGCGTGGGTAGAGCTGTGACAAACTGTACCCAGTCAGGACATGGTCCACAACGTCCGCGTGGGTCAGCATGCAATAATGCATGGATGGTGCATGACCCAAACATATAAAGTACCCTGGTGCAATGACATGTGTCACCCCCTAGTCCCAGTCAGGATCGTCCATAACGTCCGCGTGGGTAGAGCTGTGACAACCTGTACCCAGTCAGGACATCGTCCACAACGTCCGCGTGGGTCAGCATGCAATAATGCAGAGATGGTGTATGATAGATACACATACCTCCCTCACTAAGTCCTCAGTATACTAAGTCTCAGCCTGAATTCCTATAACAGGAAATACTGGTGACCTACAAGGTATACTGGTCGAAATCTACAGATCCCTCATGTCAAATGCAAGAGATACATCACAATATCTAAGAATACGTATAGATATGACAACATCCGAGACTGTATGGAACTAACAGCATAATAACTCAGGGATAAACAACAAGTATCCAGAACAGACATAATAAACAAGGATAGCGTATAATCTTACTGCTATCTATAACAGTCTATGCATAGCAATATGACAATATCAGAAAAGATAAGTCAAAAGGTACCCGCCTCCAAATAGAAATCTGTATCAAGTGAGAACCTCCTGTCCAAATAGTCCAACGCAAATCGATCAGTGTCCTGTATCAGGGACAAATTTAATTAGCTATTACAAACATAGTAACTAGCTAATTAACCCTTAATCCATCCCTTTCCATTTAATTACCCTTACTTAAATAGAAGGTTCCTAATTACCCTATGTAATTTAAAATTAGGTTATTAGATTTAATCTCCAATTAACCCTGAGGACACAACCTGCATATTAATCCCATGTAACCCAAACAACAAGTCGTACTCTTATCAATTCTTAGCCCTCGGCTAAATGGCAGAATCATGATTCAAGATCAAATTTCCCAAAACCCAGACATAAAATGTGAACTTTAGCCTTACATCAGTACCAAATAAACCAACCTCTACAGCCAATAACCATCCCACGGCAATACACCTACACATAACAAGGCAAACCAAAGGAAATTTATAACAACCTCCAATCAACAGAAATCCTTGGCAACAACACACCCACATCTCAATTCAACCAGACCATTCCCAACTTCATATCAAGCATAACCCTCACATGAACATAATCAAATCAATCCATTATCAGGATACTATACAACACCTCATATCACGGCTTGATGATTAAAAGAATCATCATAAGGCTCACGACAAGCACCAAGAAACTAACAGCAATAAAGCAACACCAAATCAGCTTCCAAACAACCACAAAACCATGAACCCAAATCCGAACAGAATTTTCCTAAGCCTACAGCTGCTCACGGCAGCAAATGACAACAAGAAAACGTTTCTGGCCTAACCCTAATGCTCAGATCAATGAAATGGTTCCAAGAATTGTGTATCAACTATGTTACACAATAGGGAGAACTAAATCCAAACAATCAGTATTAGTCAAGACTACGATCTAATCAAAAATCAACATACATTCAGAACCTATTAAACCAACCTGAATGAATCCCATCAATCCTTTCGTTCTTCAAAACTCATCACCAATTCGCCCAACCACAAATCTAAGCAACGATAGAAGAACAAAAACCAAATCAAAACTCGAATCTCATTTCATAAATCAATAAGAAAACCAAACGGCAAAGCCCTGCTCGGAATCCCTTACCTCAGACAATCACCGGGTTTCCTCTTGGTGGCGGCCGACGGAAGCGGAGTCGGCGCTTAGCTGCGGCTAGGCCACGCGATGAGGGGAGGAAGAAGAGGGAGCGGGCTTTGGCTGCGATTAGGGCACACGGAAGGGAAGAAAGGGAAGGAGTCGATCGACGCCTGCTTTGGCTGCGGCTAGGTCGCGCGGAAGGGGAGAAGAAAACGAAGGAAGGCGGCGCGACTGCGCTAGGGCACGAGGGAGAGGGAGGCGGTCTGCGGGTTAGGGCTCGGGAGGGATTCGGCCGAAAGTTTTTAATACAAAAGGGGGTCTTTTTACAAAAAGGCCCTTCAACTTTCAGTAATTTTAATTCTACCCTTAGAGTAAGGGTTTTAGCCCTTGGACCCTCCAATTAATTATAATCCATCTCAATAAATTTTCTAGGATTAAATTATTTACTTTCTCGTAATTTAAGAGTTTACCCGAAACCCTTGATAAGTTTTAGGTTTTTACAATAAAGCCCCTTGGGCTCCTCCCGTAGGGCCAGAAACCCTAGACTCTATCCGAAAAAATCTCGAAAAATTTCCTGGTCCAGATTTTCAAATTTCCGTATTTTACAAGAATTTTTGTCTATTCTCTCTCAGCGCAGCAAGTATTGTCGAAGGAGGACATTGTGCGTGCCCTAGTTGTGCTTTGTGCTTTAGTCGCAAGCTGATCCCTCGAATCCCTCTGTGCAAACAAAAACTAGGGAAGTATCGAAAGTGTTAGTGTGTGATCCTGAGGCGGCTTTAAGTGTTAACGCTGAAGTCCAGACTGCTCGGCACTATCAAAGTAGGATTTAGGGTTTCTGCAGGGTTGATTTTTATGATAATGGTAGGAAAAAGGTCTATGGGTGGTTCATCGTCTTCTTCATTGACATTAATCACCAAGGTATGTTAGCGATAGGCTTAGGTAAGAACAACATAGTTTGTGAAAATGTTTATACTTATTTTTGCTGAATACATTTGTAATGTATAAAAACTGTAGGATTCAGATGAGTTTGGGAGAAAATTACTTTGGTGCAGTGTTTTAGGCCACTTTAAACATTTTGTTGAAGCATTTGAAATTTTAAATGATCGACACATTGCGAAGATCAAAGAGTCGCCCTTCAGTATGTTCTTGGACATAGAAGAATTGCAGCATATCCGGGGAATTTTGGTTAATATATTTGAAAGTTGGGATTCAACCTCGCAAGTTTTTAAATTCTCAGGTAATAGTTTTAATTATGAATTATAAACAATATCTATAGTAAGATAAAACTTGGATATAGTTGGCCTTAAATAATTGATATTTTATCAATTTAAATGGGTGAATTTCAGGTGAAATTCACTTTAGGCCCTCGGTAGGCCTGAAATGATTTTATTTCAGGCCTACCGAGGGCCTGAAGTGAATTTACTTCAGGCCCTCGGTAGGCCTAAAATGAATTCATTTCAGGCTCACGTTGGGCCTGAAAGAATTCATTTCATACCCAAAGTGAAATAAGTTGAAGCCTATATTGTTGATGATAAATAAATATTTTAATTGTTTCAGGTGTACCGGTTGTGTTCACCAGACGAGATGTTGCTTTGTTACTGGGTATAGTGGATCGTGGAGTTTCGGTCCCTATTAATTCAACTAAAGCATCGGGTGACCTATATCGTACTTACTTCTCAAAAGAAAAACAACCTACCAGAACAAGAATTGAGGACTTACTTAAACATTATTCTAAAAGTGTTGAATCAGAGGATGATGTGTTATTAGTTTGTAAATTATATATTTTGTATATATTTGTTTGTGTTTTATTTTCGTCTAGTATATATAAGGTCCCTTTAGGGCTTGTAGATATAGTAGATGATTATGACAATCTTGGTAGATTCAACTGGGTGGAAGTTATTCATAAATTTTTGTCTCCCCAATTACCTAAGATTGGGGAATTATTTTCATCAACTCAGGGAAACCAGAGGACCACCAATCTCCCTTACGTAAAGGGATTTGCTGGGCTTTTGGCAGTGAGTAGAATTTTCTTGATAAATTTTATAATATTTTGCTGTCATTAATGTAATTGTGTGGAAAACTTTGTGTAGGCATGGTTTTTGGAGCATGTACTCATTCAAAAACCATACAATGTTGAAGGACCCCGAATAAATAAGTGGAGGAATATTCCTTCGCATATTAGTAGGGTGAGGGACCTTGTCAACCAAATCAGGTCCGAAGAGCTAATTATTCTAAACTGTGATCTATGTTAGTTTGATATAGAGGCAGTAAAATTTATGTACTTGGTTATTTACAGGTAATTGTTGAAATAATTCCTAACCTACATAAAAACACATTGTTTGAGAACCTTGAGATTGGGGATGACATTCCACGGGCAATGGAGACATCACAAGGACATGACACAGAAGATGTAAGGCCTATTGGATTTTCGGATATAATTTTAAGAGAATGAGCAGCGGAAATTAAAAACACAAACACGAACACAAGGATTTACTTGGTTCGGAATCGCGGTCAGCTCCTACTCCAAGGCCCACGGTCCTTGACCGTTTACTGCGGGTAATACTATAATCGCGCAAATAATTACAAGAAGATGTACAGTAGTAGTGCAGTAAAAACAAAATTCTAACTCTTCATTACCGACGCCCGGTGTGGATCGTTCTTCGGTGCGTAGCGTCGTCGTCGGCGCTAGAACCTCGAGATCAGAAGTTTCCGGAGCAGAGCGCTTGAGCGAAGAGTATTGAGGCGTTGAAAAACTGTGTCTGGAAGCCTTGGGGGTCAAGCCCCTTATATAGTGAACCTGGGGCGCCCGGGACGTTAGGGGCGCCCTCCACGTGTCACACGATCTGCAAACATCTCGGTCAGCCCTTATCCCTCCAGGGTCGGGCTCGAGGTTTAACGGGGGCGCCCGGGAAGCAGGGGCGCCCGGGTTGACTCAATCAGCTGACTTCTTGGTTGGATAGAACTCTATCTGCTTCGTTGGCTTGGACCCAGGGCGCCCGAGGCATCCAGGGTGCCCGGGAGCATGGGGGCGCCCGGGAGCAGTGAGCTTCCGAAGCGTTTTCTTGCTAACTCTTGTTTGGCTTTGACTTAGGGCGCCCGGGACCTCCCGGGCGCCCAACCTAGCTGCTGCCCCTCTCCTTTGGGGCGTTCTGAGCTGCAGAAACTCGTTCCTTCGGTCCTGCATCCAGGGTTAGTACCAAACAAAACAAAGCAAGCATATTAGTGCATTTTACAACTGTAACTGTCTTGGTTCTGATTTTGGGTCTCCAAAATGGAACCCTAGGTCGAACCGACGCCTACTGTTCCCTCGACGGGGAACGCGTCCTCACCTACTCCTCTCAGGAGATTTTACCTGTTGCCAACCGACTCCTTCGGTTGGACTTTTGCCCAGCAGTCCTTCGCCAGGTGCCTAGCAGTCCTTCGCCAGGTGCCTAGCAGTCCTTCGCCAGGTCTTCAGTACCAAGCAGTCCTTCGCCTGGTGCCTAGCAGTCCTTCGCTAGGTCTTCAGTACCAAGCAGTCCTTCGTCTGGTGCCTAGCAATCCTTCGCCAGGTCTTCGGTTCCAAGCTGTCCTTCGCCTGGTGCCTAGCAATCCTTCGCCAGGTCTTCGGTACCAAGCAGTCCTTCGCCTGGTGCCTAGCAATCCTTCGCCAGGTCTTCGGTTCCAAGCTGTCCTTCGCCTGGTGCCTAGCAATCCTTCGCCAGGTCTTCGGTACCAAGCAGTCCTTCGCCTGGTGCCTAGCAGTCCTTCGCTAGGTCTTCAACTCCTAGCAGCCCTTCGCTAGGTGCCCAGCAGTCCTTCGCCAGGTCTTAGGGTTTCGATGCCTAGCAGTCCTTCGCTAGGTGCCTAGCAGTCCTTCGCTAGGACTTCAATCTGCACACTCAAGAACATGTTAGATAAACATAACATCTTAACTTTCGAACCCTTTGCCATTATCAAAACCCAGGTTCGACTTGGGTGCTGTCTGCACCAACAATCTCTCCCTTTTAATTTATGGCAACCCGATTCAAAAAGTTAAGTTAATCAAAATAGGTGAAATACTAGTTTAGTTTCCTCCCCCTGGAAGGAATCTCCCCTAGGTTTTTCAAAGGTTCGTGGGGTTTGAACAATTTCTAAGTCTAAAGATGGATTTAATTTTTCAACACTTAGAAAACATTTTTCAAAAGACGTTTTAGAAAACATTTTCCAAAAAACTTTGTTTGGGCACTTGGAAAATTTATACTTAGAAATTTTACATTTTTAGAAAAATTTAAGTCAATAACTTAGTAGAAAATTTTTCTAAACATCTTCTGAAGTACTTTTAGAATTTGCTTAATAAATTCACTCTCTTTAGTACTTTAGAAGGTTTATACTTAGAAACTTTTCTATTTGAGAAGTTTGAAAGTAGGTACTTAGAGGTAGCAAACATCTTAGGTCAAGTACTTAGACACAATTTTGAAAAATAGTTTAAGTCAAGTACTTGGCAATTTTTGAAAACAGTTTAAGTCAAGTACTTTGGAAATTTTTGAAAACAATTTAAGTCAAGTACTTTGGAAACAGTTTTGAAAA